>JAGSMR010000120.1:0-522500 GCA_029286605.1 Sericinus montela | reverse complement strand
TCTATTCAAACTCAAAGAACTACGCATCAAATAAACTGACCATTTTATTACTTGCTAAAAAATTAGTCAACTTAGTGCCGTCGCTTTGAATTTTTTTAATTCTTTATTTTACTTGTGCTAATAGACTACAAAAACGTCGTATAATTATTTTTTAATTAGACAACTAAAGAATAATATCACATACAAAATAGCATTTATGCTGTCGAAATCAACAACACTTAACAGTTCGCGCCAAATCTTAAAACAAAAAAACTATATATGGCAATAGTGTTTAGTATTTGCCATGATAAAAATGATTTCAGAAAATAACAATAAGTAAAAATTTTATTTTACTGCTTTTACCATGATGGAACTCTCTTTAAAAACAATGCATATTGGTACAGCTTCTTATTAATCTCCTAATTTTCTTTTTTTCATAAAAAAATCACGTTAATTTACTATAGATTACTGAACAACTGTACTTCTTTATGTCACATCACAATTGGACGTAATCGTAGTTTTTTTTTTTCAGTAGGGCAATTGTCTTATGTTTCTCTTGTTTTTACTACTTACCATTTACTAAATGAGAATAAACAAAGATGTTATTAAGAAGAAATAAAATTCTTATTAGTTTTTATATTTTTACACCAATCATTTATTTATAACAATCATTTAATCATTTGCTGTTGCACTAACCAAAGTCTCAACTCCGTCACCGCCATCGGGCTGTAATGAATTAAAAATATTACAAGTTAATTTAAAAAGTCATGATAGCCGAGTGGTTGGGTAGTCGCAATTTCGAGTCAAGTGACCCAAGTTCGATCCCCAGGTGGCTGACTCGTACCTCGTATCGCTCGTATAGGTTTTTCAAAAAAGACGGCGATCGGCTCACCACCTGTCACGTTGTCCCGAAAATATCTACGGTGGAAGGTGAGTCGAAGGGACTTCATTGTCTATACTAGACCACTGTCTACCCCTATATTGGGAATAGCGTGAAGATATTTATTTATTTATTTTTAACTTAATGAAACAAAAAATTACTCAATGAATAATAAACTATTATAAATTATAATAACGTTCGTCATGTATGTTTTAAAACAAAGAAATCAAGCGGTTGTACTCGATCTTCGTCATGTTTCTTCTTCTCGAGAAGCAGTATGTAGGTTTATGACTGTGAATGCAAGCCTATCGTCCTTCTCTGTCTATCTCTGTCTCTATTTCTCTCTTTACAATTTCCTACAAGCAATAAAAATATTTAAATATACCTGCATATCAGCTACAGTCAACGGCGGTTCATCTTCTCTTAAAACAGTTTCGCCGTCAAGTTTTTTAAGCTGCGGCAATCTTCGTGCGGCTTCCGTACGCCAAACTTCAAGTTCACATGCATCATAAAGCGGGTTGCCAACGAATAACAGATCTTCCAAATTTGGTAACTCCTACATTAAGTAACAAAATTATGGTTGATCCAGATGATTAAATGAAAACCAAAAAACTTCGTATTGATAATACAATCAAATTATAAAAAAATATATTCAAACGTCAATCAGGGCATACGGGCCAATATGGCGCGTCAGAAGGCGCTAGGTCTATTTGCTATTTGTTTTATATATTTATTGTATTGTTCTTGTCATTTCATATTAATTAAATTATAAATCAACAATTGCACTATTAGACTTTTCACTATCAAATCGATCTATCACAAAACCAGTAAGCCGGATTATACAATTTTAAAAGTTGCAAGTCTGGGTCTTTTCGTTATACTCTGTGAGATTTGAGTTTAACAAAATCAGGCATTTTTGTCATTAGGTAATAGCTATACACTGTTGTAACTAGCAAAGTGATGACAGATATTCCATATACATCATCAGAATTTTAAGACATACTGCGTAATCTAGACCGGGGTGGAGCTATTAATTATGCTTTTAATCATTTGCCTGAGCACAAAGGAAAGACTGCTCCTCAAAGCCCTCGAACGAAGCGCTACGAATAACCGGGGAAGCCGTTACCTGCGACAGTATATGCAGGCAAAAAAGTATAGCTTACTAGACTAGTAGTCTAGTAGGCCATTTCCTACTAGACCCTTGTCCCTTGCCTACGATCCTATGTGTATGAACGCCACATTTAAGAAATAGCCCATAGACAAATAATAAAGATAATAATTTAATGTAATGTAAGTCAAATGAAGTATTTAAAGCTTTAAAGATGTTGTTAAATATATATACTAAAAGATGATGAGGTAATTTATGTAGTAAAAATCATTTTGGAAACCGATATTAGAATTTAACTTGTACCTGAAGTTTATTAAATTCACTCCATTCCTTGACGAGATTATTGCTCATATAAAGCACTCGCAAATTTCTTAAAACGTTTATGCCTTTTAATTTTTCTATCAAGTTGTATGATATCCACAACTCTTCGAGGGTATCACTGAGAGCTTCCTGCATTCATATTATATTATTTCTATTTATTTTGTGATAATTATTTTCCTAAAGTTAAGAAAATGCGCAAATGTTTCAGAACTAGGTAAAATTTTAAGTATTTTACTTATACTAAAAGTATTTAATTTTTTTACTTATAATAAAAGTATTTAAAATACTTAATATTTTACGTACTCGATCGCTGAATAAATAAATACATAGATAAGAACCACATCACATACATTGCTCTGATTCGAAAGTAAAAAGCTAAAGCACTAGTAGTGTTGTGGAATCGAAATAACGAATCGAGTCCAATAAATTTTTAACGACCATCCAATATTAAGGGGAGGAAAAAAAATCATAGAAAATATAAAAATATAGGTTAAATATAACAAAAAAATATATTCTACAGAAAAGTAAAATGTTTTTAATTTTAAAAAACAAAATAAATGCATTTATAGGTGCATATATACAACAAATTTCCATGGTTTTGATTTGGCTCAAGAAATTCATTACACTAATCACATTGATGTTTAAATACTACTTCTAACCGTGTGGTTGAGGCGTAAGAATATATCAACCCCTCTATTATAATGAGTTTTGTTGTTGTATGCATAAAATACCATTATCTATTGGGAGGTGACGAGATAAGCGTCTCGAAAACAACTAGACCAAAACTTAGTTATCCGATAAGGGTCAGCTACTTCTGTGCTGCGATTGCCAATGCGCTTGCTAAAAGTTGCGATTATCGCAAACCCTTTTTACGGGGCAGGCAGGACAATGGCTTACAAGGATTTTTATCTGTCTTTATATATATTAGTTGTAATATTTATTATTTCAACATCATTAAACATCATTCTTTAACTATCGATAAGAGCGCATCCGCTGTGTACCATGGCTAGAAAATGGTTAAAAAATAATATGTGGTGCAAATACTTCAGTTGGGATAAAAACTATTGGGATTATTACAAAAAAAATAGTCGTGTAATAGGGATGTCAATTTTCAAAAATATAAAATATACCTTACCATTCCAGCAAAAGATTTAATATAGTTTCTCCCCAAAGATAAAATCCGAAGTTTTTTCAAACTGTTAAGACCCGTTACCTTTTCTATCATATTTGTTGATAGACTAAGTTTCCTGAAAATAAAACTTCAATATGTGTTGTAAATAAAACAACTGACTCTTCGTGACCTCAACCCCACCCACATTATAAATCTTTTTTTGCAATTATTGAATGAAAAAAATAATATTTTAAAATATGACTTACTCGCAGTTAACGAGACATGATAAGGAATTGTCCATTTTTTCAATGGGAGGCCATTGAAAAATTAGGCTAACTTCGGTAGCCGTTGCAGCGTGTTGGTCAGTTTTTTCCTCCCATCGTTTGATCGCTTCTTTTATGGTTGTGGCTTTAGTAGCCATTACTATTGTCGAGATGTAGTTTCACTTTCATAGCGACTTACTTATTGACTAAACAAGTTTTTCTGTAAACGTAATATTTCGATATGGCAAGTTTTGTTTGTATCTGCTACAATAATCGCGGGAACATGATGCGTTCAGAAAAACCTTCAAAAAACGGTAATTCATCTTTCGTGCCAGAATGTACGTATGTTATAAATTATTTACTTAGATTATCATGATAAGACTATACTTTATGCTGCTTGTGTGACCGTGACAAATATAGGGATCACATTTTAAGTAAATTCAAGAAATATTGAACGGAAATTACAGCCTTCCTCATTAACTGGACATAATTGTCAATATAGATAGAGTCGTAATTATAAATATTCGTAAATGTATGTTAGTGTATGTTATACGTATACGTATAACGACTATACATACTATTTATAACTGAGTGAGAGTGAACGAGTGATTTTTATGAGTTATTTTATATAATATAGTTATTTGTCAGTAATGAGTTGAATTTTGTATACAGGCATAAGAATATTGGTTCGGTCAGTAATTTCTAAAAACATAATGTGAGTCCGTCATGTTTTATAGGTAGGACCGAAAATTCCACAACTCAAGTCTTACCGCAGAAGTTATCTAAAATAACCATAGATAATAGATTGCAATCCCGTATATTTTATCTGTACTCAAGCAACACGAAAGTAGAAACGGAATAATTACGAAATGGCGGCCACAAAAATTTTTAATGTTTGCTGCGCAATATGTTTTAGCCATAATTTGTGTCAATATTGCTAATATATTTCGCCTTATTCTTAATAAATACTATTTATGAACTTTATTTCGTAGTGTTGTCACTTTGACACTGTTGACCTACTGAGAGTGTACCATAGTTTTTTATTTTTCTTTTTTTAAATAAAAAAAAAACAAACATATCTATTCTCAGGTTCGGGTGGTAATTTTGTTATTGGTAATCTTTTTTTTCTAATTTATTTATTGCTTCAGCTTCTAAAATGCCTGTTAAAACTGTGTCTTTTAAGGCGTCAAAAATTTGTTACAATTTTAGGTTACAAATGAATATCCTTCCATTTCCATTTATTTCGACATCATACTCGAATTTAAAAAGTTAATTTGTCACTTTTTGTTCCCGCTGTTTTTGTTTGGAATTTGAAAAATTATGCTTATGTACTTTATTGTAATAATATTCGTCTAATTTACTGTAAGTACCATTAGTAAAATCTACAAAACGGACTACTACTACCTACTTAGGGAGTCATAAACCACAATGTCGAGTTTCCTATAAATTATAAAATTAAATATTGCTTTTCATTTCAATTTCAAACTTAAAATAATTGGTACATACGAAATACATATATGATAAATATAACTGTTTTAAAGTCCAGTTTATATGAAAATTTAATTTGTTATTTCAGACAGAATGGGCGATTGCTCTATGAGATCTTTGAATTTGGTCCCTTTAGCCAAAGTAAAGGTGTGTATTTTCAAATAATTACTTGGTATTTTTTTAATTATGCTTTTATTGTATATACTGGTTTTTTATTGTTAATAAAAAGCATAAATATATAAGCTTTTATGTATTATAAGACGAAATATTTGGTTTCATTGAATTCACATAAATAAATAATATAAGTTGTCAGTGTACATGAGTGTATTTAGTATTAAAGGTAGCTCTAATAGTCACACCAGTTAGCCGAGTGGTTGGGTGATCGGAATTAGAGTCAAGAGACCTAAGTTCAATCCGCAAATCTAGTACCAAGGAGTTGTTTAAAAAAACTTATATATGTTTTATGTTGTTGGCTTGGACATAAAGACAGCCATGTGCTCACCAGCTGACATATTGAGCCCAACAATTACTTTTGCTGGAAAGTGGGTCGGAAGGACTTAACTGTCTAGACCTCTGTCTACCTCTGTATTGGGAATAGCATATATTTTTTCTTGTTCTGGATTAACACATATTGTTCACTCTTTAAACTAAGGGCCTACAGAGGAACCTCATACTTACTGGTATTCTGAACAAATTGGACCTTTGTTTGTCTGTATTAGTGAAAAAAATAAAAAATTTGTATAAAAGAAAAATTTCTACACATAAATTTTTGAATTTGCATGGAACCAAGGGCAGGGTGGCCTTCTGATGATGTAAGTGGTAGTATGAATATTTTTTTGTTACAGTTGTATGGTTACATTTTTATGTAGTTTAATTGATATCAACTATAATTTGAAGTTGATTGGTGGTGGGCTTAAAAACTTTAATGAATATCTTCATGCCATTACAGGGGTAGATAAAAGACAATTAAGTCCTTTCGACCCACCTTCCATGAAAGGTATTTTTGGGACCATGTGACAGGTGGTGTGCCCGTCTGTGTCTATATGTCCAAGCTAATGATTTGAATTGTATATAAGTTTTATTTTTTGGAAAAGCCCATTGGTATGAGCCTGAAACCTGGGGATCGAACTCTGGTCTTTAGACTCAAATTCTGACTACACAACAAACACTCGGCTATTGTGACTTTATTTATGTAGGTTTATATATGTCTGCACCATTAGTAAATACTGGCTGCCAGTATTTTATCCGCTTAAATCTTATCTTTCAGAAGAAGAGACCATCGGAGGAAGGAGAAGAAGACACGGTAGCATGCAAGCTGTGCTATAAGAACTTCGTAAATGAAGTGGCCTTGACAAACCATGCCAAGATAGAACACTTTGATGTATATGTGAAAGGTGATCCCAAGCTTTGGACTGAGAAGCTACCCGTATGTATATCTAAAATAGTTGCTTTTATATCTTTACACATTTACCCATATCAGAGTAGGCAGTGGTAGCTAAGTCTATTTGACCCAGCTTTCAATGAAGCTGGTTTGGCGCAATGTGACAATTACTGAGGTAATCACAGCCTTAGTGTTCAAGATAACTGTATAAAATAATTAAATACATATATCTGTAATATTTTTAGTTGACCTCTGTGGATGAGTGGTGTACACACCAGTTTTCATGTGTTCTCATAGGTGCAGGATTTGATTCCCTTACCGGGTCAATGTAGAAAACACCTTTTCAATATTTTCTCAGGTCTAAGTCAGGTATAAGTGCTTCAGATGCTTTCATAGGGATCGGAGTAATGTATTTGTTGTTGTCCCTATCTACATATGTATATTAGTCTGATATGGTACGAGGAATAATCTTTTTTTCTATATTTTTTTATACTGGATATACTCAAAAAAACTGTGACTGATTTTAAAAATCCTTTCACCTATAGAGAACGAATTTATCAGCAACTAACATGCTATATAATAGGATGGATATAGGTCGTATTTTACTATCCAAAACATGATTAATGAAAATGCATTAATTTAACCCAAGGTATCAAAGTCACTATAGCTGAGTGGTTGGGTAGTCGGAAATTCAAGAGACGCGAGTTCGATCCCCAGGTGGCAGGCTCGTACTAATGGGTTTTTCAAAAAGTAATGTAAGAATTATATCTTTGGCTTGTACATGAAGACAACAACGGGATCACCATCTGTCATGTTGTCCCGAAAATATCTTAGGTGGAAGGTGGGTCGAAGGGACTTAATTGTCTAGACTAGACCTCTGTCTACCCCTGTATTGGGAATAGCATATATTTTTTCTTGTTCTGGATTAACACATATTGTTCACTCTTTAAACTAAGGGCCTACAGAGGAACCTCATACTTACTGGTATTCTGAACAAATTGGACCTTGTTTGTCTGTATTAGTGAAAAAATAAAAATTTGTATAAAAGAAAAATTTCTACACATAAATTTTTGAATTTGCATGGAACCAAGGGCAGGGTGGCCTTCTGATGATGTAAGTGGTAGTATGTATATTTTTTTGTTACAGTTGTATGGTTACATTTTTATGTAGTTTAATTGATATCAACTATAATTTGAAGTTGATTGGTGGTGGGCTTAAAAACTTTAATGAATATCTTCATGCCATTACAGGGGTAGATAAAGACAATTAAGTCCTTTCGACCCACCTTCCATGAAAGGTATTTTTGGGACCATGTGACAGGTGGTGTGCCCGTCTGTGTCTATATGTCCAAGCTAATGATTTGAATTGTATATAAGTTTTATTTTTTGGAAAAGCCCATTGGTATGAGCCTGAAACCTGGGGATCGAACTCTGGTCTTTAGAATCAAATTCTGACTACACAACAAACACTCGGCTATTGTGACTTTATTTATGTAGGTTTATATATGTCTGCACCATTAGTAAATACTGGCTGCCAGTATTTTATCCGCTTAAATCTTATCTTTCAGAAGAAGAGACCATCGGAGGAAGGAGAAGAAGACACGGTAGCATGCAAGCTGTGCTATAAGAACTTCGTAAATGAAGTGGCCTTGACAAACCATGCCAAGATAGAACACTTTGATGTATATGTGAAAGGTGATCCCAAGCTTTGGACTGAGAAGCTACCCGTATGTATATCTAAAATAGTTGCTTTTATATCTTTACACATTTACCCATATCAGAGTAGGCAGTGGTAGCTAAGTCTATTTGACCCAGCTTTCAATGAAGCTGGTTTGGCGCAATGTGACAATTACTGAGGTAATCACAGCCTTAGTGTTCAAGATAACTGTATAAAATAATTAAATACATATATCTGTAATATTTTTAGTTGACCTCTGTGGATGAGTGGTGTACACACCAGTTTTCATGTGTTCTCATAGGTGCAGGATTTGATTCCCTTACCGGGTCAATGTAGAAAACACCTTTTCAATATTTTCTCAGGTCTAAGTCAGGTATAAGTGCTTCAGATGCTTTCATAGGGATCGGAGTAATGTATTTGTTGTTGTCCCTATCTACATATGTATATTAGTCTGATATGGTACGAGGAATAATCTTTTTTTCTATATTTTTTTATACTGGATATACTCAAAAAAACTGTGACTGATTTTAAAAATCCTTTCACCTATAGAGAACGAATTTATCAGCAACTAACATGCTATATAATAGGATGGATATAGGTCGTATTTTACTATCCAAAACATGATTAATGAAAATGCATTAATTTAACCCAAGGTATCAAAGTCACTATAGCTGAGTGGTTGGGTAGTCGGAAATTCAAGAGACGCGAGTTCGATCCCCAGGTGGCAGGCTCGTACTAATGGGTTTTTCAAAAAGTAATGTAAGAATTATATCTTTGGCTTGTACATGAAGACAACAACGGGATCACCATCTGTCATGTTGTCCCGAAAATATCTTAGGTGGAAGGTGGGTCGAAGGGACTTAATTGTCTAGACTAGACCTCTGTCTACCCCTGTATTGGGAATTGTGTGAAGATATTTTTATTTTTTTATTTACAAAGTATTGAAAGTGTCCTCAAAAAGATTATCATTTTACATGTGTGGCTGAAACTATTTATGATACATAAAATAATGTACTATTTGTGTATATTTATTTTATTTGTTTGTAAATAGTTTATTGTATTGGCCTCAAAAATAAGTTTAACAAGGAGCAAACTTAATGCCTTGTCCACATTGTCTCCTAGTAAACCTGAGCTCTTGGAAAAAAAATATATTTGTGTTAATAAAACAGTGTGGTAACGGTGTAAGAATATTGCCACTCCCTTATTTTCCGTGGGTGGCGTAAGAGGCGACTAAGGGAAACAGTCTTGAATAATGTTATGGCAACATTATTCAATATAGATGGCGGGATAACAATCTCTAAAAATATCAAACCTCAATAATCAGACAGAAGATGGGCGATCGCCAATCCGCTTGCCAAGCGTGGTGGTAATGGAAAATCCTCCTCATGGGAGAGGATCCTGCAGTGGACTTTAACAGGCCTTATCTATGTGTTATGTATATAAAAATTATAAATCTATTTTCCAGCCAAGCAAACTCTTAAAGAAAGAGGAGGAAAAGATGATGATCAGGGAGAGGACAAAAGAACTGATTGCCAACATGGTCCCGACCAGCCTCGCGACCCTGGCTTCGAGGGACGTCAGCTACATCATAGTGAAGTCGGAAGACGGACCAGAGTCGTCGCAGCCGAAGAAGAAGAAGGTAGACAAGAAGGAGAAAACTATTAAAATGCATGCGCAGAAGAAAGATAAAGTGGCTGAGCCTATTACGTGAGTATGATACATGAAATAAGACTTCCTGTAAGTCTTACCAATGTACCAATTAGAAGTACATATTTAAAAAATTTATTAAAGAAAAACATCGGTTTTCAAGGTGTCGCCCTCTCGAGGTCCCGGGTTCGATTCCCGGACAGGTCTATGTAGAAAAGACCACTTTTTCAATTTTTTTTGGCTTTAGGTGTTTATGGTTTCTTTGTTGTTCCCGATTTCCATAACACAAGTGCTTTTGCATCTCACATTGGGATCGGAGCAATGTATGTGATGTTGTCCCTATCTACATATGTATATTAGTCTGATATGGTACGAGGAATAATCTTTTTCTATATTTTTTATACTGGATATACTCAAAAAACTGTGACTGATTTTAAAAATCCTTTCACCTATAGAGAACGAATTTATCAGCAACTAACATGCTATATAATAGGATGGATATAGGTCGTATTTTACTATCCAAAACATGATTAATGAAAATGCATTAATTTAACCCAAGGTATCAAAGTCACTATAGCTGAGTGGTTGGGTAGTCGGAAATTCAAGAGACGCGAGTTCGATCCCCAGGTGGCAGGCTCGTACTAATGGGTTTTTCAAAAAGTAATGTAAGAATTATATCTTTGGCTTGTACATGAAGACAACAACGGGATCACCATCTGTCATGTTGTCCCGAAAATATCTTAGGTGGAAGGTGGGTCGAAGGGACTTAATTGTCTAGACTAGACCTCTGTCTACCCCTGTATTGGGAATTGTGTGAAGATATTTTTATTTTTTTATTTACAAAGTATTGAAAGTGTCCTCAAAAAGATTATCATTTTACATGTGTGGCTGAAACTATTTATGATACATAAAATAATGTACTATTTGTGTATATTTATTTTATTTGTTTGTAAATAGTTTATTGTATTGGCCTCAAAAATAAGTTTAACAAGGAGCAAACTTAATGCCTTGTCCACATTGTCTCCTAGTAAACCTGAGCTCTTGGAAAAAAAATATATTTGTGTTAATAAAACAGTGTGGTAACGGTGTAAGAATATTGCCACTCCCTTATTTTCCGTGGGTGGCGTAAGAGGCGACTAAGGGAAACAGTCTTGAATAATGTTATGGCAACATTATTCAATATAGATGGCGGGATAACAATCTCTAAAAATATCAAACCTCAATAATCAGACAGAAGATGGGCGATCGCCAATCCGCTTGCCAAGCGTGGTGGTAATGGAAAATCCTCCTCATGGGAGAGGATCCTGCAGTGGACTTTAACAGGCCTTATCTATGTGTTATGTATATAAAAATTATAAATCTATTTTCCAGCCAAGCAAACTCTTAAAGAAAGAGGAGGAAAAGATGATGATCAGGGAGAGGACAAAAGAACTGATTGCCAACATGGTCCCGACCAGCCTCGCGACCCTGGCTTCGAGGGACGTCAGCTACATCATAGTGAAGTCGGAAGACGGACCAGAGTCGTCGCAGCCGAAGAAGAAGAAGGTAGACAAGAAGGAGAAAACTATTAAAATGCATGCGCAGAAGAAAGATAAAGTGGCTGAGCCTATTACGTGAGTATGATACATGAAATAAGACTTCCTGTAAGTCTTACCAATGTACCAATTAGAAGTACATATTTAAAAAATTTATTAAAGAAAAACATCGGTTTTCAAGGTGTCGCCCTCTCGAGGTCCTGGGTTCGATTCCCGGACAGGTCTATGTAGAAAAGACCACTTTTTCAATTTTTTTTGGCTTTAGGTGTTTATGGTTTCTTTGTTGTTCCCGATTTCCATAACACAAGTGCTTTTGCATCTCACATTGGGATCGGAGCAATGTATGTGATGTTGTCCCTATCTATATATGTATCATACCTATGTATATATAATTTATGGAAAATGATTTCGACAAAATCGTGATTTATCATTAAATCATTTAGAAGACCAGTTATGAAGTAGGATGGTATATACAACCAGGGGAACGGTTCCATTGAAGAACGTTGATCATACTTATCTTCACGCACAATCCCTGACGGGGTAGCCAAAGAGAACTGATCGCCAAGTGCGCCCTTCTTTCAGATTCATCATTTTCTTCATACACGCACGTCTAGGTATCCAAGTACTCTTGACCCTCCCCTCTTCGAGCAATTTGTTTACATGGTCTTCGAAAGTCTATCTCGGCCTACCTCAATACCTTTTAATATTAACTTTCGCGCTATATATTTTCTTCACCTTTCGGTCTTCACTCATTCGTTCAACGTGCACAAACCATCGAAGCACGCCCTTTCCTAGTTTTTTTGATAAGGTCATCTTTCAAACCCACCATATTGCAAATCTCTTCGTTTGGTCATGATTTTTTTTTTTAAATAATTGTTTGCAAAACTTGTTCCAATAAGTGCATGACATTGTTTGGTAATGCATCACTGAATTTAGAAATAATTAATATATTTATTTATTTGCAAGAAATATGGTAATGAAGATATATGTTAATCATATTTCGCCAAACAAGAGTCCCCAGGAGCCTAACGTCATTCGGAATACGAGTCAAGGGAACCGAGCTGAATCCCCAAGGCTACCGATGGGTTTTTCCAAAACTTATGTACGATTTATATCGGTGGCTTGGACATAAAGAAGGCGACTGGCTCGCTGTCCCAAGAAATGTCTTCGGTGGACGAGTGGGTCGAAAACACTTAATTATCTACTAATACCTCTGTCCACCACCGAATTGGGAACAGCGTGAAGATTGGCGTATTATAACTCGCGGTATGATTCTGCAGCGGCCCATTCGAGTGCCTGCAGCCGTCGAACCTGGTGGCGGACGGCGTCTGCCACCAGATATTCTTCTCGTGCTGCGAGTACTCGGCTCACCACCGCGACGAGCACTCGCGCCGCCGCAAGGCGACCCGCTGCCAGGTGTGCGAGCGCCCGCTCTGCGCGTCCGGCGCGCCCTTCCACTGCGACGTGAGTGCCCCGACAACTAAATCAATTTACTAGCGAGAAGGCTCCAGTGTTACTAGGGGTTCCGCAAGGGAGCATTCTTGGGCCCACACTGTTTCTTGTATGCATTATTGACTTTATACTCTATAAAGCTGCTCAGAGTAGCGGACGGCGGCGCGCCCTTCCACTGCGACGTAAGTGCCTCGACAACTAAATCAATTTACTAGCGAGAAGGCTCCAGTGTTACTAGGGGTTCCACAAGGGAGCATTCTTGGGCCCACACTGTTTCTTGTATGCATTGATGACTATACCCTATAAAGCTCAGAGTAGCTGACGGCGGCGCGCCGTTCCACCGAGACGTGAGTGGCACTTGCTTTTGCAGTACGACAGACGGACAGACTGATTAACTTTTTATTATGTTCAGATGGTTTTGAATGTAAAAGAAATTGAGTGTAAATGGCCACTTGGTTATTAATGTATATATATAAATGCAACTAGAACAATTTACTAGCGAGAAGGTTCCAGTATTATTAGGGGTTCCACAAGGGAGCATTCTTGGGCCCACACTGTTTCTTGTATAAATTATTGACTTTATACCCTATAAAGCTGCTCAGAGTATCGGACGGCGGCGCGCCGTTCCACTATGACAGACTGATTAACAATTTATTACGTTAAGATGGTTTTGAATGTACAAGGAATTGAGTGTAAATGGCCACTTGGTTATTAATGTGTAGATCAATTTACTAGCGAGATGGTTCGAGTATTACTAGGGGTTCCACAAAAGAACATTCTTGGGCCCAAACTGTTTCTTGTATACATTAATGACATATTACGAAAATGCACAGTGGTTTCATATCATAAGTTGGTTAAATGAAAACTAATTAAAGCCCCTCAACGAGGCGGACGGCGTCACGCCGTTTCACTGTAACGTGAGTGGCTCATGCTTTTGCAATACGAAAGGGAGACATACTGACACTTTATTTGTTAAGGCAGTTTTAAATGTAAAAGAAATTGTGTGTAAATGGCCACTTTGTTATTAATTACTAGCGATTAATTTATAAGCGAAAAGGGAGGATTTCCACAAGGAAGCATTACACACTATTTATTTCTTGTGAATGTTAATGACTTGTCGATAAATCGATCGTTCGTATGAAAATACATTGCTTTCGCCGATAACACATAATTTCTATTTCGTGGTAATTAACGGAGAAAAGCTTTCTAAAATGCACAGAATGGTATGATGTCCATTATAAGTTGGTTAAATGAAAACTCATAAACATTGAAAGCGGAAAAAACGAAGTATATTGCTTTCGCTATCAAATTAACAAAAAATCCGGATATTTTCATTAATATTATGTCCAACTACTGCTCTTATTTTGCTGATGGAACCTGCCATTGTCGAAAAAATTCAGAATACGTCATCAATTCAATATCTTGACGAGGTGATCGGCTGAAATTTTAACGTTCATGACTATATTGACTGTTATCTACAGCTAAAGCTACAGCTATCTACAGGAAAACCTTTATCGCAAAAAATTTCTTTCGTGTCTGTATGCTAGAAACGGAATATATTTAATTGAATGGTAGCTTGTTCTACGCCGAGTGTTTATTAAAATTAGTTTTTCCAAGTGATTGTGGTCCATTTTTACTCCTCGCTTACATTTGCCGATGACAGCAAAGCTATAGCTGGTGGTACATGGAGTGGAGTTGTCAATGATAGAGAGAAATGTCCGTTATTAACTAGAAACATACAGACAGGGAGATGCGCCATAAGATAACCTCATTATAAATAATAATATAATGTCCGCACGGCCGTAAGGCTCTGGAAGGAAATTCCTATTGACATCACAAAAGCGTCTAATTTATTTTTAAAAATAAAGTCCGGGTACATTTTAGTAATTTGTTGCAAAAGTAAATTGTTACTTAGTCATAATTTTTTCGTTTATCGTCTCTGTTTAGCCTAATGATCCACCGGAAGAGAATGCCTGTCCTCGGGTCTAAAGATAACTTTAACATTACAATTATCATTTACAGACTTGCGGTACCGGTTTCCAGAGCGAGGAAGAGCTCACCGAACACACCTCAACCGCCCACGTTAAGCTGAAACCGTTCCAGTGCAGCATCTGCAACAAGCGCTTCACTCAGCAAGGGGGCCTGCTGCAACACACCCGCATGCACAGCGGACTGCGACCCTTCTCGTGCACCGTTTGCTCCAAGTCCTTCACCCAGAAGTCCGGTCTCGACCAGCATTTCAGAATACACACCAAGGTCAGACCGTTCCGCTGCATCGTGTGCGGTAAGACCTTCTGCCAGTCCGTGCACCTAAAGCAGCACATGAGAACGCACACGAACGTCGCGCCCTTCCAGTGCGGGATTTGCAGCAAGAGATTCAAACAGAGCAGCCACTTGAACTACCACCTCCGGTACCACGACCCGTCCACTATGAGCGAGGAGCAGCAGAAGAAGTACGCGGAGTTGGTCGGCCTGATCGCCGAGAGGGAGGCGGCGCAGGTGGCGGCGCAGGGCGAGGCCGGCGCCGAGCCCTGCGCCGTGCCGCAGCAGCTGCTGCAGACCGAGTGCGTGGCCAGTGCGGGGGACGCCGACGACAGCGCCACGTGGTGCGTCACGTTGCGCTGAGTGTGGCGCCGCGGAAGTGCCACGTGGCGCTGAGAGAGTGTGGCGCCGCGGACAGTGCCACGTGGCGCTGAGTGAGTGTGGCGCCGCGGACAGTGCCACGTGGCGCTGAGTGAGTGTGGCGCCGCGGACAGTGCCACGTGGCGCTGAGTGAGTGGCGCCGCGGACGGTGCCACGTGGCGCTGGTGGTGTGGCGCCGCGGACGGTGCCACGTGGCGCTGGTGGTGTGGCGCCGCGGACGGTGCCACGTGGCGCTGAGTGAGTGTGGCGCCGCGGACAGTGCCACGTGGCGCTGAGTGAGTGTGGCGCCGCGGACAGTGCCGTGGCGCTGGTGATGTGGCGCCGCGGACGGTGCCACGTGGCGCTGGAGTGAGTGTGGCGCCGCGGACGGTGCCACGTGGCGCTGAGTGAGTGTGGCGCCGCGGACAGTGCCACGTGGCGCTGAGTGAGTGTGGCGCCGCGGAAGTGCCACGTGGCGCTGAGTGAGTGTGGCGCCGCGGAAGTGCCACGTGGCGCTGAGTGAGTGTGGCGCCGCGGACAGTGCCACGTGGCGCTGAGTGAGTGTGGCGCCGCGGACAGTGCCACGTGGCGCTGAGTGAGTGTGGCGCCGCGGACAGTGCCACGTGGCGCTGAGTGAGTGTGGCGCCGCGGACAGTGCCACGTGGCGCTGGTGGTGTGGCGCCGCGGAAGTGCCACGTGGCGCTGAGTGAGTGTGGCGCCGCGGACGGTGCCACGTGGCGCTGGTGGTGTGGCGCCGCGGACGGTACCACGTGGCGCTGGTGGTGTGGCGCCGCGAAGTGCCACGGCGCTGAGTGAGTGTGGCGCGCGGACGGTGCCACGTGGCGCTGGTGGTGTGGCGCCGCGGAAGTGCCACGTGGCGCTGGTGAGTGTGGCGCGCGGACGGTGCCACGTGGCGCTGAGTGAGTGGCGCCGCGGACAGTGCCACGTGGCGCTGAGTGAGTGTGGCGCCGCGGACAGTGCCACGTGGCGCTGAGTGAGTGTGGCGCCGCGGACAGTGCCACGTGGCGCTGAGTGAGTGTGGCGCCGCGGACAGTGCCACGTGGCGCTGAGTGAGTGTGGCGCCGCGGACGGTGCCACGTGGCGCTGGTGAGTGTGGCGCCGCGGACGGTGCCACGTGGCGCTGCGGACAGTGCCATGGCGCTGAGTGAGTGGCGCCGCGGACGGTGCCACGTGGCGCTGAGGTGAGTGTGGCGCCGCGGACGGTGCCACGTGGCGCTGGTGAGTGTGGCGCCGCGGACGGTGCCACGTGGCGCTGAGTGAGTGTGGCGCCGCGGACAGTGCCACGTGGCGCTGAGTGAGTGTGGCGCCGCGGAAGTGCCACGTGGCGCTGAGTGAGTGTGGCGCCGCAGACGGTGCCACGTGGCGCTGGTGAGTGTGGCGCCGCGGACGGTGCCACGTGGCGCGCTGGTGAGTGTGGCGCGCGGACGGTGCCACGTGGCGCTGAGTGAGTGTGGCGCCGCGGACAGTGCCACGTGGCGCTGAGTGAGTGTGGCGCCGCGGACAGTGCCACGTGGCGCTGAGTGAGTGTGGCGCCGCGGACAGTGCCACGTGGCGCTGAGTGAGTGTGGCGCCGCGGACAGTGCCACGTGGTGCGTCACGTTGCGCTGAGTGCTTTGAATATTAAAGTGAAGTGTGGTTAGGCAAAGTAGATTTAACTTATTGCAATGAATTCTCGGACTGTACATTGATTATAAATGTAACTGTATAGGTGAATTTTATACTTAGAATGAAACTTTGTAGATTAAATATATATATATATATATATATATATATATATATATATATATATATATATATATATATATATATATATATATATATATATATATTTTATTTATGTGATCTCTATAAATATAGGCACAGTTAAGTGGACATCTTCACGCCATCTATTATTGGGGTAGTCTGACAGGTCTTATTTAATACATGTTTAAATTGTTTAAAAAATTTTCTTTGATAAGAAATTTAGAAAGGTAGCGATCTGTTGTAGTCGATTTTTTATTTTTTTTTTTTCACATTCAAACTTATGACCTATTTTATTTTCTCAAATAATGTTGATAAAGAAAATATAGTTTTTAAAAAAATTAATCCAACAAAGTATCAATAGACACGCGTAGGATTCCAACATGCTACCTCTGCGGTACCGTGGACCACTTCTTTTACCACCAAGCAGTTGTATCCGCAAAGTTTACTAAAAATAATCTAATATTATAATCAACTAGTTTGGCTCTCCATCTGTCACATTCCAAATAGGATTCGGTTAAAGGCGGGTCAAAGGTAATTATTTGTCTAGACCTGCCTACCCCAGTATGGGGAATATGGATGAAGATTTCTATTTATTTTATTTATAGTTCTAGATGTATTTTTAACAACGCACATACACCTGCAGTCTAGATTTATACATATTTTAGAAACTAGAGATGTTATATAGTTACATAAAAGTGTAATTGAGTTTTGTACAACTATGTAATAAACGAATGAATTCTATTTATTTTTATATTTATATACCGTTTCATTTAGGAGCTATTCCGATGAATGATATCAGAGACAACTAAAGGAATAGCCAACAAAATGTCTATGGCTGCCGATTCCGGGACAACCGTCACGAAAAAACATTCCAAAATTAAGCAGACCCAGTGACAATGCTTCGTCCAAGGTGAAGGGTGAAATAACACATTGGACTATCCATTGCGAGACAGGGCTATATCCCGCAGTATACTTTTACAGGTCGTAAAAATAATAATAATTATATATATATATATATATATATATATATATATATATATATATATATATATATATATATATATATATATATATATATATATATATATATATATATATATATATATATATATATATATATATATATATATATATATATATATATATATATATATCAGGAATCAGATAGAACAAAGGAACCACAAACACCCAGACCCGATAAAATGTAGAAAAAGTGGTTTTTCTACATTAACTCGTCCGGGAATGGAACCCGGGATCTCGAGATGGCGACACCTTGGAAACCGGTGTTTACGCCACTCGTAGCATTCTCTACCAGTTAACTTTTAGTGGATGGAGTGATAAATTAGCCGCAGTAAATAATGGCTACTGCGGTTTCGACAAAAACGGGTTATTACGGGGGGTTTACTGTTTTAAATTGGCGACCCTGATAGTAACTCAAAAGCCGAGAAGCTAGCGACAAGAATGCAGGAGGCCCTTTTTTTTAGATTTATCAGATCTGAATGTCCGCATTAGTTCAACGAAGATGGGTGACGTTCGGCTGAGGTGTCTCGACGACGCCGTCAGCTCTCCAGAGCTTGCTGCTGCGGATCGCAGAAGCAGGAGGATGCTCTAGATGATGTAGAAGAAGAGAAATGGTTCCGGGAAACTATGACACGAATCTGCGATTTGTCGATTCCCCGGACCAGTCACTCCAAGCGCAGGGCTGTGTGCTGGTGGACGGCAGAAATTGCTGGACTACGCGCAATCTGATTGCGAAGCTGACATCAGTATACCAGAGCTCGGAGGAGAAGAAGGCGAGCACCGGCCTAAGAGGTAGCCAGCCTGTACGTGGCATGTAGCGGCTACAAAGGCATTGCAGATTGCAATTGTCAACGCCAAGTCTCAGGGTCCTGGGATGAGCTTCTGGAGGGACTTAACAGGGATCCGCGGGGACGTCCATACCGGATGGTACTGGACAAAGTCCGACCTTGGATGCCCCCTCTAACAGAAACCCTTGATCCGGAGCTGCTAGGACGAGTGATCAATACACCTTTTCCCGGCGGGCCGGTCAAGTGCCTCTGTCCACCCTCGAAGTTCTTCGGAGTGGCATGGAGTGCGACCGTATAGGAGTTGGGCCGAGCCGTTAGCCGCTTGCGAGGTCGAAACACAGCTCCAGGCCCCACGGAATACCAGGTCATGTATGGATGCCGAGTCTAGCTGTCTTAGGTGACAGGCTGAGACAGCTGTTCCCTTCGGCCTAGAAGGAAGCCAAATTGGTCTCTTGAAGAAGGAAGGCAGAGCCGCAGATTTTCCTTTTGCGTTCCGTCCCATACATCTTGCTTAGTCCCGTGAATAGAGGGTAGCGGGTGCTATGCATAGGCTGCTGCTCAATCATGGATCCACCCTTAGATACTGTCGGACATTGATATAACAGAATAAGCAGCCTTCGCCAGGTCTGTGATAGCGAGCAAGTAGACGCGTTCGAGGCCATTAAGCGTCAGGAACGTCAGAACGCTTTCGATACGTGGCGCGCTCGGCTGAGCAAGTAGCGACACGCGCGCAAACGCGTTGCTGCTGCAATCCTGTCGGTCTTCGAGGCTTGGCTCCAGCGAAGGAGTGGATGACTCACCTACAAAATTACACAGATAATTACCGGACATGGGTGTCTCGGTGATAATCTGTGTAGAATCATCAGTCGTGTCGGCGATGCTGAGCGGGGATTCGGCACGTTGGGTCGTAGCCGCCTACTTTAAGGCCGTGATGATCCAGAAGGAAGCTGCTGAGCGAGAGCTTTGAAGAGAGGGCAGATCCCACTCGGAGACGGGGCCATCGAGGCGCAGTTGTGCCCTCCTGACAATGGTGTTCCCCTACCAGAAACGGGGCTTGAAGAGTCGGGGGCGCAAGCTCCGACTGCTAATTAAAACGACTCTGAGGAGAGGAGTGGCCCGGTGTGGTCTCGAGCCACTGTGGTAGCACCGCGGGGATTCTGGGGGTAATGTTGTTGCATCCGGGATGCGACTATCTTAGCCAAATGAGAGAGGGACCCCGGTTGCGTTCCGAACGGAGATCCCGTGACCCTTCCTTAACGTTTATGGTGACCAACATGGGCTTTTAGTAGGTGGAAGCCTCCTACCCAGCCGGGTATCCATAATGGATTTCCCCACGTTAAGAAAAAGTCGTAGTTCATAATACAATCATCATCAGCTTTTGTTGTTGCATGAATGTGCCGGCTCGACCGGGGAAGTACCACGACCTCACAGAATACCGGCGTGAAGTAGAAGTCTAACAAACTTCTGCGTTTCGTCTGGTGAGTGCAGGTAACCGGTGGCCCTCTCATCCCCCTCCCCCCTGCCCCAAAGGTTGCCTCCCTTTAAGGGAGGCGATGCATCTGCTATGCCTCTGGTATTGCGGATGTTCAAGGGCGGTGGTAATCACTTACCATCACGTGAGCCACCTGCTCGTTTGCCTCCCTTTTCTATTAAAAAAACGTACATACTCAAATATACTTATTATATTTACACACACTCGTGGTTTTCGCGTGTTAATATACTACCCCTTTCTTCCCGTGGGTTTCATAAGAGGCGACTAAGGGAAACGCGATTAAAATGCAAGTGACTACTGACAGAGGGCGGGATAAACATTTCAAAAACAGCATAATTCAGCAGATCGGTGACGAGCAGCAATGTCTGAGGGTTAAGATTCTGTGATCGTCAACCGGGGGAGATTATGGCAAAACCTTTATGGGAAAGACATATCCTGTAGTGGACTAGAGGTCGTTATGATGATGGCACGCTATGGTATTTTTTATTGATTTTTAAGGCATACACCTTTTATTAATAAGAAATTTAAAAAATCAACTGATACAGGCCGTATTCGAACCTTTGTCCTCTGCCTTAGCATGCCGACGCTCATATCTTCGAGCCACCGTGTCCCATAGGCATTAAATGAAATTTTCAATCTCTTTTACTTACGCTCTTTACGGGCTGTCATTTATTTTCTGCACAGTTCGGTGGAGAGGGATGTTCCAAATAAAACGTACGTAATCATAATATTTTACATATATTGGGAATTTGTCTATAAACAGTTGAAAATCGCTATTGTGACATAAACAAAAAAAAATCGATACAATTACAAGTTATCATATAAAATTTTATAATGAATAATATATGAGCTGTGGCGCGACGACGCACAGACCTACGGCCATTCGCGCGCTTTTTAGAAAACTATATAACGCCTAGTTAATCTATGATCTAGGGTGCATTACGATTCGCTAGATCGGTGTTACCAACATCCAAGTCCACAACGACGACAAAATATGGACATTAAATATAAAAAATATGGACATTAAAAATAAGAAACATTAACTGTTCACGAATCTATCCAAGTCGCTAAAAGCAAATTTTTAAACTAAAGCGAAGCAAATTGATGTTGTGATTTCTTCAAATTGCTTTACCCCTATTAATCATAACGCCAAGTTTTTTTGGACATATTTCCTAATAAATTCATATTATTATAAGAAATGTTTAACGTATAACAATGTACCTTCTAACTTTATCCGAATAAATATGGATACCTAAATCAGTTTGGAAAATTTCTGTTTAATTTAACAATCTTCTGACCAAATTGTAAATTTATTGCGGTGCGGATAAGGATATTTTTCCTTTCCAAGCAACACGAATTTTTCGTAACCATTCTTAAGGCACTATCACGACTGCCTAATATTACTTCGTTGATATAACAAACTATTAGATTACTAGACGTTGCATTATTTAAAAAATATTTAATCGAGATAAAAACTAACCCTCGAGTTGGAAAAATTTACACTTATATGCAATTTAATTAAAATCGGTCAAGTAGTTTTGAGTCAACGAATATAGCTACACGGGCACTTCTATTTTATATTTTTATTTTCTTGAATTTTCTCTTATTATTATCGTAATGGCAGTACCGTTTTATTAATAACTTCCCGCCAATATAGATAATATAGAAATCCGTAACCGTACATCAAATTTGATTTGAATATTACGAAAAGAACATACAACGGCAGCTCTGTACGTCGCCATTTTCCTAATTCTAGACCTAAACACAAATCAATATTATTAACGTCATACGAATTCACCTAAACTAGTCGTAATCAACAAATCTAACATTAATCCAATCGAATCTAAAAAAAAAAAAATAAACACTGAACCTACCAAAAAAAAACTAACAACTCCTACCGAAATGGTAATTTACGGATAATTTCGCTCCGACCACTAGCAACCCTGAAGTCTTTTTCTTGGAAGAAAAAAAAATAAAAAAAAATAGAAGTCACTCAACTAATCCTATGGTAAACTTAAACAGCTAGTAGTTATATAGAATACCCATAATAACACTTATGTGCATTTTAATATACATTTTTTTTCATTACACCATTAAAAGTTCTTTTTTTTTTAATTTACTCACTATTTAGGTTAAATGGACAGCCTTATAGAAACTAGGCTAGAACTTTCATAAATTACTTTGAAAGGGTAAACAGTTGTTTTAAAAACTACCTTAATTTAAGATAGCAATTCTTGTGTACGATTAATTAATTAATAATAATTCATAAGTTATCCGAAATGGCTCGCGATTTGAATGACTTTTTGAATTTTGGCTTTTTATTAAATTATTGCGAAATTTAAAAAAATCAAATCACACGAGCGGGTATCGAACCCGCAACCTCTGCGGTACTGCCGCTTTGGTACTTAATTTTTTCGATATATTTATAGTTTCACGCAATTTGTTTAACAAGAACGACTCAAATTTTTGAGAGATCTCCCTTTACATTAACGTAAAGATGTGCCAAATAAGCCAACAGGCGACATTGCTAGAATTATTATGACATTACAATAGAAAATTCTACAAAATATAGATACGTTGGTTAGCTAGTCTAGGGCATAATAGCTTTATTAGCGTGATTGTAGAAATGGTTGTTCATCGAATGAAAAATTGTTTATGAACACATTACGGCAGTGAATGAGAGGAAACTTTGTTAGTCTGTTGTAGAAAAGTATATATAAAACGCGTAGGTCTTTTCGTATGTGCATTGTTTTATATATTTTTTTATAATCTGTATTAATGTATAATAACTTTTTTAATTTATATACAGAGAAACTTTTTGACTGTTTTATATGAAATTCGCAATAACTGTCTACCCTTGAAAAGCACTAAAACTATAATATTTAATTATGTAACACTATTAATAAACTTAAATATTCACATATGTTAATATTATTTTTATACACTATCATTTTTTTTTAATAAATTTTTCTCAAATTTCTCGAGGAAAAAAATGCAAACTTTTGGGGAATATCACATCACTATGCATTAACTATACACACTAAAGAATAAAAAAAGAGCAATTTTTTTTTGTATAACCGACTCCTCGGTGTTGCTATTGTGAAAAATCAATATTTTTTTTAGTATATTGTATTTTTGTACATTTGTTTATACTTAAATTTTGCCCAGGCTAGATTCTACTTGGCGGAATTCTTCCTCTGGACATTGGGTTTTTCTGTTTTAGGTTTTTCCTTCATCGCAACCTTTTCTTTCTTCTCAACAACCTTGTCTACTACTGGTTTGGGTTTATCCGTCTTGACAGGGGGTGGAGCAGGTTTATCCGTGACGGGCGGGGTCGTGGGTTTCTTGGGTTTGTTGGCTTTCGCCGCCGCCGCGTAGTTGATGGGTTTGATTCCCGTTGATGCCTCCTCCGTAACTGGCGGAGGTGTTTGTTGCTGATGGAAACAATAGCCATGATAATTTATTTATCTAAAAAGGATATAGAAGTCACGACAGCCGAGTTGTTGGGTGGTCGGAATTTCGAGTCGAAAGTCCCGAGTTCGATCACCAGGTGGCAAGCTCATACCAATGGGTTTTTCAAAAACCTATGTACGAATTATGTCGTTGCTTGGACATAAAGACGGCGACGGGCTCACCACCTGTCACGTTCTTCCGAAAATATCTTCGGTGGAAGGTGGGTCGAAGGGACTTAATTGTCTAGACTAGACCTCTGTCTACCCCTGTATTGGGAATGCGTGAAGATATTTATTTATTTTATTTATAAAAAGGATATAGAAATATATATGCACGTATTAGGTTCGGCCAAAAAGTATTCTGATGTAACTACATTAATACTTTGGGGGACCAGAACAATGTATGTGATGTTGTCACTCTTCTCTATGTATTTATTTATTATTATTTACTCCTGTAATTGTGGCCCCTA
Organism: Sericinus montela; assembly: GCA_029286605.1. NCBI lineage: Eukaryota > Metazoa > Arthropoda > Insecta > Lepidoptera > Papilionidae > Sericinus > Sericinus montela. The sequence goes on along the minus strand of JAGSMR010000120.1, from coordinate 498,050 downwards.
TTTTATTTCATTATTTAAACTTCATAGGTCTTAATGCCTAAGGCATTTTCCCTTAGTCAACTTTTGGGTAATACAGAGAAGAAATGAAGTAGGTTAATGGAGATAAATATGATGGAGACACATTTGAGATAAAATAATTGGTACAATACATGAGTATAAAATGTATATATGTAAATAAAATTATCAAAAATACATATTTTACCCTCGAAAGAGTCTTCACGCCTTTCCCATTGCTGAGGTAGACAGAGGTCTAGACAACTAAGTACTTCCAACCCACCTTCCATTGAAGATATTTTTGAGACAACGTGACAGGTGGTGAGCCCGTCGCCGTCTTTACACAGACTCAGTCGAAAAAAATAATTATATTCATACCTTTACAACTTCCGTGACAACCGACACCTCTTCAGTCTTCTCCTCCACTCTAATCTCACTTTTTACACTTTTCACTTCCTTCTTCTTCTGGGGGGGCACTTTAGTCTCGGACTTCACCGCCAGCGGTTTCACTTTGGGCTTCGCCTCCTCGCGCTTGACCGGTTTCTTCGCTTCCGGCTTTTTCAATTCCTTCCTCATCTCCTTTGGTTTCTTGTCGCTTTGCTTGTCGGCTATCGGTTGCACGTCCGCTGCGCTCACTTCTGGTGGCTCGCTGGGTGCTGGTATGGGTTCTGGAAGCATGAATTGACCATTTGTTTAAATATGTTCACGCATTTGCCTGTAATGAGGTAGTCAGAGGAGGTAGGCTAGAGGACAGCTCTGTAGCAGTACGTACTTCTACAGCATTTTGCTAAATCGGACGCCAATGAAAATTTGAATTTTAACTTGTTGTTGTTTAAGAGTTAGAATCTGTTGTCCCTCTTCTTTCCAAAGGTGTTCAAATATAGAATTAGGTTCCAAAAATTGTTTTCCGCGGAAGGTAGGTCGAAAGGACTTAATTGTATAGATAGACCTTTGTCTGAAAAGAAATTTTTTTTATTTGGATATTTATTCACTTACAATCAGGCCAAAATAGGTGAACAGATTGATAAATTAAAATGATCTTGCTGGAATATAATGTACAGATGAAGTAGTGGAAAGAATTTTATTTTCAAAAACAAAGTTTAGACACACCTTACCTTCTGTTTTACTCTGCTCTGTTACTTCTTTGCTTTCGACTGCTTCTGTCTGCGGTGCAACTTCTTCTTTCGCGCTCTGCACTTCTTCTGTCGGTTTCTCTTCTGTGCTCTGCTTTTCTTCTGTTAACACCACAAAATATGTGACCAAAATAGTATTTTGTTTCTATTTAACGGCTTATACAAGGACGCTGCAAGTCACACCACTCTTATAAAGAGGAGTGGCCATAACCACCACTCTCAACAAGTGAATAGGCGAAATATTGTAACGGAAATCATTGGGAACACCAATCATCTCTCATCTAGTCAGTATTTGTGGTACATTCGTCGTTTCTGTTTCCATAACACAAGTTTTAACTTATATATACATTCTTAGCATTAGTTATATATAGTCTATGATAAAAGTATACATTACCTGTTGTGGGCGCTCTGGCTCTAGTAGGCACAAACTCTGCAGCGAGGGGGTTTAAGGTCGACCTTGAGATGGTTTCCTCCAGTGAAAGAGTTGTTTGCCCATTGCTTGTCCTGGAAAAAATATATTCACGTATATAGTATAATTATATAAAAGAAAGAAATTGTTAAATTAATCTATTATATTAATAATTTCATATTTCTTTAGATTATTCAAGTAATCATGTCACAGACCTAAATAAACATCTATAGTAATTCTTATCAGACATGCATATTGTAACTAAAAATACTTTTATGACACAACACAACTACTACGCTCTACAACTGTGTGAATACACTGTATTATTTTAACATAGTACCGTGAGGTAATGGTGTAAAAACATTGCCACTCCCTTTCTTCCCGTGGGTGTCGTAAGAGGCGACAAGGAAAATAGACCAGAATATCGTTATTGCAACCGATAGATGGCGCGATAACCATCTCTAAAAATATCCGACCGAAGATGGGCAGCAGCCTCTGAGACGCGAGTGGACTGCTACTGCGATCGCCAATCCGCCTGCTAAGCGTGGCGATTGTGGCAAATCCTCCCTATGGGTTAGGCCTATGACCTGCAGTAGACTTTAATAGGCCATTATGTATGTATGTGTATATGTATGCATGTAATCATTTTAAAATAGATAGGATGATTTTTATCTCGATCATTGACCATAACATCTATAAATATAAATGTGAATCAATGTTTCTTAGTCTCGCAAAAACTTTAAAAAGGCTCTCGAAATTGGTTCTCGATTTGCCTAATCAAAGTTCTAAAACCCAAAATTCTGAAATAGACTAATACTTTAGTGTACACATTGGTTTTGATAGTCTCACCACCTCAGAGGTTCCAGGCCCGATTCACGGTTGAGTCAATCTAAAAAAAAAACTTTTTCCACATTTCCTCGGGGTCTGAGTGTTTGTGGTACTTGCATTGTTTTCTGATTTCATAATACAAGTGCTTAAGCTGCTTCGGAGCTGATCGGAGCTATGCATGTGATGTTTTCCCTATGTAAGTATATAATTACACCTCGGTTATAGTCAATAGAAATGTGTGCACTCACGTGGGATAGTGCTGATTGTGTCCGTTGGATACGGGCCTGTGCCTCTCCCGTTGTTCGTCCTCCAGCATCGCCTCTATGCACTGCTCCATCAGCGCCTCCTCCTCCAATTGCTGCATTACCTGGTGAGCAGAGACATTATTGTTAAAACATACCTTTCCAGTATTAGTAACCAGAATTGGATCCCAGGTGGCAGGCTCGTACCAATGACTTTTTACAAAAATTTATGTACAATTTATAACTATGTTTGTAACATAACAATGTTACATAAAGACGGCTGTAGGCACACCACGTGTCAATATTACATAAACAAATATTACAACTCGATGACCCTCTAGCATTTATAGAATTCAATAACTCTATTAGAGACTGCCACTTTGCTCATAGAACTGAGAACAGTTAGGGAAGAAAGGTTCTGGTGTGGCAGCCTCGTTTAGGCAAACGCAGTGTAGGACAACCCCCACAAGATGGAGCGACGACCTTCACAATATTGCGAAGGATGCAGATCGCACAGGACCTCTCTACATGGTTATCATTTGAGAAGGCCTATGTTCAGTGGTGGACTTCTGACAGGCTGTTATGGTGATGACGATGATGATTAGAGACTACGGTTTTCACTAACCTGTTTATCGAATTCTTCCTCGTTCTCCATCCACATGTAGTCGGCAAAGTCATCTTGTGGTGCCGGTGGTACCGGGGGATAGGCTGCGGGGGGGTAATAAGCACCAGCCATCACGTATCCCGCTAAAAAAAAAAAATAACAATGTATAGTTGCATGAAGAAAAAATGGTGCAGGCAATGTAAGGGTTTTTTATTAAAATTGTAATTAACGACGATTTTGGCGATTTTTGACTGTTCTGCCTCACCTCCCAAAGTTTTCATTTACATATATAAATAGATACATAGATAGGGACAACATTAAGCACATTGCTCTGATTCCAAAGTAAGCAGCTAAAGCTTTTATTACGGAATCAGCAACTACAAAGTAAACACAAACACTCAGACACAAGGAAATGTAGAAAACGCTTCCATATGCATCTTCACACACCATCGATTTTTTTGATGATTAAACATTTAGAATTATATGTTCCTAGATCTGTGTTTCAGTCTGTAAAAGTATTTAGATATGTATAAGTCACGATTGCAGAGTGGTTGGGTAATCCGAGTTTCAAGTCAAGAGACCAGAGTTCGATCTTCAGGTGGTAGGTAAAGGTAGGTGAAAGGTGTGTTGAAAGGATATAATTTTCTAGAATTCTGTCTACCAGTGTATTGGGAACATGTTTTTATATACGCTAGTCCAAATAATGCCCACCGTTGTTTACTTATTTTATACAGGCAGATACTTACCGGGTATATGTCCTCTTGGTATGTGTACTGGGTAGACTGGTGGCCGGTGCACTCCCGCGTCACCACTCCCAACAACACCACCACCTACTCCGTTGTCAATGATCACGCCGTTTGGCTGGAAGAAGGACATACAATTTTGGTAGGCTAGTATTAAAAAAAATATATAACGTTTTAAACAGGAAATATCGTGACTAAAATTATCTTTTTTATAGACGATGTCTAATGATCACAATGTTTCAAATTTCTTTGGTAGACTTAATTTTCTAATCTTAATGCAATTATTGATTATAAATGTAAATGTTATTTGTAATGCTTTAACAACTGTCAATGCAATTATTGATAATAAATGTAAATGTTTGTTGTTATGCTTTAACAATCGATTTTGATGAAATTTGGTATGGGGGTGACTTGTGTCTAGGGGGAGGAGAAGGGGCGAGAGAAGAGGAGAAGTTGAGAGTGCCAGAGAGAAATATCAGTTTCACTTAAAGATGCTGAAATAAGAAAGAAAAAAGTTTGTTTATCACTACAACCAGAAATGAAATTAATTAATTAGAAAGGTATACATTTTACATTTATAGAGTGGCATACAGACTGATTTTCATGGTGTCTTAGCTCTTAGGTCCGGGGTTCGATTGCCGGCAGAACAATTCAGAACAAGACATATTTTCACAAATCAGTAGAAAATGATGAATTTGAGAGGTGAAAGAGGTTTATAAGGACCATGATACTAGGTAATGTATTCTCTCTGGCTACCCCATTAGGGATTGTGTGTGAAGATAATTAAGTAAGTGTTCTACAAATATTTATCTATTATATAGTAAGGGTTACTATTTAAATAGATATACTAAATAGCCCTGTCAATGAATATCCAGTCACAAAGTATGAAAATATTTTTTAAATGGTTTCATTTTCGTAAATGTTCAAGTATCGTGTCTGTTGCACCATATTCGGTAAGCATGCAAATTCACATACCTGCCACTGACCATTCTCATCGTTCCCGTAGTAAGCACCAATGTTAGCGGAGGTCTCTGGAATTTTCATTCTTGCAATAATTCAAAATATCCACACTGTATCCATACACTAATGTTTTAAATGATAAACTAGTAACAATACTGTCAATTGATAATCTCTCTTAATGTATACCGAGAAATGCAGACTTTACAGTGTGTAAATAATGTTCGGTTGGGGCGATGAATGTAACTTGTCTTAAGTTTCTTCCTCGCTTACTGTCAATCTTCATAGCTGTTGGTCTGCACACCTGTAATGGGCAACTAACGATATTAATTAAAATTTGAAATAGAATCTCGAAAATATTTACGATTTCTAGATCATTTGTTGCTAGCCTAGTGTAGTTGTGTGACCTTGACTTCAAAGCAATAGATGCTGGTTCGAATTCTGGTAGGTGCAAATATTTGTGTGACAAATCTGAATGTTTCTACTCAAGACATTATAATTATATATATTGCTTAATTTTATTAAGATTAGGAAAGTACCATCAACATACAAAACAATATCATGATTATCCCCTACAAAGTATGATCATTAACATAAATGAGAAAAAGTAGTGGACCAAGAATCGAACCCAGTGGAAAGCTAATTATGGTCACTAACACAGAAGAACCTATACCATTGATTAGAACTTTCTGAATTCTACATACGTACATACATCATACATTCTCTTCGATTCAGGGTATTCGGGTATTCAGGTTTTCAGGTTTTTTTTTCAGACCACAACATTTCCTTATTTCACTATTCCAGTTTAACTCCTAACATACTTCTTAATGCTCTCATCTCAACTGCATTTATCCTGCTTTCATGTTTCTTCTGCCATATCCAACTTTCACTTTCAGACATGAGTGTTGGAACCAACACTCCTTATGCACAGCCAAACAAGCCTTGTTAGACACCTTCTGACTATTCATAAAGGAGTGTAGAGCTCCATTCACCATGTTTCCTGCATTCACTCTTCTTTCGAAATCACTCTCACTTTCCATCTCTTGTAAACTTTGAACCCAGATACACAAACTTATTCACCTGTTCAATTTGTTCATCTCCAATCACAATATTGCAGTCTATCATTGTCTCATCTCTTTCAAATACCATCACTTTCGTCTTCTTTACATTCATCTTCATTCCCTTTCTAACAAAAGCTCCACGCATAGCAGTTACCATCTGCTGCAACTCCTCGGCTGAAGACGCAAGTAATACTTGGTTGTTAGCATTGAGAAAACATTTGACGAGTAACTCATTCATTCTCTACCCACTTTCATTCTCTTTTAAATCTATCAAGCAATTGTTCATGAACAGATTAAACAGCCACGGTGACGCTACACATCCTTGTCTAACACCTTTTGATATTAAACCATTCAGTGTATGCCCCGCTTATCCTTACACAAGCACTAGAATCCCAATAAAGAGATTGTAATACCCATACAAGGATACTGCTCACACTGTTCACGGATAATGCTGACCACAATTCATGTCACCACTCCCAACAACACCACCACCTACTCCGTTGTCAATGATCACGCCGTTTGGCTGGAAGAAGGACATACAATTTGGTAGGCTAGTATTAAAAAAAATATAACGTTTTAAACAGGAAATATCGTGACTAAAATTATCTTTTTATAGACGATGTCTAATGATCACAATGTTTCAAATTTCTTTGGTAGACTTAATTTTCTAATCTTAATGCAATTATTGATTATAAATGTAAATGTTATTTGTAATGCTTTAACAACTGTCAATGCAATTATTGATTATAAATGTAAATGTTTGTTGTTATGCTTTAACAATCGATTTTGATGAAATTTGGTATGGGGGTGACTTGTGTCTAGGGGGAGGAGAAGGGGCGAGAGAAGAGGAGAAGTTGAGAGTGCCAGAGAGAAATATCAGTTTCACTTAAAGATGCTGAAATAAGAAAGAAAAAAGTTTGTTTATCACTACAACCAGAAATGAAATTAATTAATTAGAAAGGTATACATTTTACATTTATAGAGTGGCATACAGACTGATTTTCATGGTGTCTTAGCTCTTAGGTCCGGGGTTCGATTGCCGGCAGAACAATTCAGAACAAGACATATTTTCACAAATCAGTAGAAATGATGAATTTGAGAGGTGAAAGAGGTTTATAAGGACCATGATACTAGGTAATGTATTCTCTCTGGCTACCCCATTAGGGATTGTGTGTGAAGATAATTAAGTAAGTGTTCTACAAATATTTATCTATTATATAGTAAGGGTTACTATTTAAATAGATATACTAAATAGCCCTGTCAATGAATATCCAGTCACAAAGTATGAAAATATTTTTTAAATGGTTTCATTTTCGTAAATGTTCAAGTATCGTGTCTGTTGCACCATATTCGGTAAGCATGCAAATTCACATACCTGCCACTGACCATTCTCATCGCTCCCCGTAGTAAGCACCAATGTTAGCGGAGGTCTCTGGAATTTTCATTCTTGCAATAATTCAAAATATCCACACTGTATCCATACACTAATGTTTTAAATGATAAACTAGTAACAATACTGTCAATTGATAATCTCTCTTAATGTATACCGAGAAATGCAGACTTTACAGTGTGTAAATAATGTTCGGTTGGGGCGATGAATGTAACTTGTCTTAAGTTTCTTCCTCGCTTACTGTCAATCTTCATAGCTGTTGGTCTGCACACCTGTAATGGGCAACTAACGATATTAATTAAAATTTGAAATAGAATCTCGAAAATATTTACGATTTCTAGATCATTTGTTGCTAGCCTAGTGTAGTTGTGTGACCTTGACTTCAAAGCAATAGATGCTGGTTCGAATTCTGGTAGGTGCAAATATTTGTGTGACAAATCTGAATGTTTCTACTCAAGACATTATAATTATATATATTGCTTAATTTTATTAAGATTAGGAAAGTACCATCAACATACAAAACAATATCATGATTATCCCCTACAAAGTATGATCATTAACATAAATGAGAAAAAAGTAGTGGACCAAGAATCGAACCCAGTGGAAAGCTAATTATGGTCACTAACACAGAAGAACCTATACCATTGATTAGAACTTTCTGAATTCTACATACGTACATACATCATACATTCTCTTCGATTCAGGGTATTCGGGTATTCAGGTTTTCAGGTTTTTTTTTCAGACCACAACATTTCCTTATTTCACTATTCCAGTTTAACTCCTAACATACTTCTTAATGCTCTCATCTCAACTGCATTTATCCTGCTTTCATGTTTCTTCTGCCATATCCAACTTTCACTTTCGTACATGAGTGTTGGAACCAACACTCCCTTATGCACAGCCAAACAAGCCTTGTTAGACACCTTCTGACTATTCATAAAGGAGTGTAGAGCTCCATTCACCATGTTTCCTGCATTCACTCTTCTTTCGAAATCACTCTCACTTTCCATCTCTTGTAAACTTTGAACCCAGATACACAAACTTATTCACCTGTTCAATTTGTTCATCTCCAATCACAATATTGCAGTCTATCATTGTCTCATCTCTTTCAAATACCATCACTTTCGTCTTCTTTACATTCATCTTCATTCCCTTTCTAACAAAAGCTCCACGCATAGCAGTTACCATCTGCTGCAACTCCTCGGCTGAAGACGCAAGTAATACTTGGTTGTTAGCATTGAGAAAACATTTGACGAGTAACTCATTCATTCTCTACCCACTTTCATTCTCTTTTAAATCTATCAAGCAATTGTTCATGAACAGATTAAACAGCCACGGTGACGCTACACATCCTTGTCTAACACCTTTTTCGATATTAAACCATTCAGTGTATGCCCCGTTTATCCTTACACAAGCACTAGAATCCCAATAAAGAGATTGTAATACCCATACAAGGATACTGCTCACACTGTTCACGGATAATGCTGACCACAATTCATTCCTCACCACTCTATCATAGGCCTTTTCTAGATCTACGAACGTGTGCAATAAACCGTCTGGCTTTTAGCCAGACACTTTTCGGCTATGCACCGCATGGAAAAGACCTGATCTGTACACCCCATTCCCTTTCTAAATCTTGTTACTTTCATTCACAACCCTTTCAATCAATACTTTCGCATACAATTTTCCGACAACACTGAGCAGGCTTATGCCGCGGTAATTTATACAGTCCTGCCATGACCCCTTTTCCCTTATACAATGGCACGATTACGGCTTTGCACCAGTCTCCCAGTACTTGCCCATTTCGCCAGCACAAATTGAAAAGATGGTACAGCTGACTATAGTTAACATGATTTTTAAATTTTTGAATCAAAATAAAAACTTGAAATATCTTTTACCAGTTTTTTTTACAACTGTATATAATTAGTTCTAGGTAAAGAGTGTTTAACTATACTCCACAAAATTCGAATACATAAAGTAAATATGACTATTGGAACTAAGACATGACCTATCAATCAACATCCTGTGTTGAGCTGTGTCTCTTGATTAGAATACTGATCACACAACTACTCTAATTACTCTTGGAAGTTAAATTTCTATCATTTACTTTCAAGCAGCATTAATTTTTCTTTTTGTAAAAACAGGCTCAATATATTATAGTCACTTCCTGCCTTCGGAACAAATATCTAGATCCATTGTTACTTTAAAGACAACAAAGAAATTTAGAGTTTGAATAATAATGATTTTATAATGTCTTATACAAGTGGTTTGTATTACACAATGCATCAAACCTCTTGCCAGCTGCAGCAAATATGTTAAACACTCCTGAGCGGGACAGGCCTATATCATTTAGTCGATTCTTACACACCATTATGTATGTATTTCCCCTCTTTTTTAGGAATCCACACAAATAACAAATGTAAGAAATGAAGCTCCCAAATAGAGGTGATTGTTACACAAGTAGAAGTTATACAAAATAACTATATATTTAAATGACCTCCGTAGACAAGTGGCGTAAACACCAGTTCTCAAGGTGTTCCCCATCTCAAGGTCCCAGCTTCGATTCCAGGTTGAGTCAATGTAAAAAACCCACTTTTTCTACATTTTCTTAGTGGTGCCTAAGTAGTTTCCGATTCCCACACCACAAGTGCTTTAGTATCTTACATTGGGATCAGAGCAATGTATGTAATGTTGTCCCTATCTATATACTTATTTATTATTATTATTTTAACCTATTATAGCACCATCCTATCTCGTCCAAATAGACCTTAGTAAATAACTTTTGTTACTAAGGGTACAACATAATTTTTTATTTATTTAATGTTAATTGCACCAAAAAACTGTACAAAGTTGAGCTTAATGCTATAGTACATTCTCTACCAGCCAACCCCAGGTTAAACAGAGAACTGTTGTTAGTGCAGTCAAGGTGTCTACCCCAAATATTGTGGTATCCAGTGGTCTAGAAAATCAAGTCCTTTTGACACACTTTGGACTTGATACTTATCAACAGAGGTCATAAGACAAAATGGAAAAAGAAGAAACACACAGCATTTGTTTGTAATTACATTAATTACAAATAAATACTTTAGCATTACAGATCTGTGTGGGTGGGTGTATTCACAGAACTATATTCTACTAAAATTTGGCATTGATTGCACTCAACATGTATGAACTGTACTGGTAGAGTTGGAAGCTAAAATACATACATATAAATACATATCTGTGTATGTATTTATTCTTTATCTATTTAGAGAATAAATACTTACACAGATAGGGACAACATCACCTACATTGCTGTGATCTCAAAGTAAGCAGCTTATGCATTTGTGTTGTTGTGTTGTGAATCGAAAACACCGATGGTTCTACAAACACCAATAACATATTGTCGTGTACATATTATATGTTATGTTCATAAATTAGTGCCATCATTAACAATATCTAACAAATGAGTGAAAAAGTTTAATTACACAATGCTTTCATATCTTATTGTTATTGCGATGAAAAAGACAAAACAAGCCCACCAAACATCTAGACTAATGTTATGAAATACTATGTCAACAAATGAAAGGTGGTCCGATTAATTTAAATTATTCCACTTTCTCCTTTACTACGTATACATTCGAATCACCACGTAAGTGCGACGTATAACATTTTCGCACGTTTTTATACGCCGCTGTTAGAGAGAAATAAAAACTACCACATTGTAATTGTGAATATCAAAAGTCAAACCCAAAATAGACCACGGAGCACGGGCGACACAATTATTTTGAGAGGACAATCTTTCAATAAAAGATTTATGATTGTTACAGACCGAAGTCGACGCGGCACATACGCAGATAAAGAACTACTGCAATTTAATGAAATAAGAGTTACAAGTTTAGGGCACGTGTCGAATAATACGTAAGATACTAAATTACCTGAATACTCACTCATTTGTCGCACTTGATGCTCTTTTCTGATAATGAAGTAGTCTTTATGTATTGCGATGGGATTACAGAGATATTGTAGCACCGTTAACTAATAAATTAGCACTATAACCTATAATTCCACTGCACACAAGACCGATTTGCTAGCCGTCGTGGCGCAAATGGCGACCGATCTGATGTTTGTGCGAAACTGACTTGAGAATTTGTAAACAACTTCGCGGCAGTGAAAAACCGGCTTTTTTGTTTAAGTGATAGGTGTTTTAGGACGAAGATGTATTAAAACGATTAAAATAAAGTTTACTAAATAGAAAACATACTCTTGTTAATTTAGACAGGCCAAAATAATTGTCAAATTGACTTCGAGGCCAGATTTCTATTTTTAAAAAAATGTTATAAACTTTTTGGTTTGATTCTTATTCATTAATAATCAAAATTAAACTATATTCTATGATAATATATATATTTTATCAATATTATATAAGTGATTAATGTCTGATGAAACTAATTTCTTTCATAAACACATTTTCTTAAAATGTTAAAAGAATATTATTAAATATGAACGCAGCTATAAATAGTTTTATGTTTAATAGTCACGATAGCCGAGTTGTTGGGTGGTCGGATTTCGAGTCGAGAGACCCGAGTTCGATCCCCAGGTGGCAGTACCAATGAGTTTTCCAAAAACTTATGTACGAATTTCATCGTTGGCTTGGACATAAGGGCGGCGACAGGCTCACCACCTGTCACGTTGTCTCGAAAATATCTTCGGTGGAAGGTGGGTCAAAGGGACTTAATTGTCTAGACTTAACCTCTGTCTACCCCTGTATTGGGAATTGCGTGATGATATTTTTTTTTTCATACTTCAGATCTTCTTTATCCGGTATAAAATAAATTTCCAATTCCCAATACAGAGGTAGACAGAGGTCAAGTCTAGACAATTAAGTCCCTTTGACCCACCTTCCACCGAAGATATTTCGGGTCAACGTGACAGGTGGTGAGCCTGTCGCCGTTTTTATGTCCAAGCCAACGATGAAATTGCACAAAGTTTTTGAAAACTCATTGGTACTGCCACCTGGGATCGAACTCGGGTCTCGACTGAAATATCCGACCACCCAACAACTCGGCTATCGTGACTTTTTATCCGGTATGATTAGAAAAAACATAAAATTATTTAACATAAGTTATTTAAAACTAAGTAAGCAGTCACAATAGCTGAGAGGTTCGGTGGTTCGATCCCCTGGTGGTAAGCTCGTACCAATGGGTTTTCAAAACTTATGTACGAATTTCATCGTTGGCTTGGACATAAGGGCGGCGACAGGCTCACCACCTGTCACGTTGTCTCGAAAATATCTTCGGTGGAAGGTGGGTCAAAGGGACTTAATTGTCTAGACTTAACCTCTGTCTACCCCTGTATTGGGAATTGCGTGATGATATTTTTTTTTTCATACTTCAGATCTTCTTTATCCGGTATAAAATAAATTTCCAATTCCCAATACAGAGGTAGACAGAGGTCAAGTCTAGACAATTAAGTCCCTTTGACCCACCTTCCACCGAAGATATTTCGGGTCAACGTGACAGGTGGTGAGCCTGTCGCCGTTTTTATGTCCAAGCCAACGATGAAATTCGTACAAAGTTTTTGAAAAACTCATTGGTACTGCCACCTGGGGATCGAACTCGGGTCTCTCGACTCGAAATATCCGACCACCCAACAACTCGGCTATCGTGACTTTTTTTATCCGGTATGATTAGAAAAAACATAAAATTATTTAACATAAGTTATTTAAAACTAAGTAAGCAGTCACAATAGCTGAGAGGTTCGGTGGTTCGATCCCCTGGTGGTAAGCTCGTACCAATGGGTTTTTTCACGTTCACCTGTCAGGTACTATAAAAAAATGTCTGGTGGAAGGTGTATCGAAAGGACATAATGGTATACACCTCTGTCTACCCCCGTATTGATTAAGTGTTGATGTTTATAAATTTTAAATTTTAATTTACATATTCGAACTGCTGTCAGATATCTGCATGCCATGAGTAGGGGTAGTAACAAATCCTGGGTACTGGAGAGGCCTATATCCTTGGTCCTTATTTAGGACGAAAGAAAAGAATAAGTAGAATGTTCATAAACGGTCCCTTCGGCTATTCCGTCAGGAATGATGGATGAAGATAAAAAGTTAGTAAAGAGAAGTTGCTACTGCTGTAATGGAACTGTTCCAACAGGCTAAAACCAGAGTCTTGAAGAATAACATCGTGAAATAGAAAATTTCTATGGTTCTGTGTTTGCCTGGTAATTATATCGTCCAACCACCGAAGGCCCTCACCACTATTACCTTTTTTCCTTTTACCTTTCCCCTTTCTGAATTGTTTTCTTAAAGTAAGGCACGTACGTGTAGCTTTTTTAATGTTTCTTATGTACTTGTGCGTTGTAATTCTGTATGATCAGGTGAGTAGATTGCTTGTTTGCGATGTTCTCATACATACTCATACACAAAGTGAACAATTGAAAGGGCTGTATGGTAATGATCCTTTTGCTTATATGCTTATCAAAGATGTCATTTCTAATGTCAAAGAGTATGTAAATAGTTGTTTAGATTTTAAATGTGTATCGCAGAAATTATGTATACCAAATGTTTACATAGTTTACTGTTTGTTGTGACAATTGATATGTGTATACACGCTTTGCAATTCTAGGCGTAGAAAAATTACTTACATGCTGAATTTATGTGACAATGTCTACTTCAAGTTGTGTTATGGGTTCGTCATTAGTGTGCCGTGGCTGCCTCAGTGAAGATGGAGAAATGAAAAGCATGGTAGAATATGGGCTTATAGAAGACTTTTATAGATTTAGCGACTTAAAGGTACCGTATATACACCAGAGAACATTTAGACAATGTCACGATAGCCAAGTTGTTGGGTGGTCGGAATTTCGAGTCAGGATACCCGAGTTCGATCCCCGGTGGCAGGCTCGTACCAATGGGTTTTTCAAAACTTATGTACGAAATATATCGTTGGCTTGGACATAAAGACGGCGATAGGCTCACCACCTGTCACGTTGGTGAGCCTGTCGCCAGTCTTTATATCCAAGCTAACCATATAAATCGTACATAAGTTTTTTGAAAAAACCCATTGGTTCTAACCTTGGGGTTCAAACTCAGGTATCTTGATTCTTATTCCAATCATCCAACCACTCGACTATCATGACATATTATGTAATAAGAGGAAAAGCTTGAAATGTTAATAGCTTTAAATTGTCTTGCCTGCCATTACCCTTTTTTAAATGTAAGTTTTATATCAGCTGCATTATCTCATAGCAGAATACCACATGAATGTCCTAAGGAAATTAAACTATTAATAAAAAGCTATTCTAGCTGTTTTAAGTCACTTTGAGTTACGAAAGCCGAGTGGTTGGGCAATCAGAATGAGTCGTCAAGAGACTTGGGTTGAGAAACTTATTTACAACTTATACTAATGGCTTCAATATAGAGGCGCTGACAGGTAGACCTGTCATATTCTATAAAACAAATGTTTTTGGTGGTAGGTGGGTGAAAAAGGCTTAATTGTCTAGACCTCTGTCTACCCCTGTATTGGGAATAGCATGATGATATAGGTGTTTTTACATCAGTCTACCATTTTAATTTCCTTACATTGAATACTGCATAGCTAAGTCTACTAGCAAGTTTGTATAATATGGGTGTTCCATTAATGTTTAACATCAGGAGTTATTCCAAGATAAACCCTTGTATCCACAAGGCGTAACTCTTCCCTGTATTTATTAACACATTTTTAAAACACATTATTATTTAAATTATGTTGCTAACAATCAAAATTGCTAATAATTTTTTATTAATTTGTTATATAATTTTTTATTATATAGTTGATTATTTTATATAATTCATTTATTTATTATATTATAATTTATTATATAATTTTTAATAATTTAGTTTAATTTAAATGAACTATTTCTAGCGTAGCATTATTAACATAATCAAGTGCAATTTGTTTATGTTAATAATGCTATTTTAAAATTGTATGCGTTGAACAGTGATTTCATTCAGCATTTATTCAGTATACTGCTTGCCAGACAATTTGTAATTATTCTCAAAAATAATATGTAGACGTGGTTTAGTAGTCTATAGTTCTTCTATAGGCAGTTATACACTTTCTTGAAGAACTGGACAATGATGCTCCTCCATGCTTTCGGCGTAGCACCTCCTTGGATAATGGAATTGATGAGCTTGGGAAAGACTACAAGTATCAGTTTTTCTCCCGCTTTCAGAAACTTGGCTGTTATTCCATCCTCACCCGGTACCTTTCCGTTTTTAAGATGTTTGAGAGACATCCTAATCTCGCTCAGACTGATGTCTGGGATGTCATCAGAAAAGTTTTTTTTTATAGAAAAGGGCGGCAAACGATCAAGTGGCACACGTGTGTGTGCCACTTGATCGTTTGCCTGTGATCAAGTGGCATTACCGCCGCCCATGAACATTTACAATACTGGAGGAATAGCAGATGCGTTGCCGGCCTTCGAGAAAGGTATAGGCTCTTTTCTTGAAGGTCCCTAAGTCGTATCGGTCCGGAAAAACTGCTGACGGCAGCTCAATCCACAAAGTGCAAGTGCGTGGCATAAAATTCCGCGAAAAACGCACTGTGGTGGAATGCCAAGCATCAAGGTGGTGTTGATGAAATTTTTGACTATGCCGTAAGGTACGCTTGGCTCTTGGGTCGCCAGTCACACTCGTGTTTGGTTTTAGCGTCGATATGTACAGCTGTCCGTAAAATCTCTCGATCTCACTTAAAATCGCAGTCTATCAGGAGGATATTAAAAAAAGAACTGTAAAAAAAAATAATCTAACTTTTGTTTCCAACATGTAATTTTTTATGTCATGTGATAAATGTGTGTGTGTGTATTTGTTCTGACACGTTTGTTTGCTATTTATTAAATAATCTCTCAGCTTCTTCATAATTTATCTTTTTTAGCCACTCACCGAAATTTTACAATCATGCTGAAGCTTGTTGTTTCAGGATAACGAAATGGACAGGCTTTCGGTTCTGCTGTGTTTCTCTTGCGAGGAAGTGTTGACGGAGTGCAGGAGGTTTCGGGAGCAATGCCAGCAGACCGATTCGACACTCAGGAACACCAAGGTATAGTTTTTTATGGTATACTTTTTTATATGTTCACGCAATTTCTTATGCTGGGGTAGGCAGAGGTCGAGACAACGTCCGTTCAACCCAATTTTCACTGATGCTTAAGGTGGTGCGCCTGTCGTCGTCTCTCTGTCCATGCCAACGATATAAATCGTACATAGTTGTTTTTTAATAATCTCTGACGCATCGACCCTAGGTGGTACAAGGATCCACCACTTACTCGGGTCTTTCGACTCGAATTTCGATCACCCACAACCCCTTAGCTATCGTGACTCTAAAAAAATATAAAAGTGCTATTATATATTAGAATATATGCTAGTATTTAGATCTGTGTAAAAAAGAAATTTGACTTTTTTTTACAGAAGACAACAAATCAAGAACCCGAAGCGGACAATGGTAAGGTAGTCCCTGAGAAATGCGACGAGAACAACGTATTCTGCTTACTCTACGACGAGAAATTGGTAGTTATGATAACAGCGCCGAATATGGAATCGAAAATACATCTGACCTGCCCGCATCACTGCACTGATACATTCTTAAAGAAGTCCGAGTTATTGAATCATCTGTTAAAGAAACATCAGGTGGAAAATGATTTTAGCGTGAACCTTCAATACTACTGTTCGGCAGATCAGTGCCCTTACAATTTGAACTCCGGAAAAAACAAATATTTCAGTGGGAGAAAATTCCTCAATCAGCATTACAACAAAGTGCACAGGAGTAAAAGTTTTTGCTGCAACATTTGCAATTTGAGTTTCACAACTCAAACGGCTTACACTAGACACCTGAAGACGTGCAATTTCACATACGAATGTCATATATGCAACCGAATCTACAAGACCAATGAGAAACTGCTCGTGCATCTGATGAGGAAACATCCGCTGCTCCACGAGCAGTACAAGAACGAGAGGAAGGCGGAGAAGAGGAAGATGAAAATAGAAACGGAGACGAAGAAATCGAAAATCGACGTCAGATCTTACTTCTGCGACAGTCCGAAGAGGTCGTTCGCGACTCAGACCTTCGTGCCCGAAGAAAATATTAGAAATGACGTCGCGTTGCCATCGTGGCCCGAGAAGGGTGACAATTGCGAGACCAAAACTGATGAGATCTCAACGCAGACCGTCTTCGAGGATCTGCTGTCTCTGAAGTCTCAAGTCAGCGAAGACGACACTATGTATTTCTCGGAGACAGTATCCCTATCGGACATCCAAACTCAAACGTTCCCCATAGAGTTTGGTTTGAGCAGATCCCACAAGGAGACCATAACGTCCGAGACCCAGTCGCCGGATTTGAGTATAAAGGAGACACAGACGTGTTTCTGTCTGTACGACTCGCCCAAGTTCAATTTCAAACTGTTCGAAAGCGTTTCGTCCAGTCCGGTTATGAATTTGACGTCGACAGAGACGCAGACGGCCGGATCCGATACGAATATGGACACGGACGCGCTCTTGGGCTTTAATACGGCGGAAACACAGACCAGTTTTGAGGAGGAATTGGATAAGGATAATTTCTGATATTGGTTCTAATGATATTGCATAGTAGTGAGACAGTTCATCATCACCATAGTCATTATCATTATAGTCGTCAATGTAATAGTCCAGTGCGGGATATAAGCCTCTTACTTACAAACAAACCCACCTGTTGTCATAATCGCCTATATTCAGCAGTGGGTTCTAGATAGGCTGTAAAGAAGAAATAATATAGATATAACGACAGGACAACGTCGCATACATTTCTCTGTTCCCAAAGAAAGTAGGTAAAGTAATTGTGTAACGGAATCGAAAACATCGAAGGTACCACAAACCCAGACCCGAGACTTTATTTATTTTACTGTAGTATTTAAGTATATTGTACCCTTAGCTTTTAGGCACTAAGACTTTTATCTTCACACATCACCGAATACGGGGGTAGACAGAGGTCTAGACAATTTAATCCTTTCGCTTCACATTTCACTGGAGCTAATTTTTGTAACGATATAAATCGTACTAAACTTTTGGAAAAAACTCATCAGTCTCTGGACTCGAATTCCGACCACCCAACCACTCGGCTGTTATGACTTTACATGCTTAATATATATGTATAGTATACGAGTTTGTGAAGATTTCAAGTCAAACCAACAACAATTTTTCAAGATTTGTGGCTGCCAACATACGGAAATTTAATTTTTATGTATGTACAGTAAAGATGAAACCATATGATTAATTTGCATTTAAAAATAAGTTTCGTTAATCTGTTTATTAATAATCTGTTAATTTATGAGAGATAACCAAAACGCACAAATGTATGTAGTATTGACTTTATCTGACTTGTAAACAGAAATAAACAATATACAAACGCTTGTCTCTCTTTCATTAAAAAACCGACTCCCATGGCCCTTGAGCATTAGTCCTCAAGACTTGAGGACTTTGATGGAATATCTCATAGCCCGTAATCACACTGGCTCGCTATACCCTTCAAAACTGAACCCAATAGTTGTTACACTGATGTTTGGCACAAGAAATAGATAACAGTGTGATAGACATGGATTAGACTGTGGTACAGACCCAGGCTAATACTAGGCAGAGGAGTCTACACCAAGGTATGACTGAAGTGAACGTTAAAATTCTAGGGCATCATTTTAGGGAAACACTGATAGTTTTTAGAACTGGCCCTTTTAAAAGAATATTATAAAAAAATAAGTTTAAATTTTGAAAATGGAACTGCTAATATTATGGAGTACTTACTAATTTCATTCATTTATCATTTTTTTTAAGATTAGGCGGCAAATTGAAAATTGTATCACGCCAGTATGAATTTCATGGGAGAAAATTTTCGTACAATGATTTTTTATGACTTTCGATGTCATTTCAGTCAGCAAGAATGTCATTACAGACTTTTATTGGCCTTTCACGATGAAGACCCTTCTCGGGCCATTGTTTATAACTGGTGTAATGAATTTAAACGTGGGCGTACCAATCTCAACAAAGCTCTGCGTGAGGGACGGCCTTCTGCGGCGACCGCTGAACATGAGTGTTGTGCGGTGTATGGTAGAGAATGTTCCAAGAGTAACCTATCGGCAGATTCGGACTGGCTTAGGCATTGGTGTGAGTCAAGTGCACAAAATCCTCCACAAACATTTAGCCGTTAGAAAGCTTTATCCGTCGTGTGATTGGTGCCGTGAAATGATACACAGATTTAACATCTTTATATCATTTCACGGCATACAACTATCAGTGTCAACCTCGTCCTAGAAGGAGATATGGGTTAGAGTGGGGTGCTACCATGGGGGCAGGTTTACTTCTCGCTGTATAGTCCCGACGCCGTTGCAGATTCCATCGCTGATGTGGTGCTTCAAGGAATGGATCTTTTCGTTCCTTCCTCTGCGGTGCCCATCTGTGGTAGATCTAAGCCTTGGTTTGGTAGCGCCGGCAGAATGGCATCTCGTCAAAAGCAGCAGTGCTACCGGGCCTGGGTTAATGCATTGGCGCCCCGAGATTTAATACTAGCGTTTTTAAGATAAAGTATAACTCTGCCGCCAGGTCCTTCAAAAGAGTAGTTGCTGCGGCAAAGTCCGAGCCCATTGGCAGAATTGGCGAGAAACTGGTTCATCTTCCTTCGGGAACTGGTGCGTTCTGGTCCCTCGCCAAGGCAGTTCAAGGGAATTTCAGTCAGCCATCACTCCATCTTTGCACAGGGAGGACAACTTGCTGGCCTATGACGCAAAAGAGAAAGCCGATCTTCTACGTTCTATTTTTGCGTCTAACTCGACTCTCGATGATAGGGGGAACTCACCGCCGACCATCCCATGCAGTGAGTGCTCTATGCCGGACATCCAGTTTTTTCAGAGCTCAGTGCGCAAAGCACTCCTCTCCCTAGACATCCAAAAGTCGAGTGGGCCCGATTGAATCCCCCCCTATTGTATTGAGGATATGTGCTCCAGAGTTGGCACCGGTTCTAACCGGTTTCGGTACTCCTACTCTCAAGGCGTCGTCCCGATGGCATTGAAGACAGATTTGGTGCACCCGATCCCTAAGAAAGGCCGCTCAGATCCGGGCAACTACAGACCGATCGCTATCACATCCTTGTTCTCCAAAATAATGGAGTCCATTATAAACTGCCAGCACTTGAGGTACTTAGAGGAGCACCAGTAGATTAGTGGCCGCCAATACGGCTTCCGTCGGGGTCGCTTAGCTGGTGATCTTCTTATTTATCTCACTAATCGATGGGCGGAGGCAGTAGAGAGCAAGGGGGAGGCCCTGGCAGTTAGTTTGGACATAGCGAAAGCGTTTGATCCGGTATGGCACAAAGCGCTTCTCTCAAAGCTTCCGTCATATGGGCTTCCCGAGAAATTTTGCTATTAGGTCACTAGTTTTCTTACAGATCGGAGCATCAAGGTCGTAGTTGACGGTGCATGCTCGGACTCCACGTCTGTGAACGCTGGTGTCCCACAAGGCTGTGTGCTATCGCCAATCTTGTTTCTTCTGCATATCAATGATTTGTAACAAATTAGTAACATTCATTGCACTGCAGACGACAGCACTGGTGATGCCGTAGACACCGGCCGTGCCAATATTTCGGGAACACGTCGACGAGTAACGGAACAAACTTGTGTCTGATGTCGAGATATTGTTAGACAAAATCTCGTACTAAATTTAGTCCAGTTCAACCCTAAAAGGACACAAGTTTGCGCGTTTACTGCTAAAAAGAAACCCTTCGCCGTGTCACCTCATTTTGAGAGCACTCCCCTAGTTGCCTCAGCCAGTATCGGAATCCATGGTGTCGACATATCTAGCAACGTTCAGTTTCGGGTTGAAAGGGTTCAACTTGGAAGAGAAGGCCAAATTGGCCTCTAAAAAGTTAGGCGTGCTCAGTAGAGCACGACAGTACTTCATGCCGGCCCACCGCTTGCAAGTTTATAACGCCCAAGTTCGGCCGCACATGGAGTACTGTTCGCATCGCTGGGCGGGGGCACCCCAGTGTCAGCTCCTTCCATTTGACCGTATTCAACGTAGAGCAGCTCGAATCGTCGACGGCCATGTTCTATCTGATAGGCTAGATCCCCTGGCATTGCGAAGAGACGTTGCATCTCTTTGTATTTTTTACAAGATTTACTACGGGGAGTGCTCCGAGGGATTGTTCGGATTAATCCCAAACGCTGAATTTCACCATCGTACCTTACGGCATAGCCAAAAATTCCATCAACACCATCTTGATGCTCGGCATTCCACCACAATGCGTTATTCGCGGAATTTTCTGCCACGCTCAGCGGTTTTTCCGGACCGATACGACTTATGGATCTACAAGAAAAGAGCCTATACTTTTCTCAAAGGCCGGCAACTTATCTGCTATGCCTCTGGTATTGCGGATGTTCATAGGCGGCGGTAATCTCTTACCATCATGTGACCCACCTGCTCGTTTGCCTCCCTTCTCTAAATATAAAAAAAATAACCTAGACGACTGTCACCCTCGTACTGAGAAGTACTGCGATCGTCAATCGTGTTACACTTCTCAAATTTTTCCAAGCAGTATGTCAACATTCGAGTATATATGTATGATTAATATTAAGTCTTGGATATTTTTCTTCATCAAGAGTCCGAGACTGAAAATAGGTCTCCCCAAAAGTTTGCCATAAAGCACCCTGCGACCTGCACCCCTCCTCCAAACATTTTTTTAAGTCTGCAGGTCATCATTCGGTTTTGTGTGGATACACTGCGATTGCTTTCACGAAGTTGCCAGTTAAATAATCTTAAATCTCCTTCTTTCTTTCTTAAAGTTTTAAAATATCATAAAAGTCCACTGCTGGACGTTGACCTCTGATGGAGGCGGATTTGTAGTAATCGCCACGCATGGTAAACGAATAGGCATGGCAATGGTAGACCAAACCTCGCACGATAAACGCTATCGCCTGTGAGCGGTGTGAAATTATTGTGCGGTGTGGTATTTTTCAAACAAACTTACTAACCTATCTTCACGCACCATCCCTAACAGGGCAGCCCTACGTTATTACTTAAACTTATATACATTCCTTATATATATTATGATACGTTATTATTATTATTATTATATATATTAAGATACGTCATCGGAAATTGATATTTATATAAATATAAATAAAAAAGTGAGCCGTCATGGGACGCCTGGCAGATGTGAAACATCGTGTGTACAAGTATATGCATAAAAGATAATATTACTACAAGAATTAAATATAGCCTAATGAAAAATGAAGTAGTACGAATTTCTTACAGAAAATGGTAACTTTATTTAATAAACATTTATTTACATTTTATATAAAAAAATTCGATATTAATATGAAGTAGATGTCGTTAGTACGATAGGTCGCTGTGTCACGTATAGGCTCACTTGTAAACCGAATTGTTGGCGTGGCGACGCTTGACATGCCGACGGTCGCCACGCTATATATATATATATGTATATATATATATGTATATATATATATAAATATATATATATATATATATATATATATATATATATATATATATATATGTATATATATATATATATATATATATATATATATATATATATATATATATATATATATATATATATATATATATATATATATATATATATATATATATATATGTATATATATATATATATATATATATATATATATATATATATATATATATATATATATATATAATAATAATATATATATATATATATATATATATATATATATATATATATATATATATATATATATATATATATATATATATATATATATATATATATATATATATATATATATATATATATATATATACATATATATATATATATATATTTATATATATATATATATATATATATATATATATATATATATATATATATATATATATATATATATATATATATATATATATATATATATATATATATATATATATATATATATATATATACATATATATATATATATATATATATATATATATAGCGTGGCGACCCGTCGCCACGGAAAGCGTCGCCACGCCAACAATTCGGTTTACAAGTGAGCCTATACATGTTTTGTATTTTATGTTACTTTGAAGCGACATCTAGCGAAACAATTTGAAACTCTTAAAATTCATGACAAAGTAATATTGTTATAACATATTATTATTGATGTAATTTTAATTAGAAGTCACGATAGCCGAGTTGTTGGGTGGTCGGAATGTCGAGTCGAGAGACCCGAGTTCGATCCCCAGGTGGCAGTACCAATGAGTTTTTCAAAACTTATGTATGAATTTCATCGTTGGCTTGGACATAAAGGCGGCGACGGGCTCACCACCTGTCACGTTGTCCCGAAAATATCTTCGGTGGAAGGTGGGTCAAAGGGACTTAATTGTCTAGACTTGACCTCTGTCTACCCCTGTATTGGGAATTGCGTGAAGATTTAAATTTGTGTGAAGATTTGAATTTTTTTTATTATTGACATAAACCTCTAGATGTCGCTTATAAACAATTTGCTTTTTCAATACGCAGATTTCTGTTTAATTTATGGTGTTTTTTTATTTTGCAGAAAACAGTACCTTTAGTCGTAATGATATTTTATTATATACCTTTTGTTTTTTTATGTAAAACTAGACTCAATTAAGTATTAAATTTTTTAACTTCAAAATCCATGGTTTTATAATCCCTTTACTATAAGTTTGCTATAATATTGTTCTATGTATAATCGTTCAGAGTTCGGAGCATTTTTTAAAACATCTGTCAATCTTAATAATATTTTATAATATTCTAACAAAAGTACAAGAGCGCTCCTGAGTATTTAGATTTTTTTCAAAAATTGCTAAATCTTAATATGATTAATCCAATGAACAATGGTACACTAATCTAAAAAAAGGATTTCAGTATTTAATTATGAACCTTAACAATCAGGTAATAGGGTGTAAATTACGTTACACGATATACGAAAGCCATTGTTTGGCGACCCGTCGCCACGGAAAGCGTCGCCACGCCAGAAATCGGTTTTACGTGCGGCTATAGATGTTTCACATCAATATCTTCATGTAATTCCCAATACAGGGGTAGACAGAGGTCTAACCTAGACAATTAAGTCCCTTCGACCCACCTTCCACCGAAGATATTTTCGGGACAACGTGACAGGTGGTGAGTCCGTCGCTGTCTTTATGTCCAAGCCAACGATATAATTCGTACACATTTGGAAAACCCATTGGTACGAGCCTGCCACCTCGGGATCGAACTCGGGTCTCTCGACTCGAAGTTCCGACCACCCAACCACTCGGCTATCGTGACTTATTCATCTTATACTATATATTTTATTAGGCTTTATACATTAGACATCTATCCCTCTTACGACACGCACCGGAAGAAACTGGGCGCCGACAGATTAATAAAATTAATGGGGTCAATAAGCTCGCAGGTCGCAGTAAGTTGCAGGTTCGGACCCGATATTCGGCTATTGTGGTAAACCAGTCAAGGTAGCATTGCAGCTTAGTTGGAGTGGTTAACAGGAATACTAGTAATGTTAGTTGGTTATGCTAGTACTAAAAAAATACAGGATCCATGAACTTTTCTGTCTAGTATTTCGATTTATACGAGAAACAACTCAATCATGGGGAAAATAGCTGTACACAAATGAGCGGAATACACAAATGCGGAACTAAGACCAAAAACAAAACTTGTACTTAATGTTGCCAGCAGTGAAAATCTTATATGTTTTTTCTGAGGACTATGCGCGTATTGATTTAAAGTAAACGCATGCGCGATTATCATTTCACATGCGTTAATCGCCTATAAGACTTGACGTTGAACGGTATCGTGGAATTAAAGAAAAATAAATAAAAAAAAGCAACGCGCACTTTGTGTTATCAATTCGTAAAATTTCATAATAATTATTAATTTGTTTAAAAAAATGTTGGTCGGGATCGCGCCGTAACTACGCAACGTTTTGCGTATATAAAAGTATTTATCTATAAAATAGTTTTTTTTTCTAAATAAAGTCAAAGGCAATTCGTTACGACGGCTTCCTTACAAGTGTCCACGGTATCAAAACCAATGTATTTAGCGGCGCATGCCGTTTGTACCAGAAGTGTTAGGCTCGAATCTACGGAATCGGAGGATCATTTTAGTGGTTATATTTCAATATCTCTTCCGGCGCCCCCCGACATTTCCAGAACGCCATGTCTTTGCCACGCGAGTTTATTTTTAAAAAGGTAAGTGTATACTTATTCTATTTTCAAAAATTGTAACCTAAACACATGGTAATTACCAAAATATTTGTTTTTTACCAACACAGCTTAGTAGCCAGTGTTGTAATAATAAAAAAATCAACATATGTTACCATTATAACATGTAGACCCCTGTGCACGAGTGGCGTATATCTGTTTTCGTTGTTTAGCCAACTCTGGTTCGATTTCCGGACGGGTCTATGGAGAAAATTACTCTTTCTCTTGTTTGTATACCGGGCCTGGCGTTTGTGGTATCTTCGTTGTTTCGATTCCATAACCCAAGAGCAAATGATGATGTTGTCATTATATAGAGTCACGATGACAGAGTGGTTTGAATTAAGTGGTTGGAATTAGGTCTCTTCGATCCACTCTTCGATTCCACCGAAGATATTTTCACACAGATGGTGAGCCTGTCACCGTCTTTATGTCCAAGCCAACGATATAATTCGTACATGAGTGTTTTGAAAAACCCATTAGTACGAGCCGGCCACCTGGGGATCAAACTTGGGTCTCGCGGCTCGAAATTCCGACCACCCCGGCTATCGTGACTTATTAGTCATAAATACATAAACAATTGTACGAGAGTGTAATCCGGCCATTCTGCCTCCAAATCACCTTTTCATACATATAAGTACATTACATTACATTCATGAAGTACGTTACATACATTGATCGTCATGTTTTAATCTACCATAGTTCCGTAATGAGGGTCCTCTAACGCAGAAGAAACGGCGAAAAAACTCGGCAGGTATCCTATTTTTCGCTTTTTATAATAGAAATACAAAATAATTTTATTAGAGAATAATTAACAAAAGTTTAATTAGTAATAGCATGCGAGCGATCAACTCATTCCCAAGAGTTACTGTCATTAATACATGTATATTCACTTATATTGTAATAACCCATTTCGTACAGTTTATTTATTTATTTACAAAGAAAGTTATACAAAGGGCGGACTTAATGCCTTTAGGCATTCTCTGCCATTCAACCCGAATTAATTATCGTTATGGTAACCGATAGATGGCGGGATAACCATCTCTAAAAATAATCAGACCGAAAATGGGCAGCAGCGACTGAGGTGCGAGTGGTCTGGTACTGCGATCGCTAATCCGTCTGCCAAGCGTCGCGAGTATGGCAAATCCTTCCTATGGGAGAGGCCTATGTCCCGCACTGGACTTTAACAGGACGATATGTATGTATGTTTGTATTTAAGATCATTTTATTGTATTTATATCTTCACCCTAATTTCCTAATAGACATAGTCATAGCCTGAGGTCTAGACAGTCAAGTATTTATGACCCACCTTCGACCGAAGCCTGTTTGGGACAGTGTGACAGGTGGTGATCCTACCGCCGTCTTAGTGTCTAAGCTACTAATTTTCATAGATAAATATTCATTCATATCAAATCAAATCAAATAATTTATTTATCGATATAAGTAAAATACATTACATCCATTAATTGTCATTTTTAATGTACCATAGTTTCGTAATGAGGGTCCTCTAACGCAGAAGAAACAGCCGAAAGAAACTCCGTAGGTATCTTCTTTTTATGCATCATCTTTTTTCACGATAGCCGAGTGTTTGAAATTGGAGTTAAGAGACCTGATTTCGATCGCCAGGTGGTAGGCTCGTACCAACGAGTTTTGGGTTGGACTTATATACGGCTAGGGGCTCGCCACCTGTCCTGTTATCCTGATAATATCTTCGGTGGAAGGTCGGTCGAATGTAATTAATCATCTAGACCTTAGACCTTGTTTACTCCTGTATTGGGAATGGCGTGAAGATGTTGCATTCATTTCTTTCTTTCATTTATTCTTTCTGTAGTATTTGCAGATCATTGAGATTAATTTCCGTCCGTGTCGTAATGGCATAAGAATATTACCTCTCCCTTTCTTCCCGAGGATGTCGTAAGAGGCGACTAAGGGAAACAACCTTAATTAATTAATTTATTTATTTATAATTTATTGCAAACCTCACAAAGAAAGTTATACAAAGGGCGGACTTAATGCCTTTAGGCATTCTCTGCCATTCAACCCGAATTAATTATCGTTATGGTAACCGATAGATGGCGGGATAACCATCTCTAAAAATAATCAGACCGAAAATGGGCAGCAGCGACTGAGGTGCGAGTGGTCTGGTACTGCGATCGCTAATCCGTCTGCCAAGCGTCGCGAGTATGGCAAATCCTTCCTATGGGAGAGGCCTATGTCCCGCACTGGACTTTAACAGGACGATATGTATGTATGTTTGTATTTAAGATCATTTTATTGTATTTATATCTTCACCCTAATTTCCTAACAGACATAGTCATAGCCTGAGGTCTAGACAGTCAAGTATTTATGACCCACCTTCGACCGAAGCCTGTTTGGGACAGTGTGACAGGTGGTGATCCTACCGCCGTCTTAGTGTCTAAGCTACTAATTTTCATAGATAAATATTCATTCATATCAAATCAAATCAAATAATTTATTTATCGATATAAGTAACATACATTACATCCATTAATTGTCATTTTTTAATGTACCACCTTTTCGTAATGAGGTTCCTCTGACGGAGAAGAAACGGCGAAAAAAACTCGGCAGGTATCCTATTTTTTCGCTTTTTTATAATAGAAATACAAAATAATTTTATTAGAGAATAATTAACAAAAGTTTAATTAGTAATAGCATGCGAGCGATCAACTCATTCCCAAGAGTTACTGTCATTAATACATGTATATTCACTTATATTGTAATAACCCATTTCGTACAGTTTATTTATTTATTTATATATTCTTTATTGCACACCCAAAAAAAAAAGGAAAACATTAACAATAAAACACGCATGTTATTAAAGTGAGCAATGGGCGGTCTTATTGCTGACAGCAATATCTTCCAGACAACCGATTTTACAGTTTTTATTCGATAAATGCTTTGGACCTGTTAACAGGCAAACTTTGCACTTTTGCCTGGATTTTAATCATACATCTAAACACTCAATTTGTGTAACAAAATCTTATTGATCATACAAATGTTTGTCTTTAGCGGGACCTGAACCCGCTACCGTTAGCTTCTAAGACAGGCACTACCAACTAGACTAGAACCGGATTCTGATAATTAAATTGAAATTAAAAACAATAGTCTAATAGTTAAGTGCTGCAATACGTAAAGACGCAGCTTCGATTTCGCCGTTCGACTATTTGCGAGAATATTCCAGATATGTATATTGCAGTTTGTGATTAATAGATATTTGATGTGATTTGGGTGTAAAAGAAAAACTGTTTTTTTTTTTTAATTATGTTCTTAATAAGTATTAATAAGCAACTAACATATTAAAGTACTGTTTGCCGAGGTAGTCACGATAGCTGAGTTGTTGGATGGTCGGAATTTCGAGTCGAGAGACCCGAGTTCGATCCCCAGGTGGCAGGCTGGTACCAATGGCATATATGGAATGGAATTATATCGTTGGCTTGGATATAAAGATGTCGACGTTCACCACCTGTCACGTTGTCCCGAAAATGTCTTCGGTGGAAGGTGGGTCAAAGGGACTTAATTGTCTAGACTAAACCTCTGTCTACCCCTGTATTGGGAATTGCGTGAAGATATTTATTTATTTTATCAAACATTACGCGCGTAAATTTAAAAATAAAAATGGCGAATATAAAGGACGCTTATAAAACAAGGTCGGATCAAATCGGATTGAAAAATGAGACGATTTAATTTTTAAACCGATAAAAAACACTAGTTTTTCAAAAAAAATTAATGACAAACAAACGTGATGATCACTACGAAACGATACTGTAGGGTAACAGTTAAGATTCAACATTTTTTTTAACATAACTTACCTTTTCTAAGTTTTATCAGCCTGAGAACATTTTATTACAATACAGGGGTATTAGGAATTGCATGAGGACATTTATTTATTTATTTGCTATCTATTTTCTTCACCATTCGATCTTCACTCATTGGGTCATCGTGAACATGCTATTAAAGCGCGCCCTTATCCGTTTTAGTGTCATATTTTTTACTAGCGAAAGGCAGCCTATCTCTTTCTTGTATATTGAACTTATCTCTATCTCTCTCTCTACACATATTGGCACAAGATTACATATGTTCGGAATTTCCAGTCGAGAGACCCGAGTTCCATCCCCAAGTGGCAGTACCAATGAGTTTTTCAAAAACTTATGTACTAATTTCATCGTTGGCTTGGACATACAGCGACAGGACAGACGGCGACGGGCTCACCACCTGTCACGTTGTCCCGAAAATATCTTCGGTGGAAGGTGGGTCAAAGTGACTTAATTGTCTAGACTTGACCTCTGTCTGCCCTGTATTGGGAATTGCGTGAAGATATTTATTTATTTGTTACATACGTTACCCTGATTCCAAAATAAGCAGCTAAAGCACGCGTGTTATGCAATCTGCAACAACGAAGGTACCACAAACACAAGACACGAGGTAATGTCGAAAAAGTGGTTATTTTTATATTGACCCATAAAGGAATTGAACCCGGAAACTCAGACGTCACACTATGAAAACTAGTTGGTATGCTATACGTCCACGGAGTTCGTCGACCATACAGATGCGTGACGTAAGACCTAGCGCTTTCCTCTAAAAAACTGGGTCATACGAGGTTAAATTTTTGCGTTACATAATTTATAACCTATCGGCTTCCTACAGCTTTGTCCGGGCGGTCAAATAACTTTTTATTCTCCAAAGTAAGTAAATCACGCTATTTTTAATACTGGTGTAGACAGAGGTCTAGACGGTTAAGTCCTTTTGACCTAACTTTCCTCAAAGACATTTTTCCGGTACACCGTGACTAGTTGTAAGCCTGTTGCCATCTTTACAAATATTATATAAGTTTTGAAAAAGACCTATTGGTACGAGCTACCACCTGGGAATCGAACAGGGGTCTTTTGACTTGACCATGCATTTTCACTCATTCTATTCATTCCATTAGACCTTTATACTCGTATATGCCTCTGCACGATGGAGTACAAAAATTTACTCATTTTTTAAAGAAAATAAATTCAACGCTAAACAAATCTCGTTCACATAGGAATAAGTACAATCGAGAAGAAATTGATAGCTTTAAGGCAGAGGGTGTTATGTGTTACTTAACTTGCGTTGGGGAAAACAGCAGGTTAAACTTGCAGATTTATGGCAATATTTCGTATTGGAGGCTCAACGTAGAAAACACTTTTCTTTGCGCACTTTTTACTTGAGCAAAGCCTGCTTATTAACAGAAAATTTATTAAAGAAAAACTTTATGAAAAGCGTTCTTATAATGTTATAACCCCTGTACTGGACTGTAACCCCTGGGAATGAGGTGATCGCTGCCAAGCTGTTTCTAGAAAATGTCATGTGATGCATTTTGTATGAAAAAAAAAATACCAGAAAAAGACGATACCTACGGAGTTTCTTTCGCCTGTTTCTTCTCCGTTAGAAGAACATTTTACGAAACAGCGGCTGATTATAAAATTATTATCAATAAAATAATGTACATTCTGATTTCGAAAAATTAATGATTTGATTTGATTGGTTTGATCTACATTTTCTTGGATCTGGGTGCTTGTGGTAACTTCTTCGATTCTTCTTTGTTCCTTCTACGCAGCTTACTGTGGAAACATAGCAATGTACGTGATGTTGTCCCCATCTATGTATCTATGTGTGTATTGAACAACCTTGGTAAAGAAGCAGATAAAGAAATGATCTTCACGGTTATAATTTATTATCGGCATATAGCGGCAATAGCCTAATGGTTTAGGGTGCGGACTGCGAACATAAAGTCGCAGGTTCGAGCCCCGCCATTCAACTATTGACGTAAACCAAATCCAGACACAAGCATTGCAGCTTAATTGAAGTGGTTAACAGGAATACTAGTAATGTTATTCGGCATTGCTAGTATTCTTTTAAGTAAATATATCCTCAGTGATTTTCCCGAATTGGAGTCACATGAAAATTTGTCTCTTATTCCCTTATTTTCGAAAACCTACGTTCTGATACAAACGAGAAGACTACAGAATATTCAACAAAGCCATGTATTGTAACAAAAGTTTGATGCCTTTTAGGCAGAATAATTTATATCTCTACACAACTCTTTTTCTTTACTTTTTCGCATTTCCCAATACAGAGATCCCTAAGGTTCAGACAATTAGTTTCACTTTCATCGACTCACGTTTCATCCGAGATTATTTCGAGGCCACGTGATGAGCCTGTCACTGTCTTTATGTCCAAGCAGACGATATAAAACGTACATAGTACGTTGTACGATCCAATCTACTGGGGTTTGAACTCGGGTTTCTTGACTCGAATTCCTATCATACTACCTCTCGGATATCATAATTTTTTAAATTTTATTTCTGTAAATCTGTAAATATAAAAATACAACTATGGATGTATTTTATCCATTGTTTTGAAACTGACAGACAGTTCGTTGCAAAAACAAACAAGAGTGTTTTTAAATACTTTGTATCCCGAAATTCCCTCGGGAACGGAAAATCTTCTTCTTCTTCTTTACAGCCTATCAAGAGTGCACTGCTGAACATAAGCCTCCCTCAAAGCTTTCCAGAACGAACCGTCGCCAGCCACCTACATCCATCGACTTCTCGCAACATTGTGCCAGTCGTCACTCCTTCTCGTTGAGGTCGTCCTACACTTCTTTACCTATACGAGGTTTCCACTCGAAAACCTTTCTTCATTTTTTCAAAAATACAGCGTTAAATATAGGTGTAATTTCTTGTGATTGCCATGGTGACCGTTTGCCATGGTTAATGTGACTATTATAACTTTACTATTCTTTACCACAACTTTAAATTAAAATGATGGATAAATAAATTTTGACCACATGCAGTAGATATAAATACGACAATCTCTACTGGTCTCACTGGCTACCTAGTCCGGTGATGGTAAGTAACCGTGAAGATAAGTACGTAACAATATACACGGACATCATGTAACCGAGGCAGCGTTGAGGTCATCGCACTAGCGAGCGGTCGCGACCAGACACCGGAAGGCCGGTCGATACAGTGCGCCAGAGCTTTGTCTGCAGCTACGTGGCATCCCTGCTACCCTAGTACCCAATAATTGCTACTCTTCACGCGCTCCCAGAGACTGTGGTAGCCAGAGATTAAAACAGTCTAATTTAGTTTTTTATGTTCACGCATTTGCGTGTACAGGGGCAGACAGAGGTCTAGACAGGTCATTCCTTTCGATCCACATTGTACCGGAGCTAATTTTTGTACAACGTGACAGGTAGTGAGCCTGTTGCCGTCTTTATGCCCAAATCAAACGACATAAATCGTTCATTAGTTTTATCTTCGGGAACGAACTTACGTCTTTCGGCTCTTTGACAATTTAATTCTTCATCATTTTACAAGAGCTATTTAAAATAATGCGATCGGTGGCGAGTTTCTCGCCGTCTAAGTATCGAGCCAATGGAACAATATACTTACAGATGTAAATATGCATATAAACATCCATGACTCTGACACAACTAGAATCAAACATATTTACCACTTAGATGTTTTTTCTAGCGGGATTCCAACTCTCAACCCTTAGCTACGAAGGTAGGTTTACCCATTTATCATGCTAGTTTATGTCTGGAATGGTTCACGACAATAGTCGATTGGTGGGCCCGAACTAGCGATGTATGACATAGACAATTAAGTCCCTTCGACACACCTTCCACTGAAGATATTTTCGGGACAACGTGACAGGAGGTGAGCCTATCGCAATTTAATTTTTACAGTTTTGGTCTAGTATTAATCGATATGACCATCCCGTTATCTCTTAGCACCCAAGCAATTTCAAGATTTTTACCTCAGTCCCTTAGAGTCACGATAGCCGAGTTGTTGGGTGATCGGAATTCGATTGAAGAGACCTGAGTTCGATCCCCAGGTGGTAGGATCGTACCAATGATATTATTCAAAACTTATGAGGGATTCATGTCGTCGGCTTGGGCATAAAAACGGCGACTGGCTCGCCTCATGACACGTTTTCTCAAATAATGTCTTTTTTTATATTAAAGGGAGGCAAACGAGCAAGTGGCACACGTGATGGTAAGTGATTACCGCCGCCCATGAACATCTGCAATACCGGAGGAATAGCAGATGCGTTGCCGGCTAATGCTTTGGTAAAAGATGGGTCGAAAGAACTTCATTATCTGAATCTCTGTCTACCTCAGTATTGGAACCAACCACTCGGCTATCGTGACACTGTAGAGACCTCTTAAGCGAGGCTTCTAAAGAGGGGCTTCTCTATTGAAAGACCTCTTAAGAGACCCGCGTAAAAAAGCTCCGGTGAAATGTGGATCGAAAGGGCTACCTCGTACACTGCAGCACTTCTGCCCCAACCCGCTGCAGTACTTCGGATTTCTCCAGTATTGGAAAATGCGTGAGAAAAGAACTCTGGTCTCTTGCGTCAAATGCCGATCGCCCAACTACTCGGTTATCGTGACTTTTTTGAAAAAAAAATATCGGTTCCACATTAATTATCATTATAAGTACATTGCAGTGAAAGCGTCACCGATAAAGAAGATCGATAAGTCTGTTCGTAGACGTACTAATATTGATTTTGGCAAAAGACCTTACTAACGAAGTGCTATACCCGACTGGTACATTCAGTTATGTACATGGAAATTATCTTTAATATCTCTTTGATGTCATAGAAATTATAAATAAAATAAAATGAATAAATATCTTCGCGCATATTCACTTTTTTGGGGTAGACAGAGGCTTATACAACTAAGTACTTTCGAGTCAACTTTCACCGAAGTCTATTTGTTACCATGGGTGTTAGTGAACCTATCTTCGAGCCAGCGGAACAACATACTTATAGATAAATATTAATAAAATAATCTTCGCCATTCACAATACAGGGTTAGACAGAGGTCTAGTTTCTTATAATTAATATTCGTCTATAGATATAAATCAAATTGGAGGGTCTGTTTGCAAAATTGAAGTAATCGTTTTTTACTTCATGTGTATAAATATGTATGGTACATATACCAAAATAACATCTTTTAACAATTTTTGTCTGTCTGCCTGTCTGTTTGTTCCGGCGAATCTCTGAAATGGCTGGACCGATTTTAACGGGATTTTCACTGGCATATAGCTGATGTAATAACTACTACTTTTTAACATTATTGGGGTTCCGCGTAAAGTGTATAAATGCGGGCAAAGCCGAGGGGGGGAAATTTCTGCCTTTAGCGTGATTCGAACCCGAAACCCTTAGCTTCGAAGGCAGAGTCACGGGAATCGAACTCCGACACCATAAAAACCGTTGAGTTCGCCACTCGTCCGAAAGTCGAGTCAGAAAACCGATCAGCCGATTTTAATAAACTTCAGTATAAAGAAATATGAGAACTTACCGTGTGGTAACGGTGTAAGAATATTGTCTCTACCTTTCTTCCCGTGGGTGTCGTAAGAAGCGACTAAGGAAAACAGCCTTGAATATCGTTATGGCAACCGAATGGCGCGATAACCATCTCTAAAAATATCAGACCAAAATAATCAGATCTGGTACTGCGATCGCAAAACGCTTGCCAAGTGTGGCGATTATGGTAAATCCTCCCCGTAGGAGAGGCCTATGTCCCGCAGTGAACTTTAACAGGCCTTTATGTACGTATGTATGCATGTATGTACCAGAACTTGGTAACAATTAAAAGCTCCTATCTGCATTAAATGGAATATTTTTGGCTGGCGATCGTAGTGCCTGGAGAGAGCTGCTGAATAGAGAACAATCAGTTTACAATAGTGTAGGGTTTCTCTCTTTCAATCTCTAGGTCTGAAACGCGTAAATCGCCAATCATCTCTCTTAGATTGGGCACGGCGGGATGGGCTACATAAGTGTCATACGCGTGGTTGTACCTGTCACTCCAGCATGGGTCTATTTAGACACACGCAAAGGAACACCTCTGCTCTTCTTGTTACAAAGAGGGTCAAATCAAATCAAATCATTTATTCATCGACATAAGAACATGCATTCGTTTATCGATAGTCATTTTTAATCTACCACCGTTTCGTAACGAGGTTCCTCTAACGGAGAAGAAACAAGCGAAAGAAACTCCGTAGTTGTCCTTTTCTTTATCAATATTTTTTTACAATATAATGCATTATACAAAGGTCCACACCGGTCACGATAGCCGAGTTGTTGGGTGGTCGGAATTTCGAGTCGAGAGACCCGAGTTCGATCCCCAGGTGGCAGTACCAATGAGTTTTTCAAAAACTTATGTACGAATTTCATCGTTGGCTTGGACATAAGGGCGGCGACAGGCTCACCACCTGTCACGTTGTCCCGAAAATATCTTCGGTGGAAGGTGGGTCAAAGGGACTTAGTTGTCTAGACTTGACCTCTGTCTACCCCTGTATTGGGAATTGCGTGAAGATATTTTTAATTTTTAATGTGATATTTTCTAAAAATAGCTTGGGAGCGATCACCTTATTCCCAGGGGTTACTGTCATTAATATATTCATTTATATTATAATAACCCTTCCTATAAAGATTTTCTTTAATACATTTCTTAAACCTGCAAATAGACAGCATTTTCATATTTTCCGGGACTTTGTTGTAGAAGCGTATACACCGCCCCAAGAACGAGTTACTTACTCTATGAGTCTAGTAACCGGTGTTACAAGCTTGTGTTTACATTATGTACATCAGAAGTCTTTCTAAAACTATTTCTGTTTTTATGCACATACATTAAATTTTCATATATGTATTGAGAGGCCAGTGTTAAAATATAAATTTCTTTAAATTTCTCTCTAAGAGATGCTCTGGAATTTAGACAATATACAGCTCGTATGGCCCCCTTTTGTAAAACAAATACTGTTTCTACGTCAGCTGCAGGGCCCTATATCAGAATACCATATGACATTATGCTATGGAAGTAACTATAACTAGCGCTTAAATTATCTGCTTAGATGCAATGCCTGTGTAAAGGGGACGAAGCCGTGAGCAAAAGGTAGTATGAGAACAATAAAGAGCTTGCCAGTTACCGCAGTGGGGTCGTGTGACCCGGTGCTGAAACTGAACCAGTGCCATAGAGAAACTGGGTCGCGTTTCAAGCGTGCAGTTTTATAAATATGTGTTTGTCTGTTTGTTCACGACTTTTGAAAGAAAGACAGAAGTTTATTTATCGCTACAACCAGAAATAAATTATGACTTAAAATATTAAAACTAAACACATAAAAAAGATAACTATAATTTTCAAAATTAATTATTGGGTTGCAGCAACAAAACGGCCTCCGACTCAGCGCAATGTTGTAGCCATGCTGTCTCAACTACAACGCTGGTGTTCTGTCGGAGTCATATGTAGTAGTTTTAGAGCCTTTTCTAGTAGTTTCACTAGCGTTTCTTTTTTTATCGTTACCCAATTTCCCATATTGTGGTAGGCAGAGGTCTAGATGATAAAGTCGTTTCGTCACAGTTTTGAACAAAGCTTTTTTTGGGACAATGTGACAGGTTGAGCTTAAGTCTTTTATTACTTACATAGGCTTACATGTACTCATATAAACGTCACGATAGCCGAGTAATTGGGTGGTCGGAATTTCGAATCAAGAGACCGGAGTTCGGCTCTCGGGTGGCAGGCTTGTTTCAATGGGTTTTCAAAAAGTTATGTACGAATTATATGGTTGGACATTGAGACGACGACGGGCTCACCACATGTCACGTTGTCCCAAAAAATATCTTCGATGGAAGGTCGTTCGAAACCACTTAATTGTCAAGGCCTCTGTCTACCCCAGTATTTGGAAGATATTATATTACATATAAACGTCCACGACTCGAGTACAAAGATTATTATTATGTTCATCACGCAAATGTTTGCCCCAAGCGGGATTCAATGTCGCAACCCTTAAATTCGAGCGCATAAAAGGGCTATTCGTGGGCTATAAACTGATGTTTTTAAGGTTATTATATGTAGCGGAGTAGTTGGGTGATCGGAGTTTGATCAGCAGACTCGAGTTCGATCCCCAGGGTTCGTACCAATGGGTTTTTTCTAAAACTTATGTACGAATTATGTCTGATGATATATAGATAGGTAGTTTGGCTGAACATCACATACATAGCTCCGATCCCAATGTAAGATGCTAAAGCACTAGTGGTAAGGGAATAGGAAACAACGAAGGCACCACGAACACCCAGACCTGAGAAACTGTAGAAGTAATTTTTGTACCTTGACCCGTCCGGGAATCTAACCCAGGATCTCAAGATGGCGACAGCTTGAAAACCGGTGTTTACGCCACCAGTCCACGGAGGTCGACTTATGAAGAAGATGATGAGAACACGATGGGGAAGAAACATGCGAAAAAACTCCGTAGGTTTTTCCTTTTTGTAACATTTTAAAATCAATTAAATGCGATGTTGAACATAATGTAATTAGAAATAGCATTGGGGCGATCAACTCATTCCCAGGGGTTACTGTCATAACGAATCAATTTATATAATCATAACCTTCATAAATAGTAATAGTTTTTGGGACAACGTACCAGCTGGTGAGCCAGTCACCGTCTTTATGTCAACGATCAAACGAACGGGGATCGAACTAGGGTTTCTTGACTCGAATTCCGATCACGCAACCACTCGGCTATGGTGACTATTTTTATTAGTATAGTTACTCTTTTGCGATGTAGACGTTCACAAAGAACGGAATTCATACGTAGACAATGTTGCGAGGATCAGCTAGTAATATCTTAGGAGTATATATAAAATTCTCGTGTCACGATGTTAGTTACCTTACTCCTCTGATATGGCCTTACAGATTTTTACCAAATTTTACATGCATATTCTACTAAAAAGCTACTAACTTGGAAAGGGCAGATCAGGGAAGATAAAAAAGAGGTAGACCAAATGAAAGATGGCTCGACGAAATAATAAAAACAGCGGGAAATAACTGGATGGAAATTGCAATGGATAGATATAAGTGGAAAAAAATGGAGGAGGCCTTTAATCCGTAGGGAGGTCCTTAATAATAATGATTAGTATGCATGTAATATTTAATATTTTTTTTTGTATTTTTGGAAATTTATAATTCGAGTTGATTTTATTGTAAATTTTAAATTTAATTTAATCTATTTCAATTTCTCGAATTGTAATGAATATCGATATCAAATAATGTAATGTCTATTTAGGAATAAACAAGGCTTATTATTTTTATTATTATTAGTCAGTAGGCCTGAGCGATAAGGGTTGTTCACGCTTAACATTATTTTTTTTATTTTTGGCGAACATTTTTTATTTTTATTTTTCTATAATGTGGCATTAAATACATACAACCCTAAATATTTACCCCTCTACGATAAATGGCAAAACAACGTTTGCGGGGTTTACTATAAAAATATAAATATACAAGTGTACATACATACATTCATACATACAGACCGGCCTATCAAAGTCCACTGCAGGACTTAGGCCTCTCCCACATGGAGGATTTGCCATAATCGCCACGCTTGGCAGGCGGGTTGATCGCAGTACCAGACCACTCGCACCTCAGACGCCCACCTTCGCTCTGATTATTTTAGTCTGATATTTTTCGAGATGGTTATCGCGCCCTCAATCGGTTGCCATAACGATATTCTGGGCTGTTTCCCTTAGTCGGCTCTTACGACACCCACACATTCTTACACTGTTACCACACGGCCAAAAATTACTCCTCGCTAGCATCCAAATAGCAGATATCCACATGATCTAAAATAGACAAAGACATATCTCAAGTACATATCTGAAAATAATGTATGATCACACATAAAACAGGTGGCAATATCTGGGGGAAGCTGTTGTACAGCATTGGATTTTTGATTGGCTTTTATGATTGTTAGGATTTAATTAAATTGTTGTTGCTTTTTTCTTCCGAACTCTGTGGACGAGTGGTATACACATCGGTCATGGTGTCGCCAGCTCAGAGGCCCAAAATGTGAACTCAAAAAATGTTATTGGTGGAAAATGGGTCGAAAGGACTTAATTTTCTAGACCTCTGTATTGGGAATAGCGTTAATATGTTATTTTAATTATCTCTGAGGTCCCAGGTTCGATTCGAGTCGGATTTCGTGTCAAAGATATCACTTTTTCTACATTTTCTCGGGCGTAGGTGGTTGTGTTACCTTCTACGTTTCCGATTTCATAGCATAAGTCATAGTATAGTATAGCAGCTAAATATGTTTGCTTTGGGATCAGGGCAATGAATGTGATGTAATATCTATGTATTTATTAAAAAAATATACATTTTTATTCTTCAAACTCGGAGTACGTTTCTGATATTACACATCAAAAATCAAACCTCAAAATTTTCACATAAAGACTATGCAGTATAAGCCGTAACATAGATTAGCGACCACAGACAACTTAATACACACACATAATATTTGATTGTATCTATGGCCACCTTTTAGAGCTATGCTCAGTGTTTCTTTGCGTAATAGAATCCGTAATAAATACATCCGCAACGGAACTATACTGACATAGCCGATCCTTAAGCAGCATCCTGAAGTGGCGATTTGATGATAGCTCAACGAACTGATAAGCGTTGGAGCGAAAAGATTCTCGTGTGGCAACTTCGTATGGTCAAACGCAGTGTAGGACGACTCCCCACGAGTCGCAGTGACAACTTGCAAAATGTTGCGGGAAGCCCATGGATGCTGATGGCTAAGGACCGTACTTTGGGAGGCAGTCTTAGGGAGGCCTATGTTCAACAGTGGACTCTTGATAGGCTGTAAGGAATAATAAGGTGGTTACCTATATTTAACAATGATGATGTTGATGAAGTAAGAACTTACTTGTAAAATTGTTGGTATAGTTTACGGTGTGACATAGATAATGTAGGCGTAGAGCCAAGGCTGAGTTAGAGAAGACAAGGCTGACTGCGTACGTATGTCGCGTATCGATCACGTTCGGAAATGATGCCTCTTCAAAATCACCCTATCTCTAACAGTAATGGCGTCCAATTTGTCCATAAATAATACAAGTAATGCTAAAAATATCTATTAACAGGTTTAGGAAATTTATAAAAAGAAAACTTTATAAGAAGGGTTATTATGATATAAATGAATATGTTAAGGACAGTAACCCCTTGGAATGAGGTTATCATTCACATTTGTATAATATATTATATTGTAACAAAATATTGACAAAAAAAGAGGATACCTACGGAATTTCTTTCGCCTGTTTCTTCTCTGTTAGAGGAACCTCATTACGAAACGATGGTAGATTAAAAATGACTATCGATAAACGAATGTACATTTTTATGTAGATGAATAAATTATTTCATTTGATTGTCTAGATTTCCCCCTATTCCAATGTGGACAATTGTGTTAAGATAGAAAAAACTACTAATATATGTTACCTTATGTGTGAGTGCTTATGAAAGTATCGATGATTTCCACAATATGGTACTACCGCTACCACACGGTTTTTATACAAGTACACATCTGTACTCAAGTACATATACTTCTTACAACTGAACATACATACATGTACTTCCAAAGTTTCCTGCACTCAAAAAAAAACTGATCTCGTTTGGACTCATCTTTGTTAATTTTAGATCATGTGGACATCTGCTATTTGGATGCTACCGAGGAGTAATTTTTGACCGTGTGATAACGGTGTAAGAATTTTGACAGTGGTAGAGCCACGCATCAGCTTTTGTTGTTGAATGAATGGGCCGGCTCGACCGGGAAGTACCACGACCTCACAGAATACCGGCGTGAAGCAGAAGTCTAACAAACTTCTGCGTTTCGTCTGGTGAGTGCAGGTAACCGGTGGCCCACACACCCCCCTCCCACCAATTCTGGGGGGGGGCTCTTAGGGAGGCAACGCATCTGCTGTGTCTCTGGTATTGCGGGTGTTCATGGGCGGCGGTAATCACTTACCATCACGTGAGCCACCTGCACGTTTGCCTCCCTTTTCTTTAAAAAAAAATGTTGCCATTCCCTTAACATATTCTAAGGGAAAGAGCCTAGAATATCCTAATGAGCCCGTCGCCATCTTTATGACCAAGCCAAAATATATATAATTCGTAAATAAACTTTTGAAAAACCCATTGGTATGAGCCTGCCACCTGGGGATCGAACTAGGGTCTCTTGACTCGAAATTCCAACCATCCAACCACTCGGATATCGTGACTTCACTGTCACATCCGACTAATTTTATAAAATATATAAACAAACTTAAACTAATATACTTGACGACGTCCGTGGACCAGTGGCGCAAACACCGGTTGTCAAGGTGTCGCCATCTCGAGGTCACGGGTTCGATTACCGGGCGGGTCAATGTAGAAAAACCACTTTTTCTACATTTTCTCGGGTGTAGGTGTTTGTGGTGTCTTCGTTGTTTCCGATTCCCATACCACAAGTGCTTCAGCATCTTGGAATCGGAGATATATTATAGGATATATTATAGGATGGGATATATTATAGGTGTCATGATAACCGAGGGGTTGGGTGATCCGAATTCGAGTCAAAAGATTCGAGTTCGACACCCAGGTGGTAGGCACGTACCAATGGTTTTTTCAATACTTATATACGTTTTATATCGTTGGCTTGGACATAAAGATGACAAAATGCTCACTAGCTGACACGTCCCAAAAAATGTTTTTGGTGAATGGCGGGTCGAAAGAACTTAATTGTCTGGACCCCCGTCTACCTTAGTAATGAAAATGGCGTGAAGATTTTTTTTGTTGATTACTTTTCACGTAAAAATGGAACGGACTGTATAATAAAGCAGTTTACACATCGGAATAACACATAGACATAGAACACAGAAACAAACATAACAATTTATAAAGATTTTCTATGATTTGGGCGATCATCACACATCACGATTAGTATCAAGTAAATCAGAAAACTTCAGCGAATCTGCTGAGTCGTTATTGAGGAATTTTAATTTATCCTTCTTCAGGCATAAGACTATGCCTAAAGATTGGCTGACATAGGCCACTTTTTTATCAAAAAAAAAAAAAAAAAACAAGAGGGCGATGCCGCTTGTGTCTATATAATTTCGAAATTTTGTGTGGATGAATACATAGATGTTTCTTATTCCATCACGATCTTGGCTTAAAGATAGGTTTAATTCTGGAATAGAACATGAGCTACTTTTTTTTCTCGCGAGACAAAACTGTTCCTATGGGAGGGACCACACAGATTACACAGTGATTTCATTTATTTATTTCAAAATAACTAGCGGAAGATGCATACATTCAAACGAGTCAAATGTTACTTACGTAAAAAAAAACTGCTATCATTTTCTACTCGTGTAATACCTACATAACGGCCTGAAACTTATATACGTTTTATATCGTTGGCTTGGACATAAAGACGACGAAATGCTCACTAGCTGACACGTCCCAAAAAATGTTTTTGGTGAATGGCGGGTCGAAAGAACTTAATTGTCTGGACCCCCGTCTACCTTAGTAATGAAAATGGCGTGAAGATTTTTTTTGTTGATTACTTTTCACGTAAAAATGGAACGGACTGTATAATAATGCAGTTTACACATCGGAATTACACATAGACATAGAACACAGAAACAGACATAACAATTTATAAAGATTTTCTAAGATTTGGGCGATCATCACACATCACGATTAGTATCAAGTAAATCAGAAAACTTCAGCGAATCTGCTGAGTCGTTATTGAGGAATTTTAATTTATCCTTCTTCAGGCATAAGACTATGCCTAAAGACTGGCTGACATAGGCCACTTTTTTATCAAAAAAAAAAAAAAAAAACAAGAGGGCGATGCCGCTTGTGTCTATATAATTTCGAAATGTTGTGTGGATGAATACATAGATGTTTCTTATTCCATCACGATCTTGGCTTAAAGATAGGTTTAATTCTGGAATAGAACATGAGCTACTTTTTTTTCTCGCGAGACAAAACTGTTCCTATGGGAGGGACCACTCAGATTACACAGTGATTTCATTTATTTATTTCAAAATAACTAGCGGAAGATGCATACATTCAAACGAGTCAAATGTTACTAACGTAAAAAAAAACTCCTATCATTTTCTACTCGTGTAATACCTACATAACGGCCTGAAACTTATATACGTTTTGTACATAGTTTTATATATAGTCATAATCATTAACTTAAATTAATGTATAATAGCACATAAGAATTATCTCATAATTCTTTTTTTACTTCTTATAATTTCTTTTTCATTTCATTAAAATTTTGCCATACATGCGAAAAAATAAGATGTTCTTTCGAAGTTCGTACAATTATGAATGTTGTGTTTACCTTTAATCAAGGATACATTTACCTAAAATCTTTAATATTAAATTTTGTGTTTATTGCTGCGATGTAATCCTTGTTGGTAAACCTACATAAATAAATATCGTTGGCATTGACATTATAGGTTTACATTAAGACGGCGATAGGCTCACCACCTGTCACGGTATCCCAAAAATATCTACAGTGGAATGTGGGTCGAAAGTACTTAATTGTCTAGAACTCAGTCGACTCTGTATACGGAAAGGCGATATTTTTTATAGGCTGTTATCAAGTAGAGAATTGAATGTAAGGTAGACACCGCGATGCGACCCAGTTTCTGTGACGCACTTCGGTATCGGGTCAGGCAGTCGCAGTGCAGAATGGTGCAGAAATGGGTCATTGACGTTAAAGTAACGATAGTCGAATCACGATAGCCGAGTGGTTGGGTAATTGGAATTCGAGTCGTTCGATCCCCAGATGGCAAGCTCATACCAATGGGTTATTCAAAAACTTATAAATAATCATAAAAAATAAATATCTTCACGCAATTTACAATACAGGGGTAGACAGAGGTCTAGTTTAGACAATTAAGTCCCTTCGACCCACCTTCCACTGAAGATATTTTCTAAAATTTATGTACGAATAATATGTATGAATGAGAATTATGTATGAATAAATGTAATATCATTGGCTTGGACATTATTACGGCGACTGGCTCATCACCTGTCACGTTGCCCCGAAATATATATAATATATATTTATATGTATATAACATTATACGCTATGTTAACTATATTTTTTAATACGATACATTTTTAAGGTTTCTAGTAAGTTCTTTAGTCCGGGAGTTCTTTCGTTTGCGTAACCCTTCAAGCGAAGTTTTCTTTACGATTTCTTTTCATAAATATTTATTTACAGAAAAATTATGTTAATATTTACAATA
The DNA here is from genome assembly GCA_029286605.1 of Sericinus montela. NCBI lineage: Eukaryota > Metazoa > Arthropoda > Insecta > Lepidoptera > Papilionidae > Sericinus > Sericinus montela. Next base: position 453,308 of record JAGSMR010000120.1, on the reverse strand, counting down.
CTTATTAACTAAAACTATTATAATCGTAGAGCCCTACTCCTCGTGGCATGGTACCAAGAACGCTGGCTGCATTTCCACGTTGAATGGCTAGACTTAACCGTTGAGCGAGAAAAGAACCAGCCCTCTTGTCACCAGCGGCAACGATAAGTCGCGGATACAATTCCTTTAGAAACTGCATCGCGCGGGGACCCCACGGACCGATTGTCTCTACGGCAAATGGAACAAATATATAGTCTCCTTTCAAAGACTCATATTTACGCCATTTACCCGATTCAGCTGCCTCTGATGCCGCCCCGGCCCTTATCGAAGTACCCTTGATATGAGAGGCCGCTAATGTATCGACGCAAGTTGCGTCCCACACAAGAGCTTTGCCTCTCTCCCAAGGGACTAAAGTCAAGCCGTCGGGTCTCTTACCATCCTCCTAAATATTCCACAAGGCTCTAAAACCGATGGAATATTTATGGAAACAAGAGCCCTTCGGAGGACCTCATTCAAGGAACCGTGACGAGACAGTCTGCCGGCACTTTTTTGGCATGAAAGTCCGTGGAGGCCTAACTCGTCGACGTCGCTGCCACAAGGACATCGATGTGGTTGACAAATCGATGCTCCCAATCGTATTCCTACAGCTATACGTAAACTTTCGTTATCTAGTAATGTACCAAGGTTACTTGATGGTAAAGCATGTAGCCAGTAACTTGATTCCTTTGTCGAAACACCTAGAAAGCGGGCGCGGTCTCTGTCACAGTGAAAATTGTTCAGTAAGCATTTCTGCACATTCTGAACCAACGGGATATCCCACTGTTTTTGTGAGTTAGATTCCAGTGGAATATCCTCGCCGGGACAGAGACGTAACCATGCTTCTCTTGCCTCGTTAGCAAAGGTCAAGTCCAAGTCATTCTTAAGAATTTTACGTGACAAATCATGAACACTATGTACGGAGGCAAGGAAAGCCGGCAGCGCAATATTTGAAACCTCTCTTATACCGATACCTCCAAATCTAACAGGTAAAGTAGCTTGAGTCCAGCTAGATGAGACTAAAGATAAATTTAGAATTTTTCCAAAGCTATTTTGAGATTAAGGTCAATTTGTTTTAAAAATCAGAACATTTCCATGCTGGACTCGAGCGGAGTAAATAAGTAAATTTAGGAACAAGAACGCAATATTTTAAAATAGTAAGCGCTATATGAGAATTTAGAATATACAGTTTATTAACATGTTCTAAAAATTGATCAAATTTTACTTTCAAAAGAGGTTTCATACTCTCTATAAATAACGGCGCTCCAAGGAGGTAAAGAGAATCCGCCTCAGTTACTTTAATGCCAGGAGATATATTGTTAAAATTTTGAAACAAACTGTGTCTATGAGAAGACAAACGGTCAGGAATGAAAAGTTCACATTTAGTATTATTTAATTCAAGGCCAATGTTTTTAAAATTTTGAATAATTTTTTGAAGGTCATTTTGCACGTCATCTGGCTTTCCTCCCAGGGTTCCGTCATCTAGGTACCAAACATTGAGTTTGGATTTCAACTTTGAAATAATCGGTTGAATTCCCAAACTAAACAATGCTGGGCCCAGTGGATCACCCTGCTGAACTCCGACGGCTGAGTCAATTAAATGATTTTCGTAAAATAAATTAGAGTTTTGACTGTAACATTGCCAAACGTAATGGTAAATTTCCGGGTATGTTTCGCAACCTCCTTCAGCAGGGTTGATCTGTCGAGGAGTTAAAGGCATTCCTAAGGTCAACTTTCAAGAGAACATCTGTTTGACAATTCGTTAAAAAAGTACGCACTGAATGTACAGCTGCCTCACAACCTCCTCTGCTACCGAAGCCTAACTGAATAGGCTGAAATTTTGACTTTAGATCGGAGGTTATGTGCCTACATGCTAATTTAGAAGTTAAACGTCTAAAAGTGGAACCAACAGCTATAGGGCGGATACCATTATCTTTTTTTTAAAGGCACATAACCTTGCTCCATATATGATTTTAACAAAATTGGGATTTACATTGCCAGAAAGCATAAAATTACTTAATTTTGTTATGTCGCCCAAAAGAACCGTCACCGGCGGACGCGCTCACAAGATCTTTCAGATGTTGAGGCGTAATTCCGTCAATGCCGCCGGCAGAGCCATTTGAGAAAGACATAATTGCCTCTAAAGTATATTTTTCTGAAACTTGTAATGGCTGATAAGAAGGATCAGGAGGCGACGGTAGAAGCAAGGAGGAATTGGCTTTAGGATGCTTCTGATGTAAGCTTTCAAGGGTGTCCGCATTGTGAGGCGCCAGGATATCGTCTGAAAATAAAATACGCGATGCGTTTTTTAAATCACCATCCATAACTTTAGACTCGACAACTTTCTTTAAATCAAAATTGTGTGGTCTTGGAGCTATGAATGTATCAATCGGTGAATCAAAATTTTGAAAAGATTTGTTTTTAAGCTGGGACGTAATTGACTTACATCCCGTTTTGTCAACATGAAAATGAAAATATGCAAAGTAAAATAATTTTTGCCAACTAGTTACAGTGTTAAAAGTAAAACAATTTTGAATGGTATTTGATAAAGCTTTAGCTAGCTGCATCCTCGCACCTCTAGGAATCCTCCTAAGTATTGGTACATTACGGTTGTAATAATGAATTTGGTCCGAAAAATTTTGAAAATTGGTTTGATTAATATCTCTGATTGTGCCATGAGAGGGGACGGGAGGCTGTGAAACCGAAATTGACTGTGGATGACAACGTCTAATATGTATATTTAAGCCTCTTTTACCTTTAAAAAGCCTACCGTCCGAACAATTTCGACATTGTAGGAATTCCGGTTGAGAGTTGGTAGGAGCGATATTCATAAACTAATTATTATATCTTAAATAAACTTAAAGTTGCTAAGTTCTGCTGCGTCGCTTCCAATCAGTTAGGACGGACCACAGAGTGTAGACCTTTGATCACATGTAGGCATGCCGTACAGCGCACTAAAAGTAAAAGTAATATTTGAAATACAGACATAATTATTGAATATTACATGAATATTAAAATACTTCCCAGGTTTTTCCAAATATTTAAGAAATATACTTATTCCTTGACAGTTGACAAGCTCCGGAATACAATATTACCACGATTGACAAAAAAAAGTATCTGAAATCATAAAAACCTTTTAATATCACATTTATTTAAATTTTATCAACATTTTACGATAATTTTAAAACCTAAATATAGTAAAATTATTAAAATAAATTTATTTAAATATACTTAGCTCTTGACACTTTGACAGACGTCAAATTTTTAATTTAATTAGAACAGAAAATTCTAGATATAATTCAGATAACAACAGAAAATTCTAGAAACTTCGTATCCAATTTCCTTCAACATTTTTGGCATTTGTTTTTTAATTACTGTTAAGGGCCTGTGTTTGTAAAATAGTTATTATACAGTCGCGCAATTACAAGCCAAGTAATTGCAAATTATGATTATTATTGCACTTTATTATTAACCCTACTTCACGTGACTAAAGACACGATAGCCGAGTGGTTGGTTGATCGGAATTCGAATCAAGAGACTCGAGTTCGATCCCCAAGTGGTAGGCTCGTACCAATGGGTTTTTCAAAAACTTATGTACGATTCATATACGGCTTGGACATAAAGACGGCAACGGGTCTCTACCTGTCACGTTGTCCCTAAAATGTCAGCGGTGAAAGGTGGGTCAAAAGGACTTAATTGTCTAGACCAATGTCTACCTCTGTATTGGGATTGGCGTGAAGATATTTACTATATACTTTTACATCTTGTAATTACCGAGATCAGTAAATTATACTGCATCAAGCTTATACTGCATTCTTAATTCTTATAAATAAATTGAAGAAATATCCTCACACAATTCCCAATACAGGGGTAGACAGAGGTTTAGTCTAGATAATTAAATCCCTTTGACCCACCTTCCACCGAAGATATTAATATCCGATAATCGAACCCGGAACCTCAAAGCTGCCTACACATTGAAAACCAGTGTGTGCCTCGTTCATCCACAGAGGTCGTCAAATACCATGCGCTAAGTCCCGGACAGAAGCCAATAAACTTTTGTTATACACTATTATTAATTTACCACGGCTTCTCTCAGCAGAATAAGTTTGGTTACGTAAATCACTAAGAGAGAAATTTTCCAGTAAGGCTTTGATTATTATTTACTATATATACCCGTATGTTATCGGCGTTGTTACGCCATATTCTTATATGGAGAAGAATATGCTTTTTCCCCGTGCGTAAGAGGTGGCTAAGGGAAAAGGACTTGAAAATGCTTTTGGAAACCGATAAATGGCAGGATAACCATTAAGTAAAACGCAAGACCAACATTCAGTAGATGGAAACAGGCAGTAGTCAGAGGTGCGAGGTGTCTAGAACCTACTGGAACTTTCCTTTAGATAAGAAACCTATGTCATGCTTATGTCTTTTACAGGCCGTTATCTATATATTTTTCGATGTGTCTATATCGCTGTCAGTCGGGTGTTATTAAGGTAAAAGAATTACGTTTCCACTCACACTACGCAGTGGACATCGACTCTTAATCACCAATTTACTTTTCATAATCACTATTAATAAAAGAAGTGTCTTACAGAATTAATTGACAATAAGACATGAAATCAGACTCTGACATATTATACCGCGATGTAAATAGTAAATATCGTCATTTAGTGCCTTTACAAGAAACTAATAAAAATAATTTTCATTAGACTGGTTATTTACGTTCGTTAATATTTTGCGATACTAAAAAGGGTTGGCTTATACATGCGCGAGTATCAGACATGATCATACAATATAATGTTTTTAATTTTTATTACTTGTTTTTTTATTATTATTATTGTGATGTCAAATAAATACAATATCTTACTTTCTTTCTTATAGGTGAGATTTGTGCGGTTGAGTGGACTCTTACAGGCCGTTTTGCATACGATACACACATACAAGAGAAGTATATTATGTCTCTTTTAGAAAGTCCCTTTCTCTCATTATACCTTAATTTATTTTGTCTCTATTAAGTGCAAATGTTTTGTTTCGCCTAGTTTAACACAGCAGCGCTAAAGAAGGGATATACATTTTTAACTTCAATAGATATAATTATTTTAAAATAGTCACAATAGCCTAGTGGTTGGGTGGTCGGAATTTCGAGTCAAGAGACCCGAGTTCGATCCTCAGGTGGCAGGCTCGTACCAATGGGCTTTTCATAACCTTATGTACGAATTACATCGTTGGCTTGGACATAAAGACGGCGACGGGCTCACCACCTGTCTTGTTGTCCCGGAAATATCTTCGGTGGAAGATGGGTCAAAGGGGTTTAATTGTCTAGACTAGACCTCTGTCTACCCCTGTATTGAGAATTGCGTGAAAATATTTATATTTATTTATTATTTTATATTTTTAGCCGATATCCTAGTTAGTAGTGACCATGCTTTCGAGTGACAAGGGTTGGTTCGAATCCCGCGAGAGGAAACACTTTTTATACATTTTCACGCGAGCGGCTGTTTGTGGTACTTTCGTTGTTTCTGATTTCATAACACAAGTTCCTTACTTTACACACACCTTTCTTACTTTGGGATCAGAGCAATGTATCTGATGTTGTCCATATACATGCATGTATTTATTAATATTGTATCATAGGATTGGACTCTAAGACGGTAATAGACTCACCCACTTTGACCCACCTTCCACCGAAGATATTTTCGGGACAACGTGACAGGTGGTGAGCTCGTCGCCGTCTTTATGTCCAAGCCAACGATATAATTCGTACGTAAGTTTTTAAAAAACCCCAATGGGTTTTTTTAAAAACTTACCAATGGTACGAGCCTGCCATCTGAGGATCGAACTCGGGTCTCTTGACTCGAAATTCCGACCACCCAACGACTCGGCTATCGTGACTCACTTGTATGGGGTCGGTCGTTCTTTCTTTGTCTAATTCTTCGCTTCTCGTTCTCCACAGGAACTGGCCAGGCTCGAAGACCAAGTCCTCGGGTCTTCAGCGCCACCGACGTCAATCGCCCCGCTGTCCTGCTCCATTGATCTACCAGCAACGGACACAATTGTCGAGGTAGGATTCATCAACTTATCAATGAACATCGCTCTCACATGCTAACCAATCGTTACTTTTTAACTTTGTAAAAAAGTAATGAGTGGTTGGGAGATCAGAATTATTCGGAAGATATATTTTTTTCAGTGAATTTGGACCTACAGTTTAGACCGAAGGTTGTGGCATTAGCCAATAAAGAGGCCATGGTTACAGCCTTGCCAAGAGTTTACAGAATCCAACTTTGTATTTCTATCATCCTTGTTTTGATTTTCACGCATATTTCCAATAACAAGGTCTACAGAGTTCTAGTATAAATCAATCATATAGACAATTCAATCGTTTTAAAGTCCTATTACTAAAGTTCTTATACAATTGCCCAAGGTAACGGTACTGTAATATATTTACATACGTATACTTACAGATACATTCATGTACAGATATATTCATGTATATTTTTATTGAAAAAGGAGGCAAACGAGCAGGTGGCTCACGTGATGGTAAGTGATTATCGCCGCCCATGAACACCCGTAATACCAGACGCATAGCAGATGCGTTGCCGGCCTTAGACTGCCCCCCCCCCACCCGCCTCCCCCAGAATTGGGGGAGGCGGGTGTGTGGGCCTCCGATTAACTGCATTCACCAGACGAAACGCAGAAGTTGGTTAGAATTCTACTTCACGCCCGTATTTTGTGGGGTCGTGGTACTTCCCCAGTCGAGCCGGCCCATTCATGCAACAACAAAAGCTAATGCGTGGCTCTACCACTGTTATAACGTAAACGACCATGACTCGAGTGGACCATGACATTCATCACACAAATGTTTTCCGCTAGCGGAATTTTATCTCGCAACCCTAACTTGGAACGTTACTCACCGCCAAGCTATCGTGACAGATCTATACACGAGAAATAAGTATGGTCCGATTGCTCGTCCCCAGGCGACCCTGTCACCGGACAACGCGGGTTCACTGCTGTCAGTTCAGTCAGCACCGCCTGAGCAGAGGACGTTGCCACCGGAGCAAAGGGAGCGCCCTGCAAGTCTGCTGCTTGAGTTACCGTTAGCCACGGTGAGTGTAATTTTGTTCGTTTTGAATTTTTTGATATGTCAAAAAATAAAAGTTTGGTGACACATTATTAATTAATTAACAATGTTATTAAATTAAAGAGAAAAAAGTTAAAATTTCAACTGACACGGTCCTACCTCCTCCTACCTACCTCCGAGCTCGGAGGTAAGAGCGTCGCCACGGATCGGCGAAGGTCGCGGGTTCGAATCCCGCCCGTGTCAGTTGCAATTTTAACTTTTTTCTCTTTAATATAATAAAATAAAAGTTCAGCATAAATATGCTTTAAAAATCAATAAAATTGCATAATAATAATTAATAATGGGTAAACTCACGTCTAAACAAACGGTATATGTTGAAAATCGTACATAAACTTTGAACAGACTTATAGTCTAGACGTATAACCTTCTTACCACCTGGGACTCGAACTCGGGTCTCTTGATTCAATCATAAAAAAAATCAAAATTTATCCATTTATCTTTATTATTAAAGATTAATATATGACAAATATCGGGACTTTGATTCTTGTAATAAAAAAATCGTATTTAAATACTTAAACTATATATGCGTATCTCTTTCACCTCATATCTCTGCTACAAGCTCTACGCTGACGTAGATGCTCGTAGCGGTCTTTGTAAACTACGTTACGTAGCAGTGAAATCTTATGCACGTTAAGTGACTTTGTAGACATTCTGTGTACATTTTTTTGTATTTGTTTATGTTTAATTAAAAAAATATAAAGTTAACTTACTTTTTTATGTCGAACGAAGACTATACAACACCTACAAATTTATCATCTCACCTCCTACGGGAAAGGGTGTCATAAGAGGGGTCTTATGAGATCAAAATTATGCAGCCCGTGACGAGCATAAAGATGTGCGGGATTTTTCCGGAATTTAACGTCTTGTTCCGTCTCCAGATTAATTATTCCGGATTCCGAAAAAAGTAATAAGTAAAATAAAATAACAATAAATGATACGCCTAGTTGGGGGGCACCGTGCGGGTATTGCATATAATTTTTGTTTTTATTTTCCTATAAAAATTATAAATAAATAAATATCTTTACTCAAATCCCAATACAGGGGTAGACAGAGGTCTAGTCTAGACAATTAAGTCCCTTCGACCTACCTTCCACCGAAGATATTTTCGGGACAACGTGACAGGTGTTGAGCCCGTCGCCGTCTTTATGTTGAAGCCAACGATATAATTCTTACATAAACTTTTTAAAAAAAAAACCCATTGGTACGACCCTACCACCTGGGGATCGTACTCGGGTCTATCGACTCGAAATTCCGATCATCCAACCACGCGGCTATCGTGACTCTTTCCTATAAAAATTAAAACAAATATAAAATAGATATCCCGCAATTTAATTTATATATCCATAGCTATATCCAAAGTTTGATATGGGATTGTCTTGGACTCGGTAAGTGCCGTTCTGACAACCCTAGACGGGCAGCGGTGTCTGACATAGGAAACGTCTGATACGGCGTTATGAGAGTGGCCTAGGACTTCTAGACATAGACGAGGATTTGACATCTTCCACGGGAGAGGCTTATGTCCAGAACTGGAACATTACAGGCTATTATGTATGTACGAGTAAGTATGTAATAGAAAGTAGTTTCAAAGGTCCACTGCAAGATTGTTACAAGCCTTTATCTTTCTTCTTATTCTTATCATAATATTATTACATACTTGTGAAGTAAAGCTTGATCACACCGGTAACAAATATGTTTAAATATGATTGCTGATAAGTCACAATAGCCGAGTATTTGGGAGATCGGAATTCAAGTCAGGAGACCCCAGTTCGGTCCCCGGGTGGCAGGCTCCTTCGATCCCCGGATGGCTAAGCTCATGTACGAACTAAATGGTTGGCGTGCCAGGAACTCGTCGCCGTCTTTATGTCCAACATAAAGACGGCGACGGGTTCCTGGCACGTTGTTCCAAAAATTGCCTTCGGTGGAAGATGGGTCGGAATTACTTACTTGTCTACACCACTGTCTACCCCACTATATGGAATGGCGTGAAGACATTTATTTATTTATATAAATGTTAATACTTAGAAATGTAAACTTTTGCCAATTCAGCAAGTCGGGGCCTACCTATCAGCGATGTCTCCGACGGAGCAAGAGGAGGACTCCTTGCTGACGCTCTCTTCAGTCACCGCGCGCCCTCTGTTGGCCGCTTCCAGGAAACTCCGCCCGCGCCCCGACTCCACAGAGTAAGTAGCAAAGTAAACGAGATGTTTTTATAAAATTATATTGCACCTGTTATTCTTGTATTTCATGACAGTCGAGTGCTTTGATGATTAGAATTAGAGAGAGACCCGAGTTCGTTCCCCAGGTGGTGGGCACGTACCAATAAGTTTGTACAAAACTATGTTTTGGTAACTTTTTATTCAAGTTTTCTGAATTTACATCAGACTTTCGCTGAGTAAGGTTATTGAATTTATAATTATCACTTACCAAGTGCTTTAGCTACTTACTTTGAGTTCAGAGCAATGTATGTGATGTTGCCGATGTTTGTCTGTATCTGTGTATGTGACATTTAATATAGAACGTTGCTTGTTCAGCACCCTCTCAGTACTGGTAACAACCGAGGGTCTTTGGGTTACATAATTACTTTGTCAAAATAATGATTTGAGTAATTCAAAGCGGGGAAACGTCCGCCGGTGATGCGCCCCATCAAAATGTTTTCTTTAATCATCGAGTGGTAATTGAGAATACAAAATTGCTATTAACAATTTTAGTTACCGGTCCGGGGTTCGAACTTGTGACACTCGCTGTAAAGGGACCGCTTGATAAATTTCGAATGTTCCACAGCATACCCTGTCCACCGGACGGTGGTTACGGTTGGGTGGTCGTGTTCGGGGCGTTCATGGTTCAGTTCTGGGTGGCGGGACTGTTCAAGTCCTACGGTGTGCTGTACGTGGAGATAATGGAGACGTTCCCCGATTCATCAGAGTCCGTCGCCTCGTGGATACCAGCTGCTTTATCGACGTTATGTCTGGCGCTTGGTAAGTATACCATGCACTCCAAAAGCACGAGCGGTGTCATTATTGAATTATGAATTAAAATCTGTTAATTTTGCGCTGAAGTTATAAGGGGCCGATCACATAGCTAATTTAACTGTGAACCTTTGGGGAAAAAGTTTTCGAGTGGCGACCTCGTTTATGCAAACGCTGTGCCGATCTTCCTCCCAAAAGTTGGAGTTATGACCTGTAAAAGGTTGCGGGAAAACTATGGATGCAGGTGGCTGAAGACCGTTCTTTGTGACATATCCCGAGGAGTCATGCTCGGCCTCGAGGCCGAGGCAGAGCCTCGGAGGCTCGAATGGGTCTCTCATTTTCAGCAGTGGACTAATGTTAGGCTTTTAGCCTGAGACTTACATGATAGGCTTACAGAAAGAAAGAAGGGAAATACAACTGAATTCGATCCATTTCGTGGTCGTATGCTGCAGCACGGATTGTTATATTTGTTATTTTAGTTACATAAGTTATTATAAGGTTTCTTTAATATTTGCTTTCGTTATTTTATTTTATATTGTCTTCGTGCTGTATTCGGTCCACGAATAAACGAATTTCTTTCTTTCTTTCTTTCTTTCTTGCTTTCCTTCTTCCTTTCAAATGTTTTTTTAGTGTGTTAATATAACGTATGGTTAGGGCAAAGGTTTGTACCACCCCCTTTCTTCCCATGGTTGTCGTAAGAGACTACTATGGGGCAACCATCTCAAAAATGTCAGCTTTTTTTTACAGAGATCAAAACTGTAGAGTCAACGGTTCTGTCTAACCCATCGTTGGCTAACTTAAATAAATTATATTTATCTGTTTTTGAAAATAGTGTAATGTAAGATATAATCTAAGACCGAACAGCCTATGTGGTAGTGACTCCTGCCTTCAAAGCAAAGGGATACGGGTTTGTATCCCGCCGTTCGAATATAGAACCATGGATGTCTCGTTACGATGTAACAATATACCGCCCACTTTTTTCCTATGGGTGGCGAAAATGGGACAGCCTTGAATAAAATTGGGTACCAAGAGATGTCGGGAAAACCATGTCGAAAAATCAGGCTCGTCACTTGTCACGCTGTCACAAAATAAGTTCAAGGGAAATGTGGGTATACAGAGGTCTAGACAATTAAGTCCTTTCGACCCACCTTTCTAAGAAGCCTGTTTGGGACGTGACAGGCGGTGTGCCCATCACCATATAGTATCGTGAGTGTGACTGGAAAGCAATAAACTGTCTAGATCTTTTTTTATTTGTTACGCATACAACAGAGGTTGTATGCGTAAAGATATAAATAAAAAAATATCATATATAAATAAAACGTCCTATCTCTAGCTCCTCTCTCATCCGCTCTCTGCGAGAAGTATTCATGCAGACTGGTGGTCTTCATCGGGGGCCTGTTCTGCGCCACTGGGCTCGCCCTCTCCTACTTTAGCACTGGACTACTGCATTTGCTGCTAAGTTTTGGTGTTATGACTGGTAAGTATCAACTCAATTATTCACCTCAACTACCTCCTTAGATGAGTGGCGCACTGGTTCTAATGGCGTCGCTCTGAGATCTCAGGTCCCAGGTTCGATTCCCGGACGAGTCAACATAGAGAACCCCTTTTTCTGTATTGTATCTGATCTGGGTATCCGTGGTGAAATTTTAAATCTTTGTTTAGCTCTGCAAGGTCTCTCTGATAGACCTTAGATATTCATTGAAAATTTTCTTCCATATAATCAAATTGAATCAAATTATTTATTCGTCGATATAAGTAACATACATTACATCCATCATACGTAATTTTTTAGTCTACCACCGTTTGGTAATGAGGTTCCTCTAACGGAGAAAAAACAGGCGTAAGGAACTCCGTAGGCATCCTCTTTTTTGTATTTTTTTAACAAAAGAAATACAAGAATCATTTCATGAAAAATATCAAGGGAGCGATCAACTCATTCTCTTATTATTATACTATCTTACTATTATTATAGTTTTTCGTTGATAAATGTCTAGAACCTGTTAATATGGTTTACACATTTATCGGGATTTTGATGTAGAAGCGTAAATACCATCCCAGAAATTATTTACTTACTATGAAATTTCTACGAAGTAACCAGTATTAACATTTTAAAATTGTTAAGCTTTTTATGTATTTACAATACATTTTCATACTAACATTGAAAGGCCATGGTTAGAATATATTCATTTCTTTAAATTTTTCTCTAAGAGATGTTATGGAATTTAAATTGTTTGTAAATCTTAAAGCTCTTTTTTGCAAAAAAATCGCTTTCACATCAGCTGCATGTCTCTATAGCAAAATACCATGTAATATTAAGCTATAAACCATTCTAGCTGTGTTTATATCAGTAAAGCATCCTATATTCCTTACAGCATATGCTGCAGAGCTTAGTCTGTTTGTAAGGTTAGATATGTAGGGGCTCCATTGAAGCTAATCTTTCTAATCTCACTCTCCATCCAAATACAACCATCCAATTTAACACTCTCAAGCTCTCAACCTCATAAGCGAAGCGTTGAGGTGGGTATTACTGTCAGTTTACGCCCACCGAGTGATTCTTCAACTTAAAATGTCACGTTTTTATTCTTTATTGCTTTTATAAGTGAATATAAATAGACAAATGTTGAGAAAAAACACTATTTTTAACATATGATATTTTTAGTATTTTTTTTATTTTTTAAACTTATTAAAATTTTTTTTTAAAAAGTTCTGCCTTGGACGTCCGAGACCACAAGATACGGGATCGACACATACAGACAGTATGTGTGTATCCCGTATTTTGTGGTCACGATAACGAGCGAAATACTTCATTTATAGAGTTTTTTTTATAGGCTTCAGTATTTTGAGGAATAGAAGTCTATTACTTTTCACAGTATAATTCGATGTAGTTTAATTATTATTTACAAATAATTGAAATTTTATTGTAATAAATGGGATTAGGAAGCACTTTTGGATTATCCAACTATCTTTAATGTTAAAGTAATCGTTTACAGGCATCGGCGGTGGGCTTTCAACAACACCAGGGATCGTGATTGTGTCTCAGTACTTCGACAAGCACAGGTTAGTGACCCTTAATCGAAGGACCTCCGTTGGTTCCGTGGTATACGTTAACAAGCCGTTAAGTAAATGAGTCACGATAGCCCAGTGATTGAGGGATCGGAGTTAGAGTCAAGAGACCCGAGATACTCAGGTAGCTAGCCAGGTAGGCTCTTACCAATGTTTCAAAACTTACGTACGATTCATATCGTTGACTTGGACGTAAAGACGGTGACGGGCTCACCACCTATCAAAGAAGTGTTCGGTGGGTCGAAAGGACTTAGTTGTCTAGATCACCACACCTGTATTGGGAATGGTGTGACGATATATTTTTTTAAGTAAATGAGAATTTTTTATAATTTTCCAGAGCACTGGCCAACGGTATCTGCGTTAGTGGAACAGCAGCTGGCAGTTTCGTGTTCCCCATGCTCATCGAGAAGTTGGTGGACACGTATGGACTTCACGGCACGGTGTTGCTTCTAGGTAAGCAGTAAGCCATGACCTAGCTGGTGTATATACTTGTCGTTGTCTTCGGCTACCGTGTGGTGTGGGAAACCACTCCCTATTTCCCGTGGGTATCGTAAGAGACAAAATGGAGAAATGGTTAAATAGCAATGACTACCGGCGATAGGCTTACTAGCTGTCACGTTGTCTCAAATAAGTGGACCCCAGTACAAAAGATAAAAAATGCCTTCAGCGAAATCTTGAATAGAACCTCCCCTATAGGAGACGTGCATTTCTCCCGGATAGTAAAAAAATTTAAAAATGAGCATAGGCTGCTACCATTCATGTTAATAAATGTATAAATAAATAAATACCTTCACGCAATTCCCAATACAGGGGTATACAGAGATCTAGTCTAGACAATTGAGTCCCTTTGACCCACCTTCCACTAAAGATATTTTCGGGACAACGTGACTGGTAGTGAGCCCGTCGCTGTCTTTATGTCCAAGCCAACGATATGAATTACAACGATATGAACTACATAGGTATTGATAAAACGCATTCATACGAGCCTGTCACCCGGGGATCGAACTCGGGTCTCTCGACTCGAATCCCAATCATCAAACCACTCGGCTATCGTGACACATATAATACGATAATCTTTACGCATATTCCGGAGTAGGCAGGAGTCTAGACACTTAAGTCCTACTTTATACTACTTCTACTATCACCGAATACTACCTAGTACAACGTGACAGGTGGTGAGCCTATCGCAGTAGACGCCAGTGACCTGCAATCGAAGACTAGTCCTAACGCTACTGTTTTTATTTTTCTCTCTCGAAGGGGGCGGAATGTTGCACGTGTGCGTATCTGCCACCCTTTACCGGCCGCCGCCAACACCGAGAACGGCGACACCAGTCACCACTACCACCACTGAGAATACCACATTGCTCCACGACATACAAGAAGGTGAGTATGTCAATACTTTCGTGGGACACAAAGACGCAATACTGAAGTGACGACCCCGTGCACGGGAGGCGTACACAACGATTTTCTCAGTATCGTTAGCATTGAGGTCTCGGGTTCGAAGTTTCCCGGATGGGTCATTAATAATTATTTAATAAGAATTCTAATTCTAATTAATTCTCAATTAATAGTAATTCTAAGGAAAAATGTCACAGATATGTTTCCATAGAATTACTACGTCTTAAAATTTGAGGTTTTGCGGCAGATGACCTCCGTGGACGAATGGCATACAAGCAGGTATTCACGGTATCACCAGCTCTGAGGTTCTGGGTTCGATTTCTAGACGGGTCAATGTGGAAAACCGCTTTTTCAACATTGTCTCGAGTCTTCGTAGATTCTTATTTCATACACTAGAGCTTAAGCTGCTTACTTTGGGATCAGAGCAATGTATATCATTTTGTCCCTACCTATGTATGTTTGTATTAATCAATTCAATTCAATTCAATCCTTTATTTGCTAGAAACAGTGTACACAAGATGACAATTATAAAATAAAAAGATCAAAAATGTTTCGTCAATAACCGACATGCAAATATGAATTTAATTAATTGTTAACTTAATTGAAATATTTAGACTAAATAATAGAGATAAAATAATAATTATTAAAAACAATCAACCATAAATACACATTACATTAAAATAAATAAACAATAGAAAATGGTCAGAAAGGTTTAAAAAGTCAATTTAAAAAATAACATTAATTCGTAATACTTACATTACCTAATTTTATACGTAAAAAAATCATTTAATGAATAAAAGCACTTGTCCAATAACCATTCATATAATTTACTTTTGAATTCATTTAATGTCTATCGACACACCATCTACTACATCGATGGTGAGATGAATTAAATATTTAGAATTGCTAAAATCATGTCCGCCTAGTTTCGGATCTGTCGATGGTCCTTCATCAAGGTAAGTGGGATGAGTCAAGTTCACTCACGGATTCCCTCATCCCAATCACCCTGACAAAGGAATTATTTAGAGATTTGAGCATCAACAGAGAAAAGATACATAGTTAAATTTAAATTAGATATTAGATGATGGTAGAACAATGGGCTATCTCGTTTTTCAGGTAAAGTGGAAGCGAGCAAAGACAACAAACTGCAGAATCTATTCCAGACGGACACGGAAATGGGGCTCAATCAGAAGAACATCTTACTCAGCGAGGATGCGAAGAGAACCAACTTGCTATCAGAGATCATACATCCTAGTCTCATTGAAGTAAGTTTTTGCATATCTTATTAGATTAACGAGAATTTAAAAATTCTATTGACACGTGCGAGATTCGAATCCGGAAGCGTTTACCGGAAGATATTCCAAATTCCATCACAAAACTTTAGAGTTACAAAATATTAAACAGATAACGCTGTTACGGGTTCGATTTCTCTTTACATACATCATACATATCGGCCTATTAAGTCCACTGCAGGACATAGGCCTATCCCATAGGGAGGATTTGCCATAATCGCCTCGCTTGGCAAGCGGATTGGCGATCGCAGTACCAGACCACTCGCACCTCAGACGCTGCTGCCCATCTTCGGTCTGATTATTTTGGTCTGATATTTTTAGAGATAGTTATCCCGCCATCTATCGGTTGCCATTATGATATTTCCCTTAGTCGCCACTTACGACATCCTCGGGAAGAAAGGGAGTGGTTATTAGAATTAAGAATATTGTAGAATTTTTACGCCGTGTGGTAACGGCGTAAGAATATTTTATGTAATGTTTCTCTTTAATGTTATATTAAAAAGTACAGCGTAACTTAAATGCCTAAAAATTCAAAAAATATTGCCAAAAAATAGGAGGAAATAAGGAACTTTCACTCCTGATCTCAGTTCTTGGTCAATTCCTAAATGTAACATTAATTATGGTGTAAGTCTTGTGCCCGTGGGTCTCGTAAGAGGCGTCTAAGACGTGCATACATTACTGCGTAAATGAGGTAACTTTGCTGAAAATTAATTTGTAAGGTATCAAGATAGCGCGCGGAGCAAAAGCTGATATGGTTCTTTTAATGCATTCTTTCTGTCCGTATGATCTAGCAGTTTTGTGGTGGTACCAGGGCTGGGTTACCCCAAAATTGAGAAATACGTGAAGGTAATAAAAGGAACTTGTTTATTTACAGGTGGCCCGTCCCCCGTTACCTTCCCAGATGTCCGACTCGGAAGATTCCGAGGGTTTGGATGTTTTGGGTGTGGTCGGTGAGTTCCTATCTTTTCATAAACTGCTTCAAAAAAGGAGGAGGTTCTTAGTTTAATTTTATATATTTGTGTTATGTTTTTAAACTCATAACTTCGTCATAAATAAAGCGATTATGAAGAATTCTTTGTTCGAAATGTGGTCTTACCTATCAAAGTAATTAAATTATTATCAAATAAGTGATAAAGGTAACCCAGTTAACCTAAGTTTAGTTTCTGCTGTTAGTGACCGGAGGAGGATATTTCCTCTTCACGCATTTTCCAATACTGGGGTAGACAGGGTTTCGACTATTAAATTCTTTCGATACACCATAAGCCGAAGATTATTTGGAACACGTCGCAGATGGTGAGCTTATCACGCTCTACCATTTTCTATAGCCTTATCCCACGATACTTAGATTGACGTGTGTCTGTTCCAACACTCCAGGTTTACCTAGAGAAGTGGCGAGGCTACGTCTGCGCCCCACCAGGTCTTCGTCCATCCTGCATTCGGTAGAGGACCTGTCCACTGACAGCACATGCGTTTACAAAGCGAGCAGGAGGAAACTTAGTCGGTGAGTTATTTCATTGAAATCTCTTACTTTTTTATAAATAAATACATACGTAGATGATAGTCACGATACGAGTGGTTGGGTGGTCGGAATTTCGAGTCAAGAGATCCTCTTGACTCGAAATTCCGACCACCGGGTGTGTTCTAATAACTCGGGTGAGTTTGATCCCCTCTTCCAATGGGTTTTTCAAAAACAACTTACGTCTGCTCACCACCTGTCACGTAGTCCCGAAAATATCTTCGGTGGAAGGTGGGTCGAAGGGACTCAATTGTCTACACTCGACCTCTGTCTATATTGGGAATCGTGTGAATGTATTTTTTACATACATAGATAGGGACTAAATCATATACATTGCTCTGATCCTAAAGTAAGCAGCTAAAGTAATCCTGTTATGGAATCAGAAACAACGAATCATGAAAACCGGTGTGTACGCCCATCGTCCACGGAGGTATGCCTCAACTACATTTAGGTATTTGGCGCCGTGCCCCTGACTGGGTCGAGCTGATAGATACATTCATGCAGCAGAACTGACGCTTTGTTCTACTATGAAAAATAAATACTTAAAAAAAATTAATTCACTTTTACTTAATAAAAAAAATTAAATTTATTTAAAGATGAAGTGCCACCAAGAGACCACAATCGTGAGTATTCTACATCCGCATATTCTACCTACACAGATCATTATACATCCGGCCACCTCTGCCCAGTCGCATCATTCAGAACAAGATAGTGGAGCCTGTGATGAACGTGAAGAGGGAGGAGGAAGTTCAAAAAGAGGAGAACGTGGAAGTTGAAGTTGAGAAGAAACACGGATGCGTCGATAAGATATCCAGGTTATAATATAAATAGTTATAATAATAGATAGAACCATCTCTAAAAATATCAGACCAAAATAATCAGACCAAAGATGGGCAGCAGAGTCTGAGGTGCGAGTGGTCTGGTACTGCGATCGCCAATCCGCTTGCCGAGCGTGGCGATTATGGAAAATCCTCTCTCTTGGAGAGGCCTATGTCAAGCAGAAGATTTTAATAGTCCAATATGTATGAATGTATGTATGTACATAGATAGGGACAATATCACATACATTGCTCTGATCCCAAACTAGCCGAAGCACTGTTATGGAATTAGAAATAACGAAGGTACTACAAACACCCAGAACCGACACAATGCAGAAGGCGTTTTCATCATTGACCCATCCGATAATTGAACCCGGGAGTATAGAGCTGGTGGCACCATGAAAACCGGTATGTTCGCCACTCGTCCACGGAGGTCATCAAAAATTATTCAAAAGAAATATTTCTTACCTTTTGAAATATTTCTATTCCTAAACACCTACTTACGTACTAACCAATTACCCTGTTCCCGTTATTTGTATAGTCGAGGGGTTGCGTAGTCGGAATTGAAGTCAAGAGACTAGAGTTCGATCCCCAATTCGCTCGTACCGATAGGTTTTCTCAAAAACTTACGTACAATATATATCGTTGGCTTGGACATAAAGACGGCGACGGGCTCACCACCTATCATGTTGTCCCATAAAATGTCTCCGGTGGAAAATAGGTCGCATGGACTTAATTGTCTAGACTTCTGTCCACCCCTGTATTGTGAATGGCGTTAATATATTAATTTATTGATTCATAGGTATTTGGACGTGTCTCTATTGAGATCCTGGCGCTTCGGTCTGCTGTGCGCGTCCGTTGCCCTCATGTCCTGTGGATCTCCTTACGCGCTGTACTACCTCCCGGCCTACACCGTCGCGGCGGGACACAGTAAATCAGCTGCTGGTAAGTCACAGGATTTGAATAAATGAATGAAGGAAATTATAAATTAAAGAGTTTTTTTATAAATTTCTAATGACACGGGCCCACGGGTGGGTCGAAGGGACTTAATTGTCTAGACTCGACCTCTGTCTACCCTTGTATTGGGAATTGCGTGAAGATATTTTTTATATTTTTTTTAATGACTCTGGTGGGATTCGAACCCGCGACTTTTTCCGTACGGTGGCAACACTCTTACCTCCGAGCCACCGTATCCTGTCCATAGTTCTCAGAACTGGTGACACCACAAAAACCGTACGTCACTTGTAACGGAAGTCGCCGTATATGAAGATGGGATATGTGTTGGATGATAAAGAAATAGGAGAAAATGAACTATACATACCAGAGATAAAATTATTCAGAGCGCTGAGGAATAGCGTGTGTAGTGTCTGGCGCAGTGATCGTCAATCCGCTTGCCAAGCATGGCGATGGCTATTAAAGAAGTCTATGATCCTACATACTTAAGTCAGTACTTAAGTAAGAAAATTTTCATGTTCAATTCCAGGTCACCTAGTGGCGATTAGCGCTGTTCTAGATTTGTGCGGCCGCCTGGGTCTTGGTTGGCTCTGCGACCTGCATTTGTTCTGCAGGAGGAAAGCGTATATCGTCAGGTAAATTATAAATATATATATATAATATATATATATATAAAATAATAAATACATACATAGATAGGGACAACATCACATAGTGTGTTAAGTGCTTAAGCTGCTTAGTTTGTGATCACATTGCTCTGATCACAAACTAAGCAGCTTAAGCACTTGTAATATGAAATCAGAAACAAAAGAAGGAACATAAACATAATCCCCGAAACCCCAGGACAATGTAGGACCCGAGAAAATGTAGAAAAAGTATTTCCTATATTGATTCCCGATCGGGAATCGAACCCGGGACCTCAGAGTTGGCGACACCGTGAAAACTTGGTGTGTACGTCACTCGTCTGCGGAGGTCGTCAAAAAGGTAATGTATTAGTTTACTTGTAAATGATGGGTTAGATGGATAAACCGCTTATTTGGTTACAACAGCTTACATACATTTAGAATCTAAATGTATATACATTAATACTTTCCGTATTGTAAAAGTAGTAAGTCAATGCCCGGAAGATGCGGTAAGGCGAAACCGGTCGGTTAATTAATGAATAATTAAATAACGTGAATTGTGTACAAGTGCTCAACAATGAATTTTATTGTTAGAGTGATTGTAATATATAATTTGTGTTGTATAGTTACGCAAAAGAGCAAAAGAAAAAGGGAAGCAATAAATTCGATAGTATGTAAAATATTTTTAAGAAGGTTATTACCTTATATAGATAATAACCTACATAATATAGATGGATAGAATAAGTCACGAATAGAATAAGTCGTACATAAGTTTTTTTTTTGAAAATACCCATTGGTACGAGCCTGCCACCTGGAGACCGAACTCGGGGTTTTTTGAATTCCGATCACCCAACTACTCGACTATCGTGACTTTAACAATACTTTATTTACAGAAACAAAATTATGTTAATATTTACAATACCTATAAACTACCTAAAACTACAATAATCGCAGAGCCCTACTCCTCGTGGCATGGTACCAAGAACGCTGGCTGCATAAATTATAAGAATAATATATACATTATATATATAATAATATAATTATTTTAAAAATTATAAAAACTGAAAAAAAAAATAGAAAATATTACGAAAAAAATAAAAATATATGCTGTAACACGTACCTTTTAACATTTAAAACATTTTTAAAACAACTAATTTTGATTTTCGAGTTTAATTCAGTGCGTTTAAAATATAATGCTTTTTATCACTACTTGCAGTATATTGGTGGCAGGAGTTGCGGTTCTAACTCTACCCAGTCTAACTTCATGGTGGGCGTTGGCGATTGCTTCTGGTAAGAACTGTACTCAACGACCTGAACTCTGCGGTTCGAAAAAGGCCTCTCTAATTGGTTCTCCACTTGAAATAATCTACAAGCTCGGCAAGCTGATTGGCGATCTTAGTACAAGATCCCTCGCATCTTAAATTCTGCTGTTCGACATTGGTCTGCTGAATTTGTGTATGGTATTTCTTAAAACGGTTGTCTTGCCATCTGTCGGAAGCTAATTACATTTTCAGTGCTTAACGACTAAAGGCGGCTCTTACGGCACCCACGGTAAGATAGGGGGTGTTACTACCTAGCCGTATCACACGGAAAATCCGTAAAATATGGTTTTAATTTTTTTATCTAATATATATTTAACATATATCTTTATATCTATCTATATATCTTTATATATATCTTTATATATTAACATAAACATCCACGACTCGTGTACAAACATTCATATTCATCACAAATGATTGCCCCTCGCGGGATTCGAACCCGCAATACTTAACCTCGAAGCTACCAATTAAACAACTCATAGCTTCGAAAGTATCTCAAAAATGGGACACTACCAATTCAGTTATCATGTCGTCTAAAAAAAGATAATCCATTTTTTTAATTTGCAAAGCCTGTATATTAACCAGGTTTAAGAAATTTATTAAAGAAAAGCTTTATAGGAAGGTTTGTTATAATATAAATGAATATATTCAACACGACACAAGTCACGATAGCCGAGTGGTTGGGTGGTCGGAATTTCGAGTCAATAGACCCGAGTTCGATCCCCAGTTGGTAGGCTCGTACCAATGGGTTTTTCAAAAACTTATGTACGTTTTATATCCTTAGCTTAATGATATAAAAACGGCGACGGGCTCACCACCTGTCACGTTGTCCCGAAAATATCTTCGGTGAAAGGTGGGTCGAAGGGACTTAATTGTCTAGACTCGACCTCTGTCTACCCCTGTATTGGGAATTGCGTGAAGATATTTATTTATTTATTTTAATATATTAATGACAGCAACCCCTGGGAATGAGGTGATCGCTCCCAAGCTATTTCTAGAAAATATCACATTATATTTGTTGTTAAAAATATTGACCAAAAAAGAGGATCCCTACGAGTCTCTTTCGCCTGCTTCTCCGTTAGAGGAACCTCATTACGAAACGGTGGATTGATTAAAAATGACGATCGATAAATGATATACGTTCTTATGTCGATGGATAAATGATTTGATTTGATTTAATGCTAATGGAAGCAATAAAGCATCTAATGTTACTAACGTTGTCTCTTTGTCCAGGTGCCTACGGTCTATGCCTGGGCTGCTGGTTCCTCCTGGTGCCTGTACTACTGGCGGACGCTTTCGGTACCGCCCGTATCGCCTCTTCTTACGGCCTGGTGAGAATGTTCCAGAGCTTGGCGGCAGTCTCCGTGCCGCCCACAGCTGGTGAGTGCAGTACAGCATCGGTCATGAACGAATGAGTGAATGAACATACTTTAATTGTCCACCACAAATGAAAGAATTAAACAAAAGTAACAATCGAAATAAAATCGCAGAATATCGCCATGGAGTAAGGCATCACATGTATGCTTCTACAACAAAATCCCAGTAAATATGCAAAGCTTGCCCAATAATAGGTTCAAGGCGTTTAACAAAGAAAAACTGTACAAAAAAAAAGCTATATGATGATTAATTATTGTAACCCCTGGGAATGAGTTAATCGCTCGTTCGTTTGCTGTTTTCTAATTAAATTAATGATCAATTTTGTATTTAAATAAAAGAAAAAGAGGATACCTACGGAGTTAAATTTCGCCTGTTTCCTGTGGTAAATTAAAAATAGCGATAGATAGATGTAATGTGACTTAATTATATTTGATTTGATATGATTAGCCCGTCTTTCTTTTATCTAACTTGTAAAAACGTGTTCACTTGGTTGTTATCGTATACTGTAGCAATTTTGCAAACCATTTCATAAGAAGCTTACAGATGCATTGTCTTCTCTATAGACTAAGGCTATATTGTATTTGTGGCATATCTCTGTCTCCACATAAAAAGCTCGCTAGCGGCGGACGATTCAGGAAACACATCGACATCCTACATTGCGCTATCGAAATTACTATGATTCTGTTTAGAATCATAGTAATTTCGTTTTTGTATACACGAGTAGCGACAGTATGCTGGTAGAGACGTCCTCGCCAGGTCATGACCACCCGACCTGGCGGGTAGCTACACTCCTCCTTCAGCATATAATCCGCTACAAATTAATAAATGTCACGATAGCCGAGTGGTTGGGCATTAGAATTCGAGTTAAGAGACCCGCGGTCGCTCCCCAAGTAACGTACGAATGGGTTATTTCAAAAAAACTTATGTACGTTTTATATCCTTAGCTTAATGATATAAAAACGGCGACGGGCTCACCACCTGTCACGTTGTCCCGAAAATATCTTCGGTGAAAGGTGGGTCGAAGGGACTTAATTGTCTAGACTCGACCTCTGTCTACCCCTGTATTGGGAATTGCGTGAAGATATTTATTTATTTATTTTAATATATTAATGACAGCAACCCCTGGGAATGAGGTGATCGCTCCCAAGCTATTTCTAGAAAATATCACATTATATTTGTTGTTAAAAATATTGACCAAAAAAGAGGATCCCTACGAGTCTCTTTCGCCTGCTTCTCCGTTAGAGGAACCTCATTACGAAACGGTGGATTGATTAAAAATGACGATCGATAAATGATATACGTTCTTATGTCGATGGATAAATGATTTGATTTGATTTAATGCTAATGGAAGCAATAAAGCATCTAATGTTACTAACGTTGTCTCTTTGTCCAGGTGCCTACGGTCTATGCCTGGGCTGCTGGTTCCTCCTGGTGCCTGTACTACTGGCGGACGCTTTCGGTACCGCCCGTATCGCCTCTTCTTACGGCCTGGTGAGAATGTTCCAGAGCTTGGCGGCAGTCTCCGTGCCGCCCACAGCTGGTGAGTGCAGTACAGCATCGGTCATGAACGAATGAGTGAATGAACATACTTTAATTGTCCACCACAAATGAAAGAATTAAACAAAAGTAACAATCGAAATAAAATCGCAGAATATCGCCATGGAGTAAGGCATCACATGTATGCTTCTACAACAAAATCCCAGTAAATATGCAAAGCTTGCCCAATAATAGGTTCAAGGCGTTTAACAAAGAAAAACTGTACAAAAAAAGCTATATGATGATTAATTATTGTAACCCCTGGGAATGAGTTAATCGCTCGTTCGTTTGCTGTTTTCTAATTAAATTAATGATCAATTTTGTATTTAAATAAAAGAAAAAGAGGATACCTACGGAGTTAAATTTCGCCTGTTTCCTGTGGTAAATTAAAAATAGCGATAGATAGATGTAATGTGACTTAATTATATTTGATTTGATATGATTAGCCCGTCTTTCTTTTATCTAACTTGTAAAAACGTGTTCACTTGGTTGTTATCGTATACTGTAGCAATTTTGCAAACCATTTCATAAGAAGCTTACAGATGCATTGTCTTCTCTATAGACTAAGGCTATATTGTATTTGTGGCATATCTCTGTCTCCACATAAAAAGCTCGCTAGCGGCGGACGATTCAGGAAACACATCGACATCCTACATTGCGCTATCGAAATTACTATGATTCTGTTTAGAATCATAGTAATTTCGTTTTTGTATACACGAGTAGCGACAGTATGCTGGTAGAGACGTCCTCGCCAGGTCATGACCACCCGACCTGGCGGGTAGCTACACTCCTCCTTCAGCATATAATCCGCTACAAATTAATAAATGTCACGATAGCCGAGTGGTTGGGCATTAGAATTCGAGTTAAGAGACCCGCGGTCGCTCCCCAAGTAACGTACGAATGGGTTATTTCAAAAAACTTATGTACGTTTTATATCCTTAGCTTAATGATATAAAAACGGCGACGGGCTCACCACCTGTGACTTAATTGTCTTGACCTCTGTCTACCCCTTTACTGGGTATGGCGTTGGTGGCTTCGACGTTTATGGAGAAATAATAATCAGAGGGCTGTAGAAATGTTGTATTCGACTGAAGCGTACAAATGATCACAAGTCGGACACACGGGACGATAAGGAAAGGTACGTAAAGAAGCACGCGTTTGTTCGTCGGAGCTCGTGACAGCTGCCTGGTCACGAGGCGGCCGCACGAAACTAACGGCGCAACAACGCCTCCGCTCCTCTTGCCCCGGACTCAGCTGTGCTGTTGAGTTGCATGACTGAAGAGGCGTGAAGATATAAATTTTTTTCAAATTAATAAAAAATCCTCTGACAGGCTAAGATAGGCAGACATACGATGGGCAGTTCTTGTAGTGCTTTTAATTTTTAATACAATTAAATTTTTAATTATTTTTTAAATATTTCAGGCATGGTACGAGACATAACTGGTGGCTATTCATGGTGTTTCTATGGAATGGGATCTTGCATGGTACTGGGTTCTATCCCTGTTATAGCTTTTCATATAAGCACTAAAAATGAAGATAACGATTCTTCTGTAGATTGAGGATTTACATTTCGGCGTATTGTAATCAAAAAGATTCAAATTTGAAGTATTCATTTGAATACTATTCAAAAATAAACAATGAATATATCGGTGTAGGAATTATTCACAATTCGAATGAATTATTCTTTATATGTGTGCTATTCTAAATGTTATAAAAATGTTATCATTTACTGATAATAATAGTATGTGTAATAAAATTATTCAATTTTGTGGAGAAAATGTATGAATTATTCGATATTTGGATAATCAAATAACAGATAAAAAAATGTTTGTCGAGTTAACGCAATGTTGAAGTCGTACTTACTATTTTTAAAGTATTTGATGGGAAATGGAATATGAAATCAAGACTTAATAATATAATTCATTTGTATAACATTGTTCATATTACAATATTTATATGCGCAGCTAAAATATTATCTTCTAAATGTATTCAAAATCCATTACTAGTACATAGAACTATTCACAATCGAATAATTTCGATGGAATTCTGATGGAATAATTGTTTGGAATTTCGTCGGATTTTACATATCCGCGTATGAATTGCCATTTTGTATGTTACCGAGGTTTTAGATTTAAATGATAGTAGGTTCTATTTGTTGGTGTTGCCAAGATACAATGAAAGAATAATGTAATGTTTAATAAATTAAAAAACTTTAACAATCGTAAAATTTCTATATCGGTATTACCGTTTATCCTTTTAAAATTTGTATCTTTAGTAATTGGCGCATTATGACGGTATTGCGAATCGTTTTTATTATTTAAGCCACTTGTTCTTCTTGTTTACAATCAGTTTTTAATAATTATAGGTTATTGTAAAAACTGCACTTTTTCGTAGCAGTTAATTTCTGTCAATACGTAATTAAATATATGTGTCATAATTACTTAAGAATTTAGATTTGTTTGTAAAGAATAAACACATCGTAGAAAAAGAGAGAGAGAGAGAGAGAGAGAGACAGGCAGTAACACAATATATACACATAGAGCATTGCCAGTATGATACTTTACAAATTAATAAACATTAGAACTTTTGTATGTTTTCCCCCTTTTTTAGTGCTATCAACGGTCCTATGGGCACATGGAGCTACATTTGATCCACTTGTAGTCAGCACACTTTACCAAAGGCGTTAGTTAATCCCTTGTATTCCCCAACCTCGAGATTGGCAGAGAATCATCTATCCAACGATGGAGCCATTACTATAAAATAAAGAAAAGAAAAGAATAAACATTAGTAATCCTGTCTTAAAAATTCCTAGGTATACAACTCAGAATACATTGTATTCCGAGGTAAGCAGGTAAGAATCCTGTGAAATGCGATATCTTTATTATGAATAACAGTTTATACGTAACGGTAACGGTTTACAATCTGTCCCATTTGTCAGAGAGCCTGCATTCATTTAAGCTTTTACTACTATTCATTTCAGCTTTTGCTTTTACTACAACAATTTATTTTTGCTGGAATTGCGGTGGAATCTTGAAGAACTACGTGTAAAGTAATAAAATAGATAGAATGTAAAGTAATAAATATACCTTGTGCTCTGCACTGAAAGTAAATATCGTGAGAAAATGCATGTTTTAGATATGTGTATGTATACATAAATACATATAAAGGGCTATAAGTTCTCTTTAGCATATAAGGTCTGTCCTGAAAGGAAAATATGAAATAATGCATTTGAAAAGCGGGTTGGCGATTGACCTTAACTTCGACTGCGGTCTACTGAATTTTAGCTTGAGTAATTTTTTTTTTTGAGATCATTTTCCCGTCATCTGTAGGTAGAGATCACCGTTTTAAAACACCCACCGCATATTTTTGATACACTAGTATTCCTGCGAAATAATAAAAAGAAATCGAGTATGTGGCTTGTTAAGTATGCAAACGCGCATTAAAGAAGTGGTGGAGAAATAAAATAATAATAGAAATAAAATAAGTGGCCTTTGCCCAGCAGTTGGGCATTAAAATGCTGTTACCTTACTTTTCTGTCTTGATTTATCAATATATTGTAATAATAATAACAATTCTTTATTGTTTAGCCAGAAGTATAATACAAATATAAATAGAGCAATGATCTTTTTTAAGTTAAATACCAGTGTCAGAACATCACTTCCATTCCATATTTTAAAAAAACTGGTCTAATTCTACATATATGCATATTAATATATAATTATATAAAGTATATATGTTCAATAAAATTGCATAATGACATTGTAGGTGGTGTTATCGTATTTATGTTCCTTAGAAGTTGGAAATTACGTTTACTTAAATCGGTTAATACGGTTTCTTAAAAATATTTTGGAATAAAATATATCATACATTAATCTTTTATAAAAATTCTGTAACCTGGAAACATACTTTCGGAAAGTTAATAGACCCAGGCGTTACTTTGACGTCATTCATTATTACAAATATGTTACTTTACAATTACATTGGAGAATTTTGCAATGTTATTATAGAATAACATCATTATACTTCGGAGAGTGGTCTTTCTAGTATATATTTTGAAGTGCGATGAGAAAATTAAAAAAAAAAAACATCCTAATTCCTTTGTCAGTTTATGTGAGAGCTAATATTTTGTGCCGGAAAAGTCTATCCGGTTACGGTTTACATTTACGATCTCCGTGGTCGAGTGGCGTACACCGGTTTCAAAGGTGTCCCCAGCCCCAAGATCCCAGGTTCCATTTCCACGGTTCATGCACGGGTTAATATAGAAAAACTGGTTTTCTATATTGTTTCGGGTCTGGATGTTTCCGATACCTTCATTATTTCCGATTCCATAACACAAATGATTTAGCTAATTACTTTGGAATTAGAACAATGTGTGTATAAATATTGGTACATTTCTGTGTAACGTATTCCACTGTGTGTATCAAATAATTAACTGGCCGGCTAGTGCCCTTTAGATTCAAGTTAAAAAGGAACAAACATGGTATTTCGGATTCCACCAATATACTTAAACATTTAGCTTACCTAAGCTTTTTGTTAGTTACTGTTAGAGTGAAAAGGTTACGTGAAAGTCAAATTTGGAACGTGAAAGTAAAAGAGACGAACACAATTTCGTATTTATTATATAAAAAAGTTTGGAATTCAAGAATGCGATAGTCTTATCAGCTGTCACGTTTTTTTTAGATTTAAATAAAAAATATGAGTCATGATAGCAGAGTGGTTGGGTGATCGGATTTCGACCAAGACTCCCGAGTTAGATCCCCAAGAGGTAGGCTGCCCGTACCAATGAGTTTTTTTTTTCAAATGTTGTTTACAATATATATTTTCGGCTTAGACATAAAGGCGGGACAGGCTCACCACTTGTCACGTTGTTCCAAAATATGCTCCAGTGAAATGTGGGTCGAAAGGCCTTAGTCTAGACCTCTAGTTAACAAAAACTATAGAATTGAAAATTTATAACCAGAACTAATGCAGCATAAAAAATATCTTAACACTATTACCAATACTAAGATAGACAGAGGTCTAGATAATTAAGTTTTTCAGGCCCACCTTTCACCGAAACACATTTTTCGGACAACGTGACGGGTGGTTAGCTTGTCGCCGTCTTAATGTCCAAGCTTACAGTAAAAATCGTACACAAGTTTTGAAAGTACTCATTGGTACGAGCCTACCACCTATTGATAGATTATTTTGATTAGGATTCCGATCATCCAATCATTGAAAAAACATAAGTGAAAAATTGTCATGGATATCCTGACTTTTTTCACTTATGCATAATGATAGTGTGATTGTAATTCCTCTTAATTTATTTAAAAAACGTTTTGCATATAACGGACTGCAAATCAGGGGCAATAGATGCTCTTTGCTGAGCCAGAGCATTCTATTAACATATTGTGGATAAATATCCATAGATTTAACAAGGAACACTAATTATCTGACGAAAATAAAGCCGAAGGTATAGCCTATGTTTCTCCTTATAAACCTCAAATAAAACCTCCTTGTTAAACGGAACCCTCACTGACAAATATTAATCAAAATTATTTTTTTCCTGTAAGAGTCCCGTTGAGATAGGTCCAGCCGTTTCAGAGATTAGCCGAAACAAACAGATAGACAGTAAAATTTTAAAAATTGATTTCTTATTTATGTTCAGTATACAGGTATGCATTAGTGAAAAGCTGTTAATTTTGAATTTCAAAGTGGTACTTCATTTTTATAAATAAAATGAATAGATTTTCACCAGTTTTACTCTTTTATGTGTACTTGAGGGAAAAAGAGAGAGAAACTTGTTATTGTGCTTTTTTATAAGAGTATTTATGCAATATGGTTCCTCTAACGGAGTAGAAGCATGCGAAAGAAACTCTGTACGTATCCACTTTTCTGTAATTTTTCTTTAATTAAGAAATTAAATATCGAACGTAAAATAAGAAACAGCATCGGAGTGAACCACTCATTCCCAGGGGTTACTATCATTAATGTGTTCATTAATATAATAATAACCAATTTATAGTTTTTCTTAAATAAGTGACTTGAACCTATTAATAAGCAGACTTTGTACTTTTACTGGGATTTAGTTGTTGAAGTGTACATACCACCCGACAGCCGAGTGACCCTGCTCCGAACCTAAGGGTTGCGGGTTCGAATCACGGCAGGGGCAAACATTTGAGTGATTTATATAAATGTTTGTACTCGATTCGTCTGGGTCAGTATCACACTCTTATCTATGTCTGTCACGAAACAGTAGTGTAAATACTTTTTTTTTAATTGATTCTCTAATCCTAATCTACTCCTTTAATGTAGGCCCATATAGACAAGGTCGTCTGGGTTTGTATAACACTCTTATCCATCTCTTTCGCCAGAAAGCAGTGTACCAACTGTTGTTTCGTTAAAAAAACTACTCAGATCCTATAATTGCGTGAAAAAAGGCGTAGCATGTTATACCCAAAAGATGACGGCCCATATAGCCTTAAAATAGTAGTTATTTGGTGTTCACGGGTCGTAGAAGCTTACCATGGCTAGTTAGTTCGTTTTTAACCCTTCTTCTATAAAGAAAATGAGATAGAGGTTCAGAAAAAAGATAAGGTTACAGTTCCTTGCCATATCACAGTGCATTTTCTCCTCCGCATTGTGTAGTTGATATAATTTACAATAATTAATAAATATTGAGAGAGTGTTCATTAAAAAGATTGCATAAAAAATATAAACAAAAACTTAGTATATCATTAGATGAAACATTTACTCATTAGCCTTTTAGCTAAAGCTTTGAATGTGTTTTAAATAAATATATCTTTTAAATGTGTGCATTGTGAATGCACGTTAAAAAAATCTATTTTGCAACAAACTCGTAAATAGGTAGTAGGATGTACGAGTTTAGAACGTTAAGTTTTTTAAACCAGTTTCGATTAGTTATAACAAAAGCATGAAAAGTTTCTTTTTATGTATAGCTTTTGAAAACATATTAATAAAAAAGGTAAATCATTGGTGGCAACATTATATACAGATTTTATTTTAAACTGTGGCCTAATAATGGCTCTTTTCTTTTCTATCTATTAGTACAGACTCATTTTGATTGATCTAGTTAAGTCTATTTTCAGTATTTTGAACTAAGTTGATAAAATTAACGCACGTAGTGAGTAATTAAAGTAACTCAGTTTATTAAATCAATGCTAATAAAAAAATACTTAATAATAAAGTTATGTTTCAAAATTAAATCCATCTTAGGCACATTATAACAACACATCATAGTGATTCGGACGTTACTTTGCGCAAATTAATTATTATGAAGATAAATATTAAGCCATGCATGCGTGCATGCGGAATGGTGCATTATAATCTGTATAATCAAATCTTTATAACAAGATAGAACTCAACACAAAAGAACCAACCTGATACTGTGTTAAGCCATTATTATAACGGTCTTGCAGAAATAAACAGAGAACAAACTGGAGGCCTGTCATGACCTATTAACAATTCAATTCCGTTGCAATTCAAGCATCGATCATAAACTGATTTTTCATGTTAGGTTTGAATTATTTACATTCAAAACGACTTCACATCACAGAGGGATGACGTTATAGAAACATCTATTAATTACCACTTAGCTGAATTGCTAATTTAGCATCAGAACTAACTGTTTTGTCAAAACAGTTTGAAAGATTGTTTTATTTTTAACTCTCTTATTTAGTATGAAGCATAGCTTACGTACTTAAAAATTCATAGATACACAATTCAGTTTAGATTAGAGATTTCAATGGGAGTGTTGATGTTCATGATAAATTTCGTTCACTTCGTTTGAAGTCCTATGGAAATTGTGATTAGACAATATCAATGAAACTGAATATTGTACAGATAAAATATTATACTACGCAATACCATAGCTGTTCAAATATTCTAAACAATTACTTCGTATATATTACGTGCTATTGAATCTACAAAATATATGAGAAAATTTTAAGGTGGTTTTATATGGTTTATTATAAGTGTATAACGATGAAGGGACGATTCAAACTATTCATAACGCTTCAAAACGATTTCTTAAATATTCGTCAAAATAAAGCAAATTTTAAGTGTAACAATTTTTTTCTTTTTAACTATATTAATCCTAATTTGTAGTGGAGTATCGTGTACCCGGAATTTGGTATGAATAGTCTGAATAATTATTACATGTATAGTTGTCGATATCTTTTGTGTAAAGGCACATTAATGCGTAACGGTAATGAGTGATATAATACAATAGATGAATTTATTTTTGCATTCTTAAGTGAATTAGTTATGAATAGTTTACTTTTTTTTTACCGAAAAACTATAGAAAAATTTATTCAAAAAAATTCTAAATCAATTTAATTTCATAGCGTCAGTAGTGAGAGATATTTTATGTAAAACAATTACTAATAGAATTTACTACGTAATTACCATTTGCTACAGATGACAACAAAAAAAAAAAAAAATCGATAAATCGAAATAATGATAATTGTATGCGCTTTGTGAAGACAGTGTTGTTGTTTGTGTCGCAGGGGTTGTTGATCCGTAGGGATTTAAAAAAAAAATATGGAAATCACTTCGTCCCTAAGGGACTTTGTAGAGAACCAAGGTATTGATCGGTGTATAATATACAATGTGTAAAAATGCTTGTTTCATTTTTAAATTCTACATTCCTAGCCTTGCGGTATCAACGTTGAAACATATCGAATCCTTTTTCCTCATGGTTTTTTTCCATAAAGGCGGCG
The DNA here is from genome assembly GCA_029286605.1 of Sericinus montela. Lineage (NCBI taxonomy): Eukaryota > Metazoa > Arthropoda > Insecta > Lepidoptera > Papilionidae > Sericinus > Sericinus montela. The sequence continues at coordinate 420,573 of JAGSMR010000120.1, read as the reverse complement.
ACGGGCTCACCACCTGTCACGTTGTCCCGAAAATATCTTCGGTGGAAGGTGGGTCAAAGGGACTTAATTGTCTAGACTTGACCTCCGTCTACCCCTGTATTGTATATATATATATATATATATATATATATATATATATATATATATATATATATATATATATATATATATATATATATATATATATATATATATACATATATATATATATATATATATATATATATATATATATATATATATATATATATATATATATATATATATATATATATATATATATATATATATATATATATATATATATATATATTCATTTTAAATTCTACATTCCTAGCCTTGCGGTATCAACGTTAAAACATATCGAATCCTTTTTCCTCATGGTTTTTTCCCATCGAATGAACCCATCGGTTACGGTTACCTTGGTCTTAATCAAAAGGCAAGGCGTTGTGAAAAGTGCACGCCTTGTAATACATAACGCAGTGTTGGTACCGGCTTTGTTAAATGGCAGCGAAACCTGGGTATGCCAGAAGAAGCATAAAAGCAGGTTGAATGCAGTGGAGATGCGATCTCTTTGTAAAATGTGCGGCCTTACCATGGCCGACCGAAAGCGAAACGAAGAGATTCGCAATATGGCAGGTTTGAAAGATGACCTTATCACTAAAATTGATAAGGGCGTGCTTCGATGGTTTGGGCACGTTCAGCGAATCAGCGAAGACCGAATTGTGAAGAAAATATAGGATTCTTTTTAAGGGATTTTACTTAAACTGAAGTATGTATCGTAATGGACATAAATATCGTAGATTTTAATATGGTCCAGGACCTAAAACTAATAACCGATTGGAGTGATTGGAATTTGAGTCACAAGACAAAGAGTTCGATTCCCAGGAGGTAGGCTCGCATTAATGGATTGTTTTAACACTTTGTACAATACATATCGTAGGTTTTGACATACAGATGACGACAGGTCGCGTGACAGCTCACCGCCAGATGCCCCAAAAAATGTCGTCGGTGAAAGGTGGGTCGAATGGACTTAATTGTCTAGATCTCTGTCTGCCTCAGTTTTTGGAATGGCGTGAAAATAATTTTTTTATTTTATAATATATAAGTATAAACATCCATGACTTGAGTACAAACATTGACATTCGTTACACAAATGTTTGCCTCTAGCGGGAATCGAAACCGCAACCCTTAGTTCAGAAAGCTAACTAACAACCAACTCGGCTATCGGATCGTAATATAAGTAAATAAAAAAATAATATCTTCACGCAATTCCAATACAGTGTTAGACAGAGGCCTAGTCTAGACGATTCGAAGTCCCTTCGAAAATCGTAACATATTCTTCTATAATTAAAAAAAAAGATTGATCAGAAAAGAGACAAGTTTCTTTCGCCCATCTCTTCTCCATTACAGGAACCACATTAAAAACGGTGTTATATTAGAAATAACTGTCGATAAAAATATATCTTCATCCTATTCTCGATACTGGGGTAAACAAAGGTTTAGACAGTTAGGTCCGTTTGACCCACCATCCACTGAAGATATTTTCGGGACAACGTGACAAGTGTTGAGTCTGTCGCCGTCTTTATGTCTAAGCTAACGACATAATTTGTACATAAGTTTTTGAAAAACCAATTCGTACGAGCCTGCCACCTAGAATCGACTTCGGGTCTCTTGACTCCATCGTGACTTATTCGACGTTATCGTGTCGTAAAACAATGAAGCAAAAATAACTGACTGAGGTTTTTTATCAATACTGCAGTGGGCAGTGGGCTTGTGAAAATCAAAAAAGATCTTTCTTTCCAAATAGTATATTAGTTATATTAGTATATTTCCAAATAGTATATTAGTAATACCAACATTTGTAAATAACCTGAGAAATTATTTCATGGTCAAAAATGGTAGTTTCGGGACCCTGTGGGATATCTTGTGTGACGCAAAACTTCCCCTGTCATGGTCATCAAGTGGACGTACAGAAAACAGGGGACCCTCGCATTGCGGATCTGGAATATAGATAAAAAATATAAATAAATAAATAAATATCGTTATGGGTCCTGCGATATACAGATATACAGGCTATGCCTAGGGCAGGATCTTTTGATAATGCTAATTGTTTAGTTCGCAGAACAAGTACTTTTATGAATTGTTTAAAATGAATTATTCGCAAATGAATTGGTTAAAATTTAACTTAAAGAGAAAAGAGTCACGATAGCCGAGTGGTAGGGTGATCGGATTTCGAGTCAGGAAACCCGAGTTCGATCCCCAGGTGGCCGGCTCGTACCAATGGGTTTTTTCAGAAACTTATGTACGATTATATCATTGGCTTGGAAATAAAGACGGCGACGAGTTCACCGCCTGTCACGTTGTCCCGAAAAATTCTTCGGTGGAAGGTGAGTCGAAGGGACTTAATTATCTTGACTAGACCTTTGTCTACCCCTGTATTGGGAATTGCGTGAAAATAGTTTTTTAAAGAGAAAAAATTTCAACTTAATACTTAATGATTGTTTGTTGTTTTTTTATTGATTTTAGAGCATATAAGTCATGCTGAACTTTTTGTTGTTAAATTAAAGGGAAAAAATGTTTAAAATGTTTTTTCCACTGACACAGGCGGGATTCGAACCCACGAACCTTGCCGGATCGTGGCAAGCTCTGACCTCTAAGCCAGTTAGTAGAAGATATGAATCAGTTGAAATTTGAAATCTCTTTCTTTATTTATGCCTTTCATCGAATTCTTTATTATGCCATTCATCGAACGCTGGTTCGAATCCCGCCCGTGTCAGTGAAAAAAAAAACCTTTTAAACATTTTTTCTCTTTAATTAGTAACAAAAAGTACAGCATAACCTATATGCTCAAAATCAATAAAAAAATTGTTTAAATTATATCGTTAGCTTGGACATAAAGACGGCGACGGGCTCACCACCTGTCACGTTGTCCCGAAAATATCTTTGGTGGAAGGTGGGTCAAAGGGACTTAATTGTCTAGGCTAGACCTCTGTCCATCCCTATATTGCGAATTGCGTGAAGATATTTATTTTTTATTTATTTACCTAAACTTCATTATTTATTTTTTAAACAGAATATTCTAATAAGCACTGTTTACTGGAGTGCTCGAAATAGGCGCCAAATATTAATTAATTTATTTTATTTTAATTATCTTAACTGAATAATATTAATTTGTATTATTTAATATTATATAATTAATAATAATATTAAATAATAGAAAATTATTATTTAATATTATTCAGTTAAGATTCCGCCTTCAGCTACATAGAGCATGGATGACCATTTCAAAAATACCGAAACTTAATAAACTAGACTGGTGACGAGCCTGAGGTACTGCTATCGCCAACCCGCTTGTCTGGCGTTGCGATTATAGCAAATCCTCGTTACGGGGGAGGCGATAATGTCCTACAGTGGACGATTACATGCCCTGCTGTGGAGTATGTATTTAAATTATTAATAATAAATACATTCATACATACATAGGGACAACATCAGGGAAAATAAAAATGTATTTATTTTATGAAAATTGTACAGTAATATTCAAGAAATAGTTCTTAAAATAAAATTTTCACTATAATCTTAAGTTCCTTACTTCCTAATAAAGGGCAAATATTGAGCGGCAATAGCCTAATGGTTTAGGGTGCGGATTGCGAAACATGACGTCGCAGGTTCGGGCCCCGCCATTCGACTATTGACGTAAACATATTCCAGACACAAGTATTGCAGCCTAATTGGAGTGGTTAACAGGAATACTAGTAATTTTATTTGGCATTGCTAGTATTCTTTTAAAGAAAAAAAAAAAGCCCTGTACATTTAGGTTAAGTAGATTGCTCATCCCTAGGTAATTACATAAATTAAAACAATTAATGATATCCTCATTATAGAAACTTAAATTAGAATATCGTTGGCTTGGACATAAAGGCGTCGACGGGCTCACTACCTGTCACGTTGTCCCGAAAATATCTTCGGTGAAAGGTGGGTCGAAGGGACTTAATTGTCTAGACTCGACCTCTGTCTACCCCTGTATTGGGAATTGCGTGAAGATATTTAATTTATTTTAATTTAATTTAAATTAGAATAATAAAATTCAGTGTGGGAGTCAGTATGTATGTGAGTGTGTGTAAATAATAAATAAATAAATACATACACACAAATAGATAGGGCCTCTCATCCCAAAGTAGTAGCTTAAACACCTGTATTATGTATGGAATCAGAATTAACAAAGCTACCTAAAACTACCCAGACTAGATACTTCTTTTTCTTCTTCAGAGCCTATCAGGAGTCCACTGCTGAACTTAGGTTAAAATTCGATTCCTCAGCCAACTGCATCCTTCGGCACATTTTGCACGTCCCCATCAGTTATCAGTCAAGTAAGTGACGAGTTTTCAGGACATTGACCTTTACGGCTTTCTCGGTTCTGCTGCATCTATTATTACGGATTGTATAACGTTCTTCAACGCGCTGTTCCTTACCGCTATGTCAGTTACCTTGGTTCTGCTGCGGATGTCGTCATTGCGTATTCTATCACACTGAGAAACACTGAGCATTGGCCTTTCCATAGCACGCTGAAAACTCTAAGCTTTCTCATTCCGCCAGCAGTTTAAAAACCGTGTCTTATGTATTCACGAGCTGACTCCGCAAACGTGATTTTGTCATATAAAGAATAGGGGATCGTAGAGGGGTGAAAAATGGGGAATTTTTCACCCCTTTACGATCAACTCCTATAATATATTGTATGTATTTTTGTATGCTGTATCATACATCTTCATCGCAGCAGTCATCTTCACGCAATTCCCAATACAGGGGTAGACAGAGGTCTAGTCTAGACAATTAAGTCTCTGTGACCCACCTTCCAACGAAGATATTTTCGGGACAACGTGACAGGTGGTGAGCCCGTTGCCGTCTTTACACTTTAAAAAAATAAAAGCAATAAATTTGATCTAAAATATAAAAAATTAGGGGTGGACTAGGGTGACACCCTTAACATTCTCCGATTCGCAGACCTAATCGATAAGCACACAAAATTTCACGAAAATCGGTCGTCATTTCGGATGTTAAGTTTAATTACTAACACGGTGACACGAGAATTTTAGGTATTAGAAGATATATATTCGTCAATAACTTCTAGCTTAGTGTTCTCAACAACAACTGGCATTGGTCTTACATGTCTTCTGTTGACAATCAGCTGGTGGTACACTGCAACTAGAATGTTGCCGGTTTCATGGGTTAAGAGAATGAGCATGATCACATGCAATGAAGTATTACTACTTCTTTCTTTCTGTATTACTCTACTGTACTTCTTAGTCTTCAAGGGTGACACATCCGTTACTTTCATCATACCTAATGAACTGTAAGTCGTTTGTTACTACAAAGTTATAATAGAATGCTTTACCTTCCTTCAGCGGCTCTTCGATTTCTTTTCCGACTCCCGCAAACCTACGCTTCATTGGTGATTTTGGTCTTTCAGACGCTTCCGTATTCCTTAAAAAGAAAAGATTGATTAAGTTTTTAAAAGCTGCATTTTGCTTGCTTGGCGGGTAAAAAATGAGAAAGAAAAATATTTATTCCACTAATGCACCACACCGAAATCAAATAGCAGGAACATCTTAATCATGTAAGTTTTAAACGGAAACAACAAAAAATTTTAACAGAAGAAACCGATTTTTGTGATATACACACATAGGTACATGATTCTATGAATGTTTAATGAATATTGATTCTATGAAATACAATGAAAATTTATTTACAAAGATAATTTAACATTTTAAGCATATAAGTTAAAAAAAAAAAAAACAAAAATAAAAAATATTGACCAGAGAAAACGATTGGTGTGAACCACCATAATTAGCTTATTACTGTGGTCCATACGAGACTATAGCGCTGGTTCTCAGTTGACCTGTGACATGGCCCATCTCACCTAATACTTACGAGTATATAATGTTTTCACTTCTTCCATTAAATTCGAGTATAAGGTACTACATATCGTTTATTTTAACTTCACTGTAGGACATAGGCCGTAAGATGATCACTAAGTAGCCTTACTAGGTTACTACATAGTTAGTCTCCAGTAAGAATAAAGTCACATGTATTGCTTTAATCCCAAATTAAGTAGCTATAGCACTATTTTACATGCAGACTGTTATGAAATTGGAAACAACGAAGTTACCACAAACACCCAAACCTATACAATGTATAAAAAGTGGCTTTTTACATTGAACCGGCCGGGAATTAAACCCAGGACCTAAGTTTAGGACTTCATGAAAACCAGTGCGTACACTACTCGTTCACGGATGTCGTCTTGAACGAAGAAGATAAAAAGAATAAAATCTTTAACTCACCGATTCTCTTGTGGGCTTCTGTGCGGAAATATACCGTATTTTAGATGTGGCGCGTATGGGTTCGGACCTGTGGATATTGCTTCGACATTCCTCTCCTTCCTGATCACTTTAGTTTCTCCTCTAAGTATCTTCTTGCTATACGAGATAATCAACATATATTAATTCTAAGGCCATACTTAGCAGAGTTGTATCGGCGTTAGAATTTACATACATACATACATACACGGCCTGCGAAAGTTCACAGCAGGTATTTTTTTTAAAGAAAACTAGCATTGCCAAATAACATTACTAGTATTCCTGGTAACCACTCAACTGAGCTGTCCAGAGTCGGTTTAAGACAATAGTCGAAAAGCGGGCTCGAATAAGCGACGTCATGTTTCGCGGTCCGGACATTAAACCACCGCTGCTGTTAGGCCTTTCCCGTACGAGAGGGTTTGGCATAATCGCCACGCTTCGCTAGAGGATTGGCGATCGCAGTACCAGAAACCTTGCATGTCATACTGTCAACGGCTGTGTTTTGGTCTTTTTTTTATATAGTGAAGGGAGGCAAACGAGCAGGTGGCTCATGTGATGGTAAGTAATTACCGCCGCCCATAAACATCCGCAATGCCCGAGGCATAGCAGATGCGTTGCCGGCCTTTGAGAAAAGTATAGGCTCTTCTCTTGAAGTCGTACCGGTCCGGAAAAACCGCTGACGGCAGCACATTCCATAAAGTGCAAGTTCGTGGCAGAAAATTCCGCGAAAATGCACTGTGGTGGAAAGCCAAGCATCAAGATGGTGTTGGTGGACTTTTTGACTATGTCGTAAGGTACGATGGTGAAATTCAGCGACTGGGATTAATTAATTAATTATCGTCTGTCATTTGAAACATGATTTGAACATGATGGCTATCTCGCCATCTATTACTAGTTTAAGTATTTTAACGCTTTCTCCTTAGTGACCTCTTACCGACCACGGACCCACGGAAAGAAAGAGGGTGGCACATTCTTACGTACGTATATGGTAAACTTCGTCTAAGCCAGTACCACACTCTTACACATTTCTGCCACCAAAGAGTAGTATAACAACAATTGTGTTCCGGTTGGAGAGCCAGACTGAGAACGTATTTAAAACTTTCTTCGTTCTAAAGTTTTTTACAATTATCAAATTACAGAGAATTAAAAAAAATCAAATGACACGGGACTCGATCCTGCGACCTCTGCCATATAGTGTTAACGCTCTTAAGTCTCAACCACCGTGTCCAACACAAAACAATTGAAGTTTTAAATCTCTTTTTTTATTTACGCCTGTCATGGCGTTGGTGACATGACAACTCCGTTGTAAAATCCCGAAACATTATGCGATAATGCTATCCACACTTTTATTGTGCAATTGTAGAAGTTTTAATTATAAAATAAGAGTCACGATAGCCGAGTGGTTGGGTGGTCGGAATTTCGAGTCAAGAGACCCGAGTTCGATCCCCAAGTGGCAGGCTCGTACCATTGGGTTTTTCAAAAAAAACTTATGTACGAATTATATCGTTGGCTTGGACATAAAGACGGCGACGGGCTCACCACCTGTCACGTTGTCCCGAAAATATCTTCGGTGGAAGGTAGGTCAAAGAGACTTAATTGTCTAGACTAGACCTCTGTCTACCCCCGTATTGGGAATTGCGTGAAGATATTTTTTTTTATATTTTTTAAAAATAAAGAGAAATTTTAAATTTTATGCACATACCACCGGCCTTCGTACGCTGCAGTAGCAACTTACCACTTAATATGTCACCTACATATATTATACCTTCAGGTGGATTTTAAATACTTTTATAACCTAAACCCATAAAAAAACCTTACGGGGTTTCATGCGGCGCTGTAGACGGCTTTATGTATTTACTTCCAACACTATTATCCGGAGCATTCATCCAGGATTTACAGTAGAGGCATGGTGATTTAACTCCGCTAAAAGATATGTAGAGAACGATAAATAAAAGACATTTTGGTATTGCGGCTGTTCATGGGCGACGGTAATCACTTAGCATCACGTGAGCCACCGGCTCGTTTGCCTCCCTTCTCTATAAAAAAAAAACCACACCGCAACGCCTTTTTGGAGAGCAATAAAACACATCTCGTATTTTGCAATTCTTATTTATCAGACGGGCAATCAAAAAGGTTACGATAGCCGAGTGGTTAGGCGATTGGAATTCCAGTCAAGTTCTATCCCTAAGGGGTAGGCACGTATCAATGGTTTTTTTTTGGTTCTAGTATCAATGGTTTGGACATAAAGCCGGCGATAGGCTCACCACCTGTCATACCCCAAAAATATCTTCGGTGACAGGTGGGTCTAAATTGTCTAGACCTCTTTCTAACTCAGTACTGGAAATCGCGGTAAGGTGGGTGGGTACTTCATAAATCATAGGATAACTAGCATATTGCTGACGAGTATGAGATGCTTTGGGAACGGATTATTCACAATTAACCGACTTCTAAAGAGAGTAAGTCTAAACACTTTATTATTCTAGAAGTTGCTTTCTATTTAGAATATTTATGCCGGCAGTGTGTTAACGGCTTAAGAATAATGCCTTTTTTTCTCGCGGTTTTCGTAAGAGACGACCAAGGAAAAACTTTTAAAATTATTGGCGAGATGTCCCAACAACTGTATGTGACAGTTGTTGGGACAACCACCTCGAGAAACACCTGACCAAAATTCAGCAGTCCAGTGACAGGCTTCAGCATCGAAGTTGCATGCCGTCTGGTAATGGGGTCTTCAATCTGCTCGTTGAGCCTTGCCTTGTTGCGATTAATAGCACATTCTACCTTATGAGAGAGGCCTATATTCTGCAATGGAAAGTCCATTGCAGAATACAGGCCCTTATGAGATGATCATCATGAACATCGCATACATTGTGCTGATCCCAAAGCTAGCTAAGTAGCTAAAGCATGTGTGTTATGGAATCGAACACAACGAAGGGTGCCTTAACAAATACCCAGACCCGAAAAAATTTAGAAAAAGTGGTTTCACTTCATTGATCCGTCATGTCTCGTAGAGTCACTAAAACTGAGAGGGTTGGGTTATTGGAATTCGGGTCAAGAAACCTGAGCTCGATCCCCAGGTGACAGGCTCATACCAATGGGCTTTGACAAAAACTTTTGGACGATTTATATCGTTGGCTAGGACATAAAAACGGCGATAGCCTCAAAAAATATCTTCTGTAGAATATGGGTCCAAAGGCCCGCTACCAAAGGGTTTTGACAAAAACTTTTGTATGATTTATATCATAGGCTTGGACATAAAGACGGTGATAGACTCAAAAAATATCTTCTGTAGAATATGGGTCAAAAGGACTTTAGTGTCTTCTGTCTACCCTATTGGGAACAGCGATAACCCTGAACCTTGCGACACCTCGAAAACCGGTCATATGGCCAACACGAAGGTCATTTGTTCAACATACTCAGCACATTGTGTTCTTAATGCTGTCTCTCTCCTGTTCTGCTTGTTTCTCTTTTCTGCGGTTCCCGTGCTGCGATCGCTTGTCCAGGATTTAGAGTTCGATGCGATCTTCTTTGCGGCACTGATTGACGTAATACTTCAATTATGCATTTCTCAATAGCCTAATGGTTTAGGGGGCGTGCTGGGAAACATAACGTCGCAGGTTCGGACCCGTCATTCGACTATTATCGTGCACTACTCCAGACCTAGTGTCTGGTCTATCGTTGCGGTTTAGTTGGAGTGGTTAACAGAAATGCTAGTAATGTATACTATAATAAAGAATACTAGCTATGTTAGCCGCTTAAAACCACGATAGCCGAGTGATTGGGTGGTCGGAATTTCGAGTCAAGAGACCTGAGTTCGATGCCCAGGTGGCAGGCAGGCCATTGGGATTTTCAACAACTTATGTACGAATATCGTTGGCTTGGACATAGAGACGGCGACGGGCTCACCACCTGTCACGTTGTTGCGAAAATATCTCCGGTGGAAGGTGGGTCGAAGGGACTTAGTTGTCTAGACTAGACCTCTGTCTACCCTGTATTGGGAATTCGTGAAGATATTTATTTATTTATTTTATTATTTACTAGCTATGCTATACAAAAAAATTAAATATAATGAAGGAACATGTCCCATGTTCATTATTCACTGTCTGTCTGTCAGATTTAAGTTTTGTGTTGTGTTTCCATCTGGAATTGGCGACATTGTTTTCAATAGCCAACAGGGCCAATAGTCAATAGGGACAACATCACTAACATGACTCTGATCCCAAAGTAAGCAGCTTAAGCACCGGTGTTATGGAATCAGAAACAACGAAGGTACCATAACACCCGGAACCACTTAAAAAAGTGCATTTCTACTCTTTGTATATTACGTCCGGGATTCAAGCTCGGGATTATACAGATAACCTAAGGGGCTAAGGATACATTTAAGTATAGGACAGTAGGAAGTGGAATAATACAGCAAAATGTAGCAAACCCTCCATTGGGTAGAGTTCAATGTACTGCAGTGTGCTTTGACAGATCTTTTGTATGTCTTCCATCGTACAAAAGTATTCCATCATGTACAACATTTCTAAATTAATTTGTTTACTTACGTCGTGTTTGTTTTTTGAGCATTATATTTATCCATAACAATTAATTTTGAATAATAGGAACTTTTTATTTTCTAATTTTTATTATATTTTAAAAATGTATCAAATAAACGCTAGAAATTTGAATAAAACGAAGTCATTATGTAGGTACCAAAGAGTATATAATCACAACGGTATAACTGATGATGAGTGAGTGAATGATTTTGCACGTATAAACGTAACTGTGAAACTTATGGATTATATTATACAATCGTATTATCTATGTATACTCTTTGACCAACTATCTGATTTTGAAGTCGATGTTATAACGTAGTGATCGTATACTCTTTGTTGATGTTTCTTTTTACCAGCGAATGCTCGCGACGTTGATCTTCGTCGAGTTCTAACAGACGTGGCAGAGATGTATTTTTTGAAATAAAACCATGTACAACACCGTCGTGATATGAAAGTTTTTGAAACGATAAACTCACACAAAAGAGACAAATATACACATATGTGGGATTTAACCTGCAAGAGAATGAGATAGAATACAAGTTGATTTTACGGAAGCATTCACTCTCTTCGTAAGGACTCGAATTCGTTTTAAGCGAGGAAAGCTGTTATTTTAGGGGATTAGGTAGGAAAAAAGCTGACAATCCACCTCATGGGAAGAGACTGTCGCATTCTCTAGACACCTGCATCCTTATTAAAACAACAAAGGTTACTAGTGCGTTTATGATTCCTAAGAACTAAGAAAGGCTTCATTGACAAAAATTACTCTCTATCTCTCTCGTACTCTCTTTTATACTTTTCAAACTGGAACTCAATAGTTGTTACACTGCAGCAGGACAGAGTAAGTGTGGTACTGACCGAGACTACTTGTAGGCAGAGAAAAGATTTAAGATTTAATCTAAGATAAAAGAAAGGCTAAAGATTTAATCTATGATAAAAATAAACCAGAATACAGCTATAGCCAAGTGGTTGGGTGATTGGAATTCGAGTCGAGAGACCCGAGTTCGATCTCCAGGTGGTAGGCTCGTACCAATGAGTAACAAAGATCTTTGTTATTGTCTGATGATCAAGACAGTCTACCCAGTATCGGGAAACCTTGAATATATATACAACTGTTACATTGCGACCTCCTTGGACGAGTGGCTGCCATCTTGAGGTCCCAGGTTCTATTCCCGGGAGGGTCAATGTAGAAAAATCACTTTTTCTACATTTTCTCAGGTCTGGATATTTGTGGTGCCTTCGTAGTTTCCGATTCCCATACCTCAAGTGCTTTAGCATCTTACATTAGGATCGGAGCAATGTATGTGATGTTGTACCTATCTATACATGTATTACTTATGTGGATTTACCACGGTTGCCATGCTGAGTTTTTCGAAACTTATGTACGTTTTACATCGTTGGCATGGACATAGAGATGGCGCCATTTGACACCATGTCCCATAAAAAAGTCTACGGTGAAAGGTTTGGTCGAAAGGATTGTCTGAACCACCGTCTACCCCAATATTGAGAGTGGCGTGAAGAGTATGCATACGATCAGCTATACAGACTATCATATATCTAACTCCTCTATAGTATATTGAACTATATACCCTTAACAATATTTCTAATCACATCCCTAACTCTACTTGCTCGTAAATAAATATTAATAAATATCTTCACGTAATTCCCAATACAGGGGTAGACAGAGGTCTAGTCTAGACAATGAGGTCCCTTCGACCCACATTCCACCGAAGATATTTCCGGGACAACGTGACAGTTGGTGAGCCCGTCGCCGTCTATATGTCCAAGTCAAAGATGTAATTCGTACATAAGTTTTTGAAAAACCCATTGATACGAACCACCTGGGGATCGAACTCGGGTCTCTGGACTCGAAATTCCGGCTAACCAACCACTTGGCTATTGTGACTTATTAACTTCGGTGGTTCAGTGGTGCTTGCCTGCCTACTTACTCGGGGTGAACAAATTTTTCACTAAAAATTATTATTACAATTTTTGCGGTGACGGCCCGGGGTTCTAAATTAGGTTATTCGCGTATAAAGGAAGCTTATACTACCAGAGCTTATGACACACTTTTATGTATCAATGGGTTTTTTCAAAACTTATGTACGAATTTAATCATAGTCTTGGACATTGAGACCATGACGGGCCCGTCACCTGTCACGTTGTCCCAAAAATATCTTCGGTGGAAGGTGGGTCGAAACGACTTTATTGTCTAGACCTCTGTCTGCCTCAGTATTCAGAATGGCGTGAAGATATTAAGCGATATCATTACAATGTATTCCTTAAGTTAGACTATTATATCCTCACTAATGTCATAATGAGAAGTGCATGTAAGAATACATACATGCATATATACATATCAGACTGTCAAAGTCCTCTGCAAGATATAGGTCCCCAAACAATCAGGATTTATTTAGGATTCCATAATCAGATAATGTGAAGTGCTGACAATGGAACCCAAATGGCGGTATACTCATACAAACAAAAAAGAGTTTTCGAAATCGATTTACATGTGTGTAGTTATGAGGTAACAGACATATAAGAACATAAAACGAATTGAGAACCTCCTTCTTTTTTTGAAGTCGGTTGAAAAATAAATGTTGTCTTTATCAAGCGACGAAATAATGGATAATATAATATATCTTCACGCCATTCCCAAGACATAGTTCTAGTTCTAGTTCAAGACAGAGTCTAGTAGACAATTAAGTTCCTTCGACCTTCCACCGATGATATTTTCGGGACAACGTGACAGGTGGTGAGCCTGTCGCCGTCCTTGTGTCCAAACGAACGATATTATTGGAAATATTTTTTTATTGCACTAGTTAACCATGCTGTGTACACAAACTTTGGTTTATAATCTAGTTTCTACAATAGTAAACAAGTAATGTTTCACTAACGATTCATTAGAAAATTAAAAATAAAACTAAAACTGTGAGACGTTTAACTTCTCAGCTGTTTACAGCAGCCTCTAGGTGTGATGATGGAAATACAAGACTGGAGACGAATGTCCTTGCTTGGAAATAAATAAAAACTTTATCACAATAAAAACGGTAATGAAAAACAGAGTCTAAAAAAGATTTTTTTATCTTTACCTAAATGCTGCAAAAAAAACTCAGTTTTTTTTTCTTTCGACATTTTCAATTTTATGCTAAGAAATTTTACGAAATCATTTGTCATTTACATTACAAACATGTTCACAGCAGCCTGTAAAAGTCTACTACAGGACATGCTGTTAAAAAAGTAAAAACGGATTTTCTATAATCGCTACGCCTGGCAAGTGTATTGGAGGTCGCAGTGCCACCTTGCACATTATACACGAATGGCTGTCACCGGTATCTCACGATAGCCGAGTGTTTGGGTGGTCGGAATTTCGAGTCAATACACCCAAGTTCGGTCCCCAAGTGGCAAGCTCGTACCAATGGGTTTTTCTAAAACTTATGTACGAATCATTATATTATATCGTTGGCTTGGACATAAAGACGGCGACGGGATCACCACCTTTTTGTTATAGAAGAGGGAGGCAAACGAGCAGGTGGCGGTAAGTGATTATCGCTGCCCATGAACATCTGCAATACCGGATGCGTTGCCGGTCTTTAAGAAAGGTAAGGCTCTTTTCTTGATGGTCCCTAAGTCGTACCGGTCCGAAAAAACCGCTGACGGCAGCTCATTCCACAAAGTGCAAGTGCGTGGCAGAAAATTCCGCGAAAAATGCACTGTGGTGTAATGCCAAGCGTAATGTAAGTGGTGTTGATGAAATTTTAGGTTATGCCGTAAGGTGCGATGGTGAAATTCAGCGGCTGGAATTAATCCAAACAATTCCTCGGAGCACTCCCCGTAGTAGATCTTATAGAAAATGCAAAGAGATGCAACATCTCTTCGCAAAGCCAGGGGATCTAGCCGATCGGATAGAGTATGGTCGTCGCCAATTCGAGCAGCTCTTTTTTGGATACGGTCAAATGGAAGGAGCTGACACTGGGGTGCCCCCACCCAGAGATGAGAACAGTACTCCATGTGCGGCCGAACCTGCGCCTTATAAAAACAAGGTGATACGACGAAGGGTTTCTTTTTTGGAGTAAACGCGCAAACTTGTGTCTTTTTAGGGTTGAACTGAACTAAATTTAGTGGGCCTCAGTCCCAGATTTTGTCCAACAAAATGTCTACCCCTGTATTGGGAATTGCGTGATTATTATTTATTAATTTAAAAATATAGAGAAAAAAAATATTAAAATTAATCCTAATAGTTTACCGAACAGGATGTGTTGAATTTGTTTTGATGAAGTGGTTGGGTGATCAGAATTCGAGTCGTATGACCCGTGTTATATCCCCAAGTAGTTAGCTCGTGCCAGTTAGTTTTTTTTAAACTTATGTACGATTCACATAAACTCGGTGACAGGTTTACCACCTGTCACATTATCCTACAAAAATGCCTTTGGTGGAAGGTGGGTATATATAATATGTGGGTATGTATATAATACGGTATTTTACCCAACCACTCGTCTATTATGACTTTTTTACGTAAGCACTAAAGTGCTAATTATTACAACCATAACCAATATGATAGCCGAGTGGTTGGGTGGTCGGAATTTCGATTCGAGAGACCCGAGTTCGGTCCCCAGGTAGTAGGCTCGTACTCATGGGATTTTTCAAAAACTTATGTACGATTTATTTCGTTGGCTTGGACATAACGAAAGCGACGGGCTTACCACCTATCTCGTTTTCGACTTTTGATGATCATTTATTTATTAGTATGTAAATGTATCATAAAACACATTACCTGGGGAACGAACTCGGATCTCTTGTCTCGAAATTTCGACCACCTAACAACTCGGCTATCGTGACTATTTTTATATTCGATTTAATTGTATATTAGTTTAGATTTATCCTGGTAGTAAGATAATTTGTCATAATAATTGCACGTGGTGTTTACCTACAATTTGTTTAACATTTTCTATAATAAAGTTATATGTTGATTTATGAAACTGTTGGAAATCTAAATAAACTTTTAAAAATTATGTAATTATGATGTTGGTTTAATAACTATATTGATATTTGTATAAAAATTAAAATAATATAATATGCTAAATTATACATATTTGAACGACCACAAAATGAACGTTACGTCAAAATGGCGGACGAAATGACCTTCACAATAACAAACATTAGATTACTTCACAAATAAGGCTACTTTCGGGTTGCAGTAACAATAACTACACATCACCAAATATTTATCTCCTTAGGAAGATATCTTAAAAAAATGGTAGCAGAGAGATATGATGAGCTTATTCAGTATATAGGACGTGGTACAACGTTACTCCGTGGAATTATACATTGACTTGTCGATATAAAAAGCGTGTTGTAAAAAAATACTAGAGAAAGACGATAGTTACGACGTCACTTTCGCCTGTTTATTCTTCGTGAGAGGAACCGCATTACGAACAGTGGTAGATTAAAACAATCACAATCGATAAACGAAATATGTGTTTTCAATGAAGCGATTTGATTTGATCTTCCGAAGAGTACTGATTATGTACAGTCAAATTTATAGTTGAACGAGACAAACTTCTTAGATTTTTCAATATTTTTGAGTATACGAACAAAGCCCTCCTTATAGCCAGGGTAAGTTTAGAAATTTTTTAACTCCACGCATTTCTTTCTTCAAATACCGAGTAACAAATTCATTGGGTGGTTTGTAGGCACTTTAACAAAACTCCAATAAATAAATAAATAGACACCATCGCAACAATGCTATTTATAATTATATGCAGTTAAATTTTGTATGCCCATTGTTAAAATATATGAAATTATAAAAGAGGATATCTACGAACTTCCTCTAGGAACATTAGAAGAATGATAATCGATAGACTTAATCGTAACTTATATCGGTTTATTTAATTGAGGTAGTCAGTGACAATTAAGCCCCTTCGGTGCACATTACACCGAAGCATATTTGGGAAACTGTGACCTGTGGACGTATAAAGCCGATAATACAACTCATACATAAGTTTAGAAACTTGAATTCGGGTTTCCGTATTTGAATGCCAATCGCTCAACAACTCTCATGCATCATAGAGTTTAGATGTAGCAACAATTATTAAATGCTTCTGGCAATATTGTAGTATCCTTTTGTATATCCTTCATACAATAATTTTATAATCATTTAAATTTAATTTTGATTATATAAAAGGTGGTAAGTTAAAAAAATGTATTTAAACAGCCTATTTATTTACACATCATACACACATAGGTGCCGACCCCACATAGCATGGGATAAGGGCAGGAAGAAGAAGACACCTGTAGGCAGACAAGGGAGAACTAAAATAAACAAATTCAAAGAGAACAATGATTCATTTACTCAATTTATTCACAATAGTACGTAGTGGTTACATTATCTTTGATACCAGTCCTTTCCTATCTTAGTTTTATGGCCCCTCTTTCTAGAATTCTGCCAATGTCGATACCAGTCACACCAGACATGACCATGACAGCAGTCTGTCGTGATCATAACGTCCTTCTTTAGTGATGTAGCGTTTCACGAGATGTTTAACTCGATTTTTGTAAATTTCGCTGACTCACGATTATTTTATCTAGAACTCTTATTGATAAGCGTCACGTGTTAATCGACCGACAGACGTGTCCGAGATGCTTAAATTATCAAAAATTAATCTACAGCGCACAGTTTTACGTACCAGATGACGACTGGACTGGACTCAAGTTTAAGTAAGTGACATCATGTATAAAAATAAAAGTATTATAGCTGCTAGTCTTGTTAAAAATTTATCAACTCCTTCATTGTTCAATATAGGTATTATAAATATGTAGCGATGGATATTTCATAGATAAATAAATTAAAATCAAAGAGACCGAGTTAATTTGAATGAAAGGTTGAACTTCCGTAGTATACTTATATTACTACTTCCGTCGTTTTAATTTTTGAAGTGTTTGTGTGACTTAAAAATTATCACAAAATATTTAAACACACATTGTTTAGTTAGATACACATTTATAAAATGCGTTACCTATAATGTACAAAATAATAATATATAAATAATTATCTTCACGCAATTCCCAATACAGGGGTAGACAGAGGTCTCGTCTAGATAACTCAGTCCCGTAGACCCACCTTCCACCAAGATATTTTCGGGACAACGTGACAGGTGAGCTCGATGCCGTCTTTATGTCCAAGCCAACGATGTAATTCGTACATAAGTTTTTGAAAAACTCATTGGTACTGCCACCTGGGGATCGAACTCGGGTCTCTTGACTTGAAATCTCGACCACCCAAACACTCTGCTATCATGACTATAGTGGTCTAAATAATTTAGTTAATTCGTTTTCAATCAACTCGTCTATCGTGACTTGTAATGTACTCATTGTCACAATACACATGTTGATGTCGATATATTGTTACGTTTAGTTTAAACATCGATGTTCGATTATATGCATGTTCGGTAAGCTACAACACTAGTTTTTTTTTCCCTGTTACATCGGTGTTCCGTAACTGCTATATTTGTGTGCGTAAACGAACGTCAAATTTCCAAGAATTCCCTGCCGCCAGTCCCTCGACTTGGAAATCGCTCAATACAGGTGTATATTAAATTTGAAGCCCTGGAGAAAATAATTGACGTGCTTGAAACCAGACGGATAGCAGCGGTCGTGTGTGCAACATTATAAAGGTGTCCTATAAGTTATCTTTAAAATTTGTCTCTTTAATAACACACTAACTTTTTTTACAC
Organism: Sericinus montela; assembly: GCA_029286605.1. Classification (NCBI taxonomy): domain Eukaryota; kingdom Metazoa; phylum Arthropoda; class Insecta; order Lepidoptera; family Papilionidae; genus Sericinus; species Sericinus montela. The sequence continues at coordinate 401,952 of JAGSMR010000120.1, read as the reverse complement.
TTCGCTGTTCTCAGAAATCATAACTACGCATATTGAATAGGTAATATATTATTGGAACATAAGTGCTATATTGTTGCTCTTTTAACATAGAAAAATAGATGTCTAAATGGTGTAATAATAGATAATTCGTTGTTGTTACTAAGGAAGTTCATTATTGCTATTTTTATTACATTTTCGAGTGCAAAAGGTCGTTGTACTGTTGAAAAAGATGTTCCGCGATCATTCAATATTACCGCCGACTTACGTGCATTTTTATATTTTACGAAGGTCTTCAATTTATATGGTGTGTGTTTGTTCAAAATTGTTGCTTTATTTGCCTTCTATGGTGGTACAAGTAAGATACATTGTTCCTACTCCACTGATACTTAAAATTAATGTTACAATCTCCATTTCTGCAACTAAATATCAACAATCTGGCTGCATGCAATGGTAAGCTGATAACTAATAGATAGATTGAGAAGATGACCTTCATGGTCATATAGCGTACACACTGTTGTTGAAAGTGTAGCCAGCTCAAGTCCTGGGTTTGATTTCAGACAGGATTATGTCGAAAATCACTTTCAGTACTGTTTCAGGTGTGGGTGTTTGTAATACCCTCGTTATTTTTGTTTCTTTAACATAACTGCTTTAACTACCCTCTTTGGTATCAGAGCAATATATGGGATGGTCATATCTATGTATGTATGTATTAAGCCATTGTTATAGCTTAAGATAATAGGTTAATCAGAGTAATAAGAATCTACCCCCTTTCTATTATTATTTATTTATTTACGTTTTTATTTTGATTTTGTATTATTTTGAATGTTACAAATTTATAGTTTTGCACATCTTTATGCATATCAGTGGACCCAGTAACAATTTGTTTTATTGGATTTAACAAAAGCTAATATTCTATCAGATGAAAAGTGGGGCTACAAACTGTTATATCTGTAGACTAATTAAAACAAAAGAATTTTTAAACAAAAGAGTTAAAGATACATTTTCACACTCAAAGATAAAGATGTCTTATAGCCTGTAAATACACTGCCCATTTGACATGCTATTTGTAGCTGTGATAATGGCTTGTTTTTGACTAATTTTTCCTGAAGCTTATTTTGTGTCAATGGTGAGTGGTGGTGAGTGAGTTGGTGAGTCTGTCATCACTGTGTCATCTTAGTGTTCAAGGGGATAATATTCTCACATACATACATATTTACTTACTTAAATAAATATTAATACATAGTCACAATAGCCGAGTTGTTGGGTGATCGGATTTCGAGTCATGAGACCCGAGTTCGATCCCCATGTGGTCGGCTCGCACCAACAACTTTTTCAAAAACTTGTGTATTACGATTACATAAAGATTACAACTGAGATTAGCTGGAACAATCAGACAGACTAAAATTAAAAAAAATATTTTGGTGTATGTACCAGATATACTGATATACATGTAGTAAAAAAATGGTTATTTCAATATTACAAACAGACACTCCAATTATATTTATATGTATAGATATGATTGTTTATATAAAAGTGAAGATAGATGAAATATGTGAACAAACATTTTATACATGATGATTTATTTATTGCCTATGTATTAGACTTAATTTCTTTGTTTAATTCACTAATCCTTCTTTATAAAATCCTAATACTTGCATTGTACACAGATTTGGTCTGTGTTTATGAACACAGATGTTACGAAAGGGTGCATATATAAATAAAATTTTGTTGTAATTATATCCTCAGTATTGGGGTAGTAAGACATAAGATAAATCTTAGCATGTGTAGACATCATAAAAACTAGATTTTTATTTGTTAATTATAACAATTCATTAAAGCATAGTAATGAAAAAACTATCAAAACAAGTGGAAAATATCATGGATCATCTTATCATGGTGAAATCTAACATTGTAATCTCTACATGGAACATTTCTGAACAATTAATTATTGTAATTAAATGTTAGCTAAACTAACATAACTCATATAAGCAATCACAGTGTTGGATGTCTCTCCGCAAGATGAGGTAATGAATGCAGGTGGTTGAGCACCATTCTTAGTGACAAATTCTAAGGAAGATGTAAGTTCAGCAGTGGACTCTTGATAGGCTGTAAAGAAGAAAGTAATGTGCAAAAAGTAAGAAAAAACTGTTTTAAAATAATTACAAATAAAGGATAAGGATGTCAATCTAAATTATCATCTCACAAACTTCAACATTTAGTTTAGTTCTTCATACTGGAGAAGCTTCAACTTCTTCCATGGTTACTAATCTGTTAAACAGAGATTTGTGAAAGACAATCAGTAACCAAATAGGATATTGAAAAAAAAAAATAATCTTGAAGTAACCCTCAAAGAAAAATGTTAAAGACTAATGTATAGGTTTTGTAAAAAAAATTGCTGTATATGATTAAAAGAGAGTTATATCCATGTCCAATGACAAAAATAAATATTTAAATTAGATGGTCGAAGTTAGTGTTCTAAGGAAAAAAGTACCACTTTTAGAGCAAATCATGAAAAAGATAGTGAAGCATGGAGGACAGATGCATAATGATTTGGGGTTGCATGACAGCCATGTTTTTACACCCGGTACCAGGTTTTTTTTACACAACATTTATGGTAGCATGACTCTGTAAGTTTACAAGTGTTTTAGAAAATAATTTTCTAAAACAAGTTTTTAAAATTATCATTTCTTGCACATGAAATAATTATTGTAATTAGTTATTTTATTACTTTATTTTATTTATAATGTTAATTTATTTTTTGAAATTGGTATAAAGTTGGTTATTGATGTTAAGCTGATAGGTATATATTACTTATTTGAAATTTTATTTTATACACAGAAAACACATACACACATGTGTCGTGTGTTTTCTGTGTACAATTTTACACCAAGAACACACACAGACACGAAAGTGTGTTCAATTTTGTGTCAGTTTATCTTACTTGTGTTGGATTTATATGTATATGAAAAGTACAAGAAGCAAACATATTAGATCCAAACTTAAACCAACAGAACAACAATAGTTATAGTCAAAAATTTATTTCTAAATGGCTTATCAGATAATGTGATAAAAACTTAATTATAAAGAAGCGAGATAGGTAGCTGAGTTCCCCCAACCATTATCTATCTTCCTATATATTTATGGTTATGACTCCCTCGTTATGTTGATATGATTCTCTACCAATATGAAGAAGAAGTACAAGAGAAGACAAATCAATTGAACTCTGGTTTCATTAACTCAAATTCCGATCACCCGTCCTCTCAGCTATCATTACCTCGTAACTTCTGTTATATATTTGAATTTATACCTATAAATAAAATTAGAGTGTCAGTTTGTTTTTTTTTTTCTTTTGGCACAACAAATACAATAAACATATATACTCATACAATGGAAATACACATTATTTATTTATTTGTATATATATGTGTATGTATGTATGTATGTGTGTGTATATATGTATGTGTATACATATATATGTGTATATATAAATATGTTAATTTAGCAAGGTAACCGGTGATTTAATGGATGGTGAATACTTTTATTAAATAATAATTTATTGAGATTTTTTTTGTCATTTTGTTTTCATTTATAGATTTTTGTGTATATTTATGAGTAGATGGGGATGAATATATAATGTATTGTTGGTATTAAGAATGGAAAAGGGCAGCAAATAATATATGGTCGCTCCAAGGTTCCAACCAAAAACCAGCGCTGCAGTCTCTGCAGCATTACGCTGAGTTGGAGTCCTATTTGGTATACCGCATGTTAAAATAACCATGTAATTATCTTATAAGTTTCTTTTGTAAATACGTGTATCAAATAAATAGTTTTCTTTTTTTGTAATATTGAAATAGCCGTTTTTTACTCCATGTATATATACGGTACCTACACCAAAACAACATTTTTTACAATTTTTTCTGTCTGTCTGATTGTTCCGGATAATCTCTGAAACAGCTGGAATGATTTTAACAGGACTCGCTAATGTTATAAGGAGTAACATAGGCTACTTTAATTTTAGAAACATAATTAGGGTTCCACGTTAGGTGTTAAACTGCGAGCAAAGCCGCGGGGGGCAGCTAGTAATAAATATTTGTGCCACTTAACCAGTTTGTTTAAGGTAATCTAGATCTGATTAACTATTTATTAATGTAAACCTCTTTACAGGAGGGTATTCAGCTGAAAACCTGAGCCAGTAAGGGTAAGTTGTCTATTCTTAACCTATTACACTTATTCCTTTGTTTTTTTTTTAATGAAAAACTTTTAGTCTTCCTTATCTATAAAAAAAAATACAGCCAAGTGTTTAGGTGATCAGAACTCTAGTCAAGAGACCAAGTTCAATCCCGAATGCTCATACCAATGGGTTTTTTTCACAAACTTATGTACGATTGATATTTTTGGCTTGGACCCAAAGACGGCGACGGGCTCATCACCTTAACGTTATGCTGTAGGAATGGTGTGATGATTTTTTTTTATGTGCATTCCTACTTAAATGGCCAGTTCATTCAGTGTGTGCCAGTTCTTGGGGTGTTGGTAGATTATTTCATCTTCTAACTCAATCTCCAATACCATCCAACTATGGAGACATTAATATGATAATTATATTTCCTTGTAGTTATGATGCTCTAGTACCTTAATGTACATTTTGGACAGACTAGGTGTCGATTCCTCTGCTTAACAGTCATCCGGATCAGAAACACATACTTAACCAAGTCTGTAACTAAACAGCAATGCAGATACTTTATATGGCCTTCTAGTTATGATGCCCTGATGCTTTAATGTTCACTTCTGACAGACTCGGGTGTAGACTCCTCTGCCTAGGAGTTGTCCGAGTCAGTACCACACTTGTATCCATGTCTGTCATTAAAAGCAGTAGAGATTCTATTTATGTCCTTCTAATTATGATGCCCTAGTACTTTGATGTTCACTGCAGACAGACTCAGGTGTGGGTGGACTAACCCGAAGACTTCAACAAAAAAAAAAAAACGTGTCTGTGCATTAATGTACTACAGTGGTAGAGCTATGCATCAGCTTTTGTTGTTGCATGAATGGGCCTCGACCGGGGATGTACCACAACCTCACAGAATACCGGCGTGAAGTAGAAGTCTAACGAACTTCTGCGTTTCGTTTGGTGAGTACAGGTAACCGGAGGCCCACACACCCCCTCCCCCAATTTGGGGGGGGTTACTCTAAGGCCGGCAACGCATCTGCTATGCCTCCGGTATTGCGGGTGTTCATGGGCGGCGGTAATCACCATCACGTGAGCCACCTGCTCGTTTGCCTTTTCTATAAAAAAAAATTTGATTAATCATACACATCTCCAAAATTCATCCCAAACTTTAGCTAAATACCTTCACGCCATTCCCAATACTGGGCCATTCACAATAGACAGAGGTCTTGACAATTAAGTCCTTTTGATGCACCTTTCACCGTGGATATTGTTGGGGATAATGTGACAGGTGGTGAGCCTGTCGCCATTTTTTTGTTCAAATCAACGATATAAATCGTACATAATTAAAAAAAAACTCTCTGAGAATTGGGGTCTCTTAACTCGAATTACGATCACCCAACCACTCGGCTATCTTGACTGTAAAAGGAAAACTTTGTAAAATGTGTCATTACTATATACTATACATGAATACATTATTGATTGTAGTACCCTCGGGGATAATTTGACCACACCCATGCTATTTTAAATTATTCTATATTCAAAATTGTATTTCAATTGTATTACTTATTACAATTTAAATACAATTCAAAATTGTATTTAAATTGTAATAAGTCACGATAGCCGAGTTGTTGGGTGGTCGGAATTTCGAGTCGAGAGACCCGAGTTCGATCCCCAGCTGGCAGTACCAATGAGTTTTTTCAAAAACTTATGTACGAATTTCATCGTTGGCTTGGACATAAAGGCGGCGACGGGCTCACCACCTGTCACGTTCCACCGAAAATATCTGCGGTGGAAGGTGGGTCAAAGGGACTTAATTGTCTAGACTTGACCTCTGTCTACCCCTGTATTGGGACTTGCGTGAAGATATATATATATATACATATATATATATATATATATATATATATATATATATATATATATATATATATATATATATATATATATATATATATATATATATATATATATATATATATATATATATATATATATATATATTTATTTTATTTAAAATTGTATTTCCTTTCTCTATAAAATATGAAATGATAAAAAATATATACTTACGGAGTCTCTTTCGTCTGTTTCTTCTACGTTTGAGGAACCTCATTATGGAACCCCGATAGATTAAAAAAAGGTGTTTTTGCGATTCACACACGATGGAAGTGAAACTTGAGTAAATCTACAAAAGAATGTGATGAATATGTATATCAAGGGTAGGATAAAAAAAAAAAACAAAGTATATTTGTAAAAGAATATGTATATTTCTGTCTCGTCTTTGCCGGCTTCATCCTACACATTTTAGTGTTTGTGTCTCTTAACTGTAGTCATTTCCGTTGCATCCGGTGTGAAATCACAACGATTCTAAATAGATTGATGTAATTTGTGTTACTTATATAGATAAAATAAATATCTTCACGCAATTCCCAATACAGGGGTACACAGAGGTATAGTGTAGACCCTTAAGTCCCTTCGACCTTCCTTCCACCGAATATATTTTCGGGACAACGTGCCAGGTGGTGAGTCCATCGCCGTCTTTATTGCCAAGCCAATGTTATAATTCGTAGATAAGTTTATGAAAAACCCATTGGTACGAGCCTGCCACCGGGGGATCGGACTCGGGGTCTATTGACTCGAAATACCGACCGACCACTCGGCTATCGTGACTAATTTACTATTAGTAGTTTACAATTAATGAATGATTTGATTTGATTTGATAACAATTGTTTGCAGCATATCCGTTTGCATCTATAATATTACTGTCATTATGTGGGTAGACGGATATTCCTAGATTTGTGTTTCTAATCGTATCATTCGGGCTTCGGATGTCCGTTCTTTATACTTGGGTTTATTTTAACACCATGTCACAGAATGGTATAGACGCTATTTGTGTTCAGTTTACGTTGTATATTTCAGGTCTGCCATAGGTCTCACTCTCTCTCTCTCTCTGTCTTCTTTTTTCTCTTTTCTTTAAAATAGAAGTAACGATAGCCAAGTGGTTGGGTGTTCGAAACTTCGATTCAAGAGACCCGAGTTCGATCCGTAGGTAAACTTATGTACGAATTATATCGTTGTCCCAAAAATATCTTCGGTGGAAGGTGGTGGGTCAAAGGGACTTAATTGTCTCGACTAGACTTCTGTCTATATACATTTATTCTTTTGAATAAAATAAATGCAAAGAATAGGGTGGCATCACATACATTGCTCTGACCCCAAAGTACCTTAAGCACTTGTGTCGTGGAATTTGAAACGACGAATGCACCACAAACACCCAGACCCGGGACAAAGTAACCATCACAAAATAACCATCTCTAAAAATATCAGACGAAAATAATCTGATCGGAGATGGGCAGCAGCGTCTGAGGTGCGAGTGGTCTGGCACTGCGATCGCCAATCCGCCTGCCAAGCGTGGCGTTTATGGCAAATCCTCCCTTTGGGAGAGGCCTATATCTTGTAGTGGACTTTAACAGGCCGTTATATATGTGTGTAAAAATATATTTTTTTTTACAGATTCACCATGTCGCTGTGGGCCAGGGCACAGCAGTTGCCCCAAGAAAGTCTGCAGCAGGTATGTGAGACCATATTAAGAGTGCTCTTATGTATAATGTTAAATAATAAATAAATAGAATAGGAAATACATACATTGTATGTGTATTTATACTTTTAATCATTGCCCGTTAATTTAAGATATAAATTATATGGTATGTAACATATGTATATGTTTCTTCAGTTATCTAGCACTTTATCTAAGAAATATGCGGCGTTCGTTACGCCAATGACGAGGTTATTTGGCTGAAAATCAGCGCTGAGTGGGATTATCCTTGCTTAGCATATGCTGAGCTAACCCCTTTTTAGCACAATTTTGTTTTTAATTATTGTTTTTGTTTATGCTTGTTAATATTTTTACTTGTGCTGAATAAATGTTATTTTCATTCATTTCATAGATAGGAACATAATCACATACATTGCGCTGATCCCAAAGTAAACAGCTTAGGCACTTGTATTATGGAATCAGAAACAACGAAGGCACCACAAACACCCAGACCCGAGACAATAGTGTTTTCTGCATTGCCCCAACGGGGAATCGAACCTGTGACCTCAGAGCTGGCGACACCATGAAAACCGGCGTGTACGCCACTCGTCCATGGAGATTGTCATGTATTAGGTTGTAGTCGATACTTGTTCACGCATCAATTTAAGGACTATAAATTCGATGACCTCCGTGGACCAGTGGCGTAGACATTGATTTTCAAGGTATGGCCATTTCGAGGTCCCGGGTTCGATTCTAGGTTGGGCCAATGTAAAAAACAACTTTTTCTATATTTTTTCGGGATGTTTGTGGTGCCTTCGTTGTTTCCGATTCCCGTACCTCAAGTGCATTAGCATCTTACATTGGTATCGGAGCAATGTATGTGATGTTGTCCCTATCTATATATGTATTTATTTATTATTATTATTTATTATTATAGATAGATCGCATAGACGCTATAGCTTAGACGCTTCAGCACGTCAACGGTCTACTGTATTTTGTCTGGTATTTTTCGAAGTATATAACCGTGTGGTAACGTCTAAAAATATCAGATCAGAATAATCAGACCGAAGATGAGCAGCAGAGATGGTTATCCCGCCATATGACGGTTGCCATAACGATATTCAAGGCTGTTTCCCTTAGTCGCCTCTTAAGACGCCCACGGGAAGAAATGGAGTGGCAATATTCTTGCACCGTTACCACACGGATAGAGGTAATGTAAGTTACTTATATTTTGATTTCAAAAGAAAGGTCTTTTGACTTCTCGAGATAGTGATTGGGCCATTTTTTTTGGTCGTCAGTATATTCAAGGCTTTACTCTAGTACTACGCGCGTGGTATGTTCTTACGCCTCTGCCACACGGCAGAGAAACAAATGAACAAGCTACAAGATAAATAATTAATTTTGAATTACCGTCAGTTTCCAATTGTTTTATTGGTACAGGTGAGAGCCATCTACGGGGACCACTTCCCAATAGAGGTTCGTCACTGTCTCGCCACTTGGATCGAGAGTAGGATTTGGTGAGTTTTAAATATTATTACAGTCACGATAGCCGTGTGGTCGGGTGGTCGGAATTCGAGATAGACCCGAGTTCGCGAAGCCCAGGAGGTAGGCTCGTACGGTTTTCTTCAAAACTTATGTGAGATTTGTATTGTCGGCTTGGACATAATGACGGCGGCATGCTCACCACCTGTCGCGTAATCCCCAAAAAAATTCTTCAGTGAAAGGTGGGTCCAAATGACTCAATTGGCTGGACCTCTGTCTAACCCAGTATTGGGAAGGGCGTGAAGATATTTTTTTTAATTGTTTAGAATCAACATCATAGTTCATATATATATATATATATATATATATATATATATATATATATATATATATATATATATATATATATATATATATATATATATATATATATATATATATATATGCATCACTTTATGCGAAATAACACTAACTCACTCATCACGATATCTCTAGCACCATGACCTCAAGGCCGTATTTAAAGACTTGATATTTGGAATTCACGAATCGAGAAGTCATGATAGCCGAGTGGTAGAATTTCTAGTCAAGAGACTAGAGTTTGATCCCCAAGTGGCAGGCTCGTACCAATGGGTTTTTCAAAAAACTTATGTACGAAATACATCGTTGGCTTGGACATAAAGACGGCGACGGGCTCAATATCTGTCACGTTGTCCCGAAAATAGATATTTAGAAGGTGGTTCGTAGGGACTTAATTGTCTAGACTAGACCTCCGTCTACCACTGCATTGGGGGTTGCGTGAAGATATTTATTTTTTAATTTTTTTGACATAAATTATGCTATGATAAGAGAAGGGACTGACTTTTCTTTAAAAAAAAAAAAAAAAACATTTTTAATTAAAAAAAACACCTGTCTCACCGATCACACCAGAGAGTTCTCAGGTAATCCCTGGCGACCTTCGCGACCATGTAGAACCACTCCACAGAAGGTCGAAGTTCCTCTTTTGTTTTTTTTTTTTTTGAAGTTTATTTTTCACCCGCGTCCACTGTGGTACAGGACCTCGGAACCGGAGGAGCAGCAGAGGTTCTTCGTGGAGGAACTGGTGCAGGAGATCCAGACCCACGCGGACCTCATGATGTCCCCGGAGATGTTCGTCACCAAGATGAAGCTTATCGAGGCCGCCAAGAATTTCCACGTGCAGTACAGGTGAGTCCTGTGTTATTTATTTCCACGTGCAGTACAGGTGAGTCCTGTGTTATTTATTTCCACGTGCAGTACAGGTGAGTCGTGTGTTATTTATTTCCACGTGCAGTACAGGTGAGTCGTGTGTTATTTATTTCCACGTGCAGTACAGGTGAGTCGTGTTATTTATTTCCACGTGCAGTACAGGTGAGTCCTGTGTTATTTATTTCCACGTGCAGTACAGGTGAGTCCTGTGTTATTTATTTCCACGTGCAGTACAGGTGAGTCGTGTGTTATTTATTTCCACGTGCAGTACAGGTGAGTCGTGTGTTATTTATTTCCACGTGCAGTACAGGTGAGTCCTGTGTTATTTATTTCCACGTGCAGTACAGGTGAGTCCTGTGTTATTTATTTCCACGTGCAGTACAGGTGAGTCGTGTGTTATTTATTTCCACGTGCAGTACAGGTGAGTCGTGTGTTATTTATTTCCACGTGCAGTACAGGTGAGTCGTGTGTTATTTATCCCTCTGATTATACAGGTCTCGAAAATATCTCCGGTGGAAGGTGGGTCAAAATTACTTAACTGTCTACTCATCTGTCTACCCCTGTATTGGGAATGGCGTGAAGATATTTTTTTGTATATACATATATGCATTTAATAGCGGACTAATTCGATGCCCTATACATCAGATTATTTGCTTAAGACTTTCTAAAACAGAGCTAAACTTACTGTCACTGATACACTCTGGATGACGACGCCATCGCCAGAGCTCGTACCAAGTAGTTTTTTCAAAACTTATTACGTTTTTTATTTATTACGGTTTTTATTATTACAGCGTAATGTATCCGTAATGGGAAATAATTTATTTTTTAAAAGTCACGATAGCCGAGTGGTTAGTTGGTCGGAATTTCGAATCGGGAGATCCGAGTTCGATCCCCAGGTGGCGGGCCCGTACCAATGGGTTTTTCAAAAAAACTTACGTACGAATTGTTTGGACATAAAGACGTGGCTCTGGCTCACCACCTGTCACGTTGTCCCAAAAATATATCTTCGGTGGAAAGTGGGTCGTAGGGACTAGACCTCTGTCTACACCTGTATTGGGAATTGCGTGAAAGATATTTAAATATCTTCACGCAATTCCCAATACAGGGGTAGACAGAGGTCAAGTCTAGACAATTAAGTCCCTTTGACCCACCTGAATTTATAAATGATTATATACATATTAATATTGAAGTAATCGTTTCTACTACTACATTTATATGAATAAATACGGTACATACACCAAAATAACATATTTTTTACAATTTTTGTCTATCTGTCTGTCTGTTTGTTGGTTCCGCTTGATCTCTGAAAGGGCTGGACCGATTTTAACCGGACATTCACTGACAGATAGCTAATGTTATAAGGCGTAACACAGGCTACTTTTATTTTAGAAACATAACTAGGGATCCGCGTTAAGTGTTAAATTGCGGGCAAAGCCGCGGGTCGCAGCATATATCTACTGCTGGTGTAGTATACATAAATTGTAGTGGTAGTATATCTGTGTTATATTTAGGTCTATATTATTCGCATATAATCGTGGGTTATTTACAATAAACTGGCAGTTCTGTATCATCCTCCGATCGTTTCACTTATCTCCTTACGATGTCTATATTAAATATAACATAGACATACTACCACTACAAAATAAATATATAAATAAATCACAACCATGCATAAGTGGTAGCTCCCGCTTGCGGCTTCGCTCGCGCGTGTTTCCACCGTGTTATGGTATTGGTGTTGGTGTTGAATGGTGCTCGATAAACCCACCAGCCACGAGCCGCACAAGCTGTACGCATACCTGCGGCGCTGCCTGGCGCTAGAGATGGAAGTGATACAGAGCGCGATGGGCACGCCGTACGTCGCGCAGCCGCACACCGAGAGGAAGTACAGCGAGGTGAGTGGGGGGAGGGGGGGGCAGGGGGGGGGGACGTCCACTTCTCTTTTCAGCTCTCTTCCAGGCGGGTCACGAGGTCACGACAGCCGAGTTGTTGGCTGGTCGGAATTTCGAGTCAAGAGAACCGACTTCGATCCTCAAGTGGCCGTACCAATGGGTTTTTCTAAAAACCATATACGTACAAATTATATTGTTGGCTTGGACATAGAGACGGCGTCGGGCTCACCACCTGTCACGTTGTCCCGGAAAATGTCTTCGGTGGAAGGTGGGTCGAAGGGACTTAAATGTCTAGACTAGACCTCTGTCTTCCCCTGTATTGGGAATTGCGTGAAGATATTAAAATTAAAAAATATTTCTCGGCGGGTGCCGGGTGTAGACGAGCACACAGGTCACTACGAAGGCATCATAACTCCAATGTTGAGTGACAGAAATGTGTGGTACTGACTTAGACGACTCCTGGGTGAGACAAGTCTAACCTGGGCCAGTCCGTAATGATTTTTTTATACAGAAAGGGAGGCAAACGAGCAGGTGGCTCACGTGATGGTAAGTGATTACCGCCGCCCATGAACACCCGCAATACCAGAGGCATAGCATGCGTTGACGGCCTTTGAGAAAGGTATAGGCTCTTTTCTTGAAGGTCCATAAGTCGTATTGGTCCGGAAAAACCGCTGCCGGCAACACATTCCATAAAGAGTAAGTGCGTGGCAGAAATTTCCAGGAAAAACGCACTGTGGTGGAATGCCAAGCATCAAGGTGGTGTTGATGGAATTTTTGACTATGCCGTAAGGTACGATGGTGAAATTCAGCGGCTGGGATTAATCCGAACAATTCCTCGGTGCACGCCCCGTAGTAAATCTTGAAGTACTAGATAAATAAATACATATATAGATAGGGACAACATCACATACATTGCTCCGATGTATGCACCTAAAGCACTTGAGGTATGGGAATCGGAAACAACGAAGGCACCACAAACACCCAGACCCGAGAAAATGTAGACAAAGTGGTTTTTTTTCTACATTGATCCGTCCGGGAATCGAACCCGGGACTCGAGATGGCAACACCTTGAAAACCGGTGTTTCCGCCACTCGTCCACAGAGGTCGTCACTAGGGCATCATACTCGTAACTAGTAGGAGATATAAAGTTCACATTGTCCGAAAAAAATATGTCTTCAGTGGAAGGTGCGTCGAAAGGACTTAATTGTCTGGACCTCATAACCAGAAGGAGATACCAAGAATATACGGTATATTCTTGGTATCTCCTTCTGGTTATGAGCTGTCTAGTGACAGAGGTGGCTGAGACTGTGGAACTGGTACAAAAAAAAACTGTTTTGTCCAGAAAAGTTTGTTATTTCTAGTTAATTTTTAGGACATCATAAAAAGAAGGAGATACCAAGCATATGTACTGCTGTTTAGTGACAGAGATGGCTGAGACTGGAACTAGAGCTTTAGTCCAGAAAAGTTTGTTATTTCTAGACGTATTAAGATGTATTTTAAATTTTAGCTCTTGATCTAAAGAGTCTACACCAGGGTGTGTCCGAAATCAATATTAAAATAATAGAACATCATAACTAGAAGGAGATACAAAGCATATGCCCTGCTATCTTGTGACGCACATGGTTAAAAAAAAAAGGGAAATTGGTGAAAAAAATTGCTGTTTCTCTATTAACACATGAGAGTCACGATAGCTTATTGGTTGGGTTGTCGGAATTCAACTCGAGTTTTATCCCCTGGTGGCAGGCTCATACCAATGGGTAATTTCGAAAATTCCCGACTTATATCTTGGATATAAACACGGCGACGGGCTCACCACCTGTCACGTTGTCCCTACATCGTCTAGACCTCCTGTCTACCCAATTTTTTCAATTAACAGTAAAACGCGAGTAAAACCGTATACCGAAGTAGTCGTATTAAGATGTTTGTTAATTTGTAGCTCTTGATCTAAAGAGTATACATGAGTGTGTTTCCGAAGTCAATATTAAAGTACTTTAGGACATCATGACTAGAAGGAGATACCAAGCATATGTCCTGCTGTTTAGTGACTGCGGTGGATGAGACTGGAACTTTTGTCCAGAAAAGTTTGTTATTTCTAGTCGTATTAAGATGTCTGTTAAATTTCTAGCTCATAACCGGACTGCAGAACGTGAGACAGAAGGTGAATATGGCGAGCGAAGAGATACGAAGCTTGCAGGCGAATATCGAGTCGTTTTCGCTGCAGTATCATGAGTGCATGAAGAATAAAGGTGAGTTTATTTTTTTTTTTTTTGATTATATCTTCACGCATGATCTCCAACGGTGTAGCGAGAGAGAACACATTGCTAAGGGTTGGTATAATTTCATACCTCTTTTGTTTCTATCAAATTTATCACTCTCTTACTTTCGACCCACCAGAAAAGTTATGATGGCCGAGTGGTTGGGTGGTCGGAATTTCGAGTCAAAGGACCCGAGTTAGATCCCCAGGGGGCAGGCTCGTACCAATGGATTTTTTAAAAACTCATCAAACGAATTATATCGTTGGCTTGGACATAAAGACGGCGATGGGTTCACCGCCTGTCACGTTGTCCCAAAAATATCTTCGGTGGAAGGTAGGTCGAAGGGACTTAATTGTCTAGACTAGACATCAGCCTACCCGTGAATTGGGAATTGCGTGAAATTATTTATTTTATTTATTTATTTACCATTCCATATGTCCTCAGGCCACATCAGCTATCTATTATAAATAAATATATTATATGAAGATATTATCTTATTTTTATTTATTTGTGCATACAAGTTAGGGAGAATTTTAATTGAAGAGTAAATTGATGTTTTTTTTATGTCTATGAAATGAGAATATTTCTATCTGCGTTCACTCAATAAATTTACATGATTTTTGCAAGCCTCATTCGTCAAACATGGTTAACCATTTAAAAACTGTACCAACTCTAATATGTACCATGCTAGCAAATAAAGATTATCATTAAATACAGATAAATGAATATCCTCACGCAATTTTGGGAACTGAGTGAAGATGTTATCTTATTTTTATTTATTTATTTACCATTCCGTATGTCCTCAGGCCACATCAGCTATCTATTATCACAGGCCACATCAGCTATCTATTACACATCAGCTATCTATTATCTCAGGCCACATCAGCTATCTATTATAAATAAATATATTATATGAAGATATTATCTTATTTTTATTTATTTATTTACCATTCCATATGTCCTCAGGCCACATCAGCTATCTACAACAGTCGGGGCCCATCACAGCTGAGCGCAGGGAGCTCGAGGCCTGCCTCCGTGTCCAGATTGAGGAGATGGAAAGGAAACTAAACGCTTTGGTAACGTAGCCTTCATGTAACATGACCCGATTGTGAATAGTTTTATGCCAACAGAATAACTTACCGATGTGATGTGGCTCTGAAATGTGGAAATTCCCAATTTATCTATTATTATATAAATAAATACATACATAGATAGGGACAACATCACATAAGTTGCTCCGATCACAATGTAAGAGGCACCACAAGCACCCAGATCGAGAAAAAGTAGAAAATGTGGTTTTTCTACATTGAAGCGACCGGGAATCTAACCCGGTACCTCAAGATGGCGACACCTTGAAAACCGGTGTTTACGCCACTCGTCCACAGGGGTCGTTAATATAATATAAATAATAGATAAATCAAAATACATACATACATAAATACATTAACATACATACATACATACACACACGGTAGTGGTTATGAAATGAAACTACATCTCATGTAACATCATAGTTACGATAGCCGAGCGGTTGGTTGGGTGATCGGAATTTCGAGTCGAGAGACCCGAGTTCGATCTCCGAGGCTCGTACCAGAGGAATTTTTCAAAAACTTATGTACGATTTATATCGTTGGCTTGGACATTGAGACGGCGACGGGCTCACCACCAGTCACATTGTCCCAAAAAATTCTCTTCTGTGAAAGGTGGGTCGAGACGACTTAATTATCTAAACCTCCGTCTATCCCAGTATTGGGAATGGTGTAAATATCTTTTTTTTTATTTTAACAGGTGGCCCAAATCAACCAGTCCCAGATGGAGCTGGTGGACCGTATGAAGGACAACATCGCCAACCTCCGTCAGCTGCAGAGTCAGGTCCTGGACGAGGAGCTTATCAAGTGAGACGCGTTGCTTTACTCTTACTCTTTCTCATACTATACTTGTCATCACAGACATATGTAGGTGCGGTGACATCTATGTCTTCAAACTGGAAGCTCGCTAGTGACGGATTGAGGAAACACATCTACATCCTACATCGCGCTATCGAAGTTCTCAAATTATACGCATGTATATACGAGTAGCTATAGCACACTGGCGGAGGCCGTTTCAGGTCTATTCACCTGCGAGTCTTCGCTCTGGCAGTTCTCAACACATGAAGCTGGAGAGACCTGGTTGTTCGTCGGTATGCTTCTCCTTCCGAGATTCGACTCCGAGACCCGTAAGAGGCGACTAAAGGAAACAGCCTTGAATATCGTCATGGCAACCGATAGATGGCGGGATAACCATCTCTAAATATGTCAGACCAACATAATCAGACTGAAGATGCGCAGCGTTAGCGCAAATGCAGCAGCGTTATGGCAAATCCTACATATGGGAGAGGCCTATGTCCTGCAGTGGACTTTAACAGGCCGTTATGTATGTATGTATCTGCGACGGTTGTATTTTGAAGACTGAGGCTTCAAATAGATTATATTTGCTGTATTTACAGAGTTTTTTGTAGAACTTATAGCACGATAGCCGAGTGGGTTGGGTGATCGGAATTCGAGTCAAGAGACCCCAGTTCGATTCCCCATGAGGTAGGCTCGTACCAATGAGATTTTTCAAAACTTTTTAATGACTCCGGAGGGCAACCTCCGCGGCTTATAGGTCTAGTCTAGACAATTAAGTCCCTTCGACCCACCTTCCACCGAAGATATTTTCGGGACAACGTGACAGGTGGTGAGCCCGTCGCCGCCTTTATGTCCAAGCCAAAGATGTAATTCGTACATATATTTTTGAAAAACCCATTGGTACGAGCCTGCCACCTGGGGATCGAAATTCCGACCCACTCGGTTATCGTGACTTTTAAAATTATTTAACTTTGACAAATAATCTGGTTTATAAATTATATGTCAATCGATAAATGTTGAGGTTCAGGCAATTCAGCAAATCCGAGGAATTGTTAGGATTAATCCCAGCCGCTGAATTTCACCATCGTACCTTACGGCATAGTCAAAAATTCCATCGACACCACCTTGATGCTTGGCATTCCACCACAGTGCGTTTTTCGCGGAATTTTCTGCCACGCACTTGCACTTTATGGAATGTATTGCCGTCAGCGGTGTTTCCGGACCGATACGACTTAAGGGACCTTCAAGAAAAGAGCCTATACCTTTCTCAAAGGCCGGCAACGCATCTGCTATTCCTCCGGTATTTCAGATGTTCATGGGCGGCGGTAATCACTTACCATCACGTGAGCCACCTGCTCGTTTGCCTCCCTCTTCTTTAAAACAAAAAGGTTCAGGCAATGAAGCTTGTGAGCACTGGTGGGGTTACTTTGGAAATACAGTCCACACCCCCACAGTTTTAGGATTTGTTTAGATAGAAACGTGACTCCTTATGCCCAGCAGTGGGACTTAATCCCAGCGTGCCGTTGCAGATGGAAGCGGGAGCAGCAGCTGAGCGGGAACGGTGTGCCGATGCAGTCGAACCTGAACAGCATCCAGGAGTGGTGTGAGCTGCTCGCAGATCTCATCTGGAGCAGCCGTCAGCAGGTCAACAACGTGGCGCGCATCAACAGCAAGACCATCATGGACCTGCGGCAGCCGCACCTCGTCGAGATGCTGGACGACATGAGCAAGCAGGTGACCTTGGGGGGAGAGAGAGGGGGGAGCATCTACAGCAAGACCAACGTGGACCTGCGGCTGCCGCACCTCGTCGAGATGCTGGACGACATGAGCTAGCAGGTGACGTTGGGGGGAGAGAGAGGGGAGAGCATCTACAGCAAGGCCAACGTGGACCTGCGGCAGCCGCACCTCGTCGAGATGCTGACGACATGAGCAAGCAGGTAACGTTGGTAGGAGAGAGAGAGAGGGGAGAGCATCTACAGCAAGACCAACGTGGACCTGCGGCAGCCGCACCTCGTCGAGATGCTGGACGACATGAGCAAGCAGGTAACGTTGGTAGGAGAGAGAGAGAGAGGGGGGAGAGAGCATCTACAGCAAGACCAACGTGGACCTGCGGCAGCCGCACCTCGTCGAGATGCTGGACGACATGAGCAAGCAGGTAACGTTTGGGAGAGCATCTACAGCAAGGCCAACGTGGACCTGCGGCAGCCGCACCTCGTCGAGATGCTGGACGACATGAGCAAGCAGGTGACCTTGGGGAGAGAGAGAGGGGAGAGCATCTACAGCAAGACCAACGTGGACCTGCGGCAGCCGCACCTCGTCGAGATGCTGGACGACATGAGCAAGCAGGTAACGTTGGTAGGAGAGAGAGAGAGGGGAGAGCATCTATAGCAAGACCAACGTGGACCTGGTGGCAGCCGCACCTCGTCGAGATGCTGGACGACATGAGCAAGCAGGTAACGTTGGTAGGAGAGAGAGAGAGAGAGGGGGGAGAGAGCATCTACAGCAAGACCAACGTGGACCTGCGGCAGCCGCACCGTCGAGATGCTGACGACATGAGCAAGCAGGTAACGTTTGGGAGAGCATCTACAGCAAGGCCAACGTGGACCTGCGGCAGCCGCACCGTCGAGATGCTGACGACATGAGCAAGCAGGTGACCTTGGGGAGAGAGAGGGGAGAGAGAGAGGGGAGAGAGCATCTATAGCAAGACCAACGTGGACCTGGTGGCAGCCGCACCTCGTCGAGATGCTGGACGACATGAGCAAGCAGGTAACGTTGGTAGAAGAGAGAGAGAGGGGAGAGAGCATCTACAGCAAGACCAACGTGGACCTGCGGCAGCCGCACCGTCGAGATGCTGGACGACATGAGCAAGCAGGTAACGTTGGTAGGAGAGAGAGAGAGAGAGAGAGAGGGGGGAAGGAGAGCATCTACAGCAAGACCAACGTGGACCTGCGGCAGCCGCACCTCGTCGAGATGCTGGACGACATGAGCAAGCAGGTAACGTTTGGGAGAGCATCTACAGCAAGGCCAACGTGGACCTGCGGCAGCCGCACCTCGTCGAGATGCTGGACGACATGAGCAAGCAGGTGACCTTGGGGAGAGAGAGGGGGGAAGGAGAGCATCTACAGCAAGACCAACTTGACCTGCGGCAGCCGCACTCGTCGAGATGCTGACGACATGAGCAAGCAGGTAACGTTGGTAGAAGAGAGAGAGAGGGGAGAGCATCTACAGCAAGACCAACGTGGACCTGGTGGCAGCCGCACCGTCGAGATGCTGGACGACATGAGCAAGCAGGTAACGTTTGGGGAGAGCATCTACAGCAAGACCAACTTGGACCTGCGGCAGCCGCACCTCGTCGAGATGCTGGACGACATGAGCAAGCAGGTGACGTTGGGGGGAAAGAGAGGGGGGGGGAGAGCATTTACAGCAAGACCAACGTGGACCTGCGGCAGCCGCACCTCGTCGAGATGCTGATACAAGTGACGTTGAGGGAAGGGGGAGCGAGAAAGGAGGTGAAAGTCGCTGCAGCCGTAGACGCTCAATGTCCTCTTTCGGCACCCACGAGAATAGAGTGTGTGGTGATGTTCTCACGCCAATACCATACAGTAGGATCAGCAGGCGTTGAGAATGTCACGTCAGTTTCGACCTCGTTGTACTCGTATTGAAGGCTGTATTGAAGGCCGTCAACGCATCCGCTATGCCTCTGGTATTGCGGGTGTCCATGGGTGGCGGTGATCACTTACCATCACGTGAGCCACCTGCTCGTTTGTCTCCCTACTCTATAAAAGAAAACCCTCGTCGCGCCCAAAGTTCTGTACATAATGTGCCTTTTTGATGTCAGGTGACGAGTCTGCTGTCAACTCTAGTGACGTCGACCTTCGTGATAGAGAAGCAACCGCCTCAAGTCATGAAGACCAATACCCGGTGAGTTCTCTTACGACTCCTCCTTTTTCTACTTTTTGTTTAAATTACTTTCATCTATATAGGTGTTTTAGTCTGATATAACTGAAAAAATATCTTCACGCCATTCCCAATACAGGGGTAGACAGAGGTCTAGTCTAGAAAATTAAGTCTTCAACCCACCTTCCACCGAAGATATTTTCGGGACAACGTGACAGGTGGTAGCGGCCTGTTAAAGTCCACTGCAGGACTTAGGCCTGTCCCATAGGGAGGATTAGCCATAATCGCATCACTTAGCAGCCTCACTCGCACTTCAGACGCTGCTGTCATCTTCGGTCTAATTATTTTGGTTTGACATTTTTAGTTTCTCTTAGTCGCCTCTTACGACACCCACGGAAAGAAAGGGAGTGGCAACACTCTTACACCGTTACCACACTGCAGCACAGTAGCTACTTTGTCTAGTTAATATTAATTTAGCCCAAAACAAAAGGCTACAAGTTGTCTATTAAATTTCCAGACATCCACAAGTCGAGTGTTATTCAGGTTTTATTCATAAGAGATCTGGTTTTTTTATGTTATTAGATCATGCTGATCCCAACTTTTAACATCCTAGGCTCTAATAATAACATGCTCAGAGAGAATATGCATGCATAAGAAAAAACTATAAAATATCGAATCAATAAACCCGAGTTCGATCGATCCAATGGCATTTTTCTAACTTAGATACGATTTATATCGTTGCCTTGGACGGCGACAGGCTCACCAGCTGTCACGTTGTCTCAAAAAAATCTCTTCGGTGAATGGACTTAATTGTCTAGAGCCCTGTCTATATCCCAGTATTCAGGACAGCGTTGAAATATTTTTTTTAATTTCACAATTTTGTTTAAATGTTGATTTTATGAAACTCTTTTCATAAATAAAATAAATAAATATCTTCTAGCAATTTCCTATACTGGGTCAAATAGAGGTATAGTCTAGACGATTAAGTCTCTTCTATCCACCTTCCACCGAAGATATTTTCGGGACAGGTGGTGAGTCTGTCGCCATCTTTATGTTCAAGCCAACGGTATAATTCTCTCTTAAAATAAATAAATATAAATATCTTCACGCAATTCCCAATACAGGGGTAGACAGAGGTCTAGTCTAGAAAATTAAGTCTTCAACCCACCTTCCACCGAAGATATTTTCGGGACAACGTGACAGGTGGTAGCGGCCTGTTAAAGTCCACTGCAGGACATAGGCCTCCCATAGGGAGGATTAGCCATAATCGCATCGCTTAGCAGCCTCACTCGCACTTCAGACGCTGCTGTCATCTTCGGTCTAATTATTTTGGTTTGACATTTTTAGTTTCTCTTAGTCGCCTCTTACGACACCCACGGAAAGAAAGGAGTGGCAACACTCTTACACCGTTACCACACTGCAGCACAGTAGCTACTTTGTCTAGTTAATATTAATTTAGCCCAAAACAAAAGGCTACAAGTTGTCTATTAAATTTCCAGACATCCACAAGTCGAGTGTTATTCAGGTTTTATTCATAAGAGATCTGGTTTTTTTATGTTATTAGATCATGCTGATCCCAACTTTTAACATCCTAGGCTCTAATAATAACATGCTCAGAGAGAATATGCATGCATAAGAAAAACGATAAAATATCGAATCAATAAACCCGAGTTCGATCGATCCAATGGCATTTTTCTAACTTAGATACGATTTATATCGTTGCCTTGGACGGCGACAGGCTCACCAGCTGTCACGTTGTCTCAAAAAAATCTCTTCAGTGAATGGACTTAATTGTCTAGACCCCTGTCTATATCCCAGTATTCAGGACAGCGTTGAAATATTTTTTTTAATTTCACAATTTTGTTTAAATGTTGATTTTATGAAACTCTTTTCATAAATAAAATAAATAAATATCTTCTAGCAATTTCCTATACTGGGTTAAATAGAGGTCTAGTCTAGACGATTAAGTCTCTTCTATCCACCTTCCACCGAAGATATTTTCGGGACAACGTGACAGGTGGTAGCGGCCTGTTAAAGTCCACTGCAGGACATAGGCCTCCCATAGGGAGGATTAGCCATAATCGCATCGCTTAGCAGCCTCACTCGCACTTCAGACGCTGCTGTCATCTTCGGTCTAATTATTTTGGTTTGACATTTTTAGTTTCTCTTAGTCGCCTCTTACGACACCCACGGAAAGAAAGGAGTGGCAACACTCTTACACCGTTACCACACTGCAGCACAGTAGCTACTTTGTCTAGTTAATATTAATTTAGCCCAAAATAAAAGGCTACAAGTTGTCTATTAAATTTCCAGACATCCACAAGTCGAGTGTTATTCAGGTTTTATTCATAAGAGATCTGGTTTTTTATGTTATTAGATCATGCTGATCCCAACTTTTAACATCCTAGGCTCTAATAATAACATGCTCAGAGAGAATATGCATGCATAAGAAAAACGATAAAATATCGAATCAATAAACCCGAGTTCGATCGACAATGACATTTTTCTAATTTAAATACGATTTATATCGTTGCATTAGAGGGCGACAGGCTTTTTCCTTCGAGAAAAAATACACGATAGCCGAGTGGTTGGGTGGTCGGAATTTCAAGTCCAGAGACCCGAGTTCGATCCCCAGGTGGCAGGGTCGTTTTTTCAAAACCTATGTACGATTCATATCGTTGGCTTGGACATAAAGACGGCGACGGGCTCAGAACCTGTCACGTTGTTCCGAAAATATCTTCGGTGGGTCGAAGGGACTTAATTGTCTAGACTAGACCACTGTCACTGTAGTTGTGACAGCACGGCTACAACATTGTGCTGAGTCAGAGGCCATTTTGTTGCTGCAACCCAATCATTAATTTTGAAAATTATAGGTGTCTTACTTTCTGTGTTTAGTTTTAATATATTATTTCTGGTTGTAGCAATAAATAAACTTTCTTAATAGGTGTAACCTCTTATGTCCCCCTAACAAGGCGGACCACCCAGAAACATTGCAGGCTTCATCATAATTGTAAACTAGGATTAAGATGATAATTAAACATGGAATACACGCAAGAAGACGTTTAGTTACGAAACCTCCCAAAGTACAACATTACACATCGACTCCATGCAACACAGCATTCTGCAGCTCATCGCTGCAGCTTATGAGGGGTTCTTCTTCACTGTCTTCTTTCTTTCTTTCTCTCTTTACCATTAGTGCAGGGTTTGAAGGATTTTAAAGTAAAATAAATATCTATATAATTCGCACTTAAACCTGCCACTTGAGGATCGAACACGGGCCCCTCGACTCCGAATCCCGATCACCCTATCACGGCTGTCGTGACGTGTATGTACGTCGGATCCTCTTCACTGTGGTTGGTTGGGTCTGGACCCCACGTGCGGGGATGCACCAGCTTACCGCCGCGTATGTTTCCAGGTGGTGATAATATCGGAGCAGCAGGCGCAGCTGCTGCTGAAGAGCGACACGCAGGGCGGGCGCGGCAAGCAGCCGGCGGAGTGCGGCGACATCCTCAACAACAGCGGCTGCATGGAGTACCAGCCCACCAGCAGGCAGCTCAGCGTCAGCTTCCGGTGCGTGCATCCCCCCCCCCTCCCCACCACCACCACCTCCACCACCACCTCCACCACCACCTCCACCACCACCTCCACCACCACCTCCACCACCACCTCCACCACCACCTCCACCACCACCTCCACCACCACCTCCACCACCACCTCCACCACCACCTCCACCACCACCTCCACCACCACCTCCACCACCACCTCCACCACCACCTCCACCACCACCTCCACCACCACCTCCACCACCACCTCCACCACCACCTCCACCACCACCTCCACCACCACCTCCACCACCACCTCCACCACCACCTCCACCACCACCTCCACCACCACCTCCACCACCACCTCCACCACCACCTCCACCACCACCTCCACCACCACCTCCACCACCACCTCCACCACCACCTCCACCACCACCTCCACCACCACCTCCACCACCACCTCCACCACCACCTCCACCACCACCTCCACCACCACCTCCACCACCACCTCCACCACCACCTCCACCACCACCTCCACCACCACCTCCACCACCACCTCCACCACCACCTCCACCACCACCTCCACCACCACCTCCACCACCACCTCCACCACCACCTCCACCACCACCTCCACCACCACCTCCACCACCACCTCCACCACCACCTCCACCACCACCTCCACCACCACCTCCACCACCACCTCCACCACCACCTCCACCACCACCTCCACCACCACCTCCACCACCACCTCCACCACCACCTCCACCACCACCTCCACCACCACCTCCACCACCACCTCCACCACCACCTCCACCACCACCTCCACCACCACCTCCACCACCACCTCCACCACCACCTCCACCACCACCTCCACCACCACCTCCACCACCACCTCCACCACCACCTCCACCACCACCTCCACCACCACCTCCACCACCACCTCCACCACCACCTCCACCACCACCTCCACCACCACCTCCACCACCACCTCCACCACCACCTCCACCACCACCTCCACCACCACCTCCACCACCACCTCCACCACCACCTCCACCACCACCTCCACCACCACCTCCACCACCACCTCCACCACCACCTCCACCACCACCTCCACCACCACCTCCACCACCACCTCCACCACCACCTCCACCACCACCTCCACCACCACCTCCACCACCACCTCCACCACCACCTCCACCACCACCTCCACCACCACCTCCACCACCACCTCCACCACCACCTCCACCACCACCTCCACCACCACCTCCACCACCACCTCCACCACCACCTCCACCACCACCTCCACCACCACCTCCACCACCACCTCCACCACCACCTCCACCACCACCTCCACCACCACCTCCACCACCACCTCCACCACCACCTCCACCACCACCTCCACCACCACCTCCACCACCACCTCCACCACCACCTCCACCACCACCTCCACCACCACCTCCACCACCACCTCCACCACCACCTCCACCACCCCACCAGCCTGTGCTATTCATACTATTCTTCAGCCATCACAGATTTTTCTCCACTACTCGAGCTTGCAGGAAAATCTTGTAATGTCCTGGGATTGAATCTGATTTAAACGAGTTATGAATAATAAATAAATGAATATCTTCACGCAATTCCCAATACAGGGGTAGACAGAGTCTAGACAATTAAATCCCTTCGACCCACCTTCCACGGAAGATATTTTCGGGAAAACGTGACAGGTGGTGAGCCCGTCGCCGTCTTTATGTCCATGCCAACGATATCATTCGTTTGTATGTAAGTTTTGAAAAACCCATTAGTGGCGAGCCTGCCATCTGGGGATCGAACTCGGGTCTCTTGACTCCAAATTCCGACCACCCAACCACTCGGCTATCGTGACCGAGTTAAGCGTGAATAATTATAGTGAAGCCTTAGCCTTCCATTCCTATTACTTCAGTGGGTCCTTGAAAGACCAAAAATTGTCAGACCAATGTCAGGCGACAGCGTCTATGGTACTAGGTGTTTGGTCATCGCCAATCCGTTTGCCAAGTGTGGCGATTATGGCAAACACTCTTATTGAAGAGGCCTATGTAT
The DNA here is from genome assembly GCA_029286605.1 of Sericinus montela. Classification (NCBI taxonomy): domain Eukaryota; kingdom Metazoa; phylum Arthropoda; class Insecta; order Lepidoptera; family Papilionidae; genus Sericinus; species Sericinus montela. The sequence continues at coordinate 376,022 of JAGSMR010000120.1, read as the reverse complement.
GTATATTTGTATAACGAACACCCTGACTATTAGAATTATATTTTGTAGTGGTTTTGATATTGAAAATCAACACTATCATGCTTATAATTGTAATAATTTACAAGACATCCAACCGAAGGACCATGATCAACAGTGTTAGAGCCACGCATCAGCTTTTGTTGTTGCATGAATGGGCCGGCTCGTCCGGGGAAGTACCACGACCTCACAGAATACTGGTGAGTGCAGGTAACCGGAGGCCCCCCCTCCCCCCCCCCCCCAATTCTGGGGCAACAATGCGCACTCATCACTCACTTAACATGTAACAATGGGCATTCTAAGGCCGGCAACGCATCTGCTATGCCTCCGGCTTTCATGGATGTTCATGGGCGGCGGTAATCACTTACCATCACGTGAGCCACCTGCTCGTTTGCCTCCCTTTTCTATAAAAAAATGAAACTTATTACAAACATAACACTTTTACAGTAACATGCAATTGCGTAAAATAAAGAGAGCAGAGAAGAAAGGACGGAGAGCGTCATGGACGAGAAGCTGACGCTCCTCTTCCAATCCGAGTTCAATGTCGGGGTGGTGAATTAGTGTTCCAGGTGAGCTATCGACTAGCACAAAAAATATATATCTTCACGCCATTCCCAATACAGAGGTAGACAGAGGTCTAGTCTAGACAATTAAGTCCCTTCGACCCACCTTCCACCGAAGATATTTTTAGGATACCGTGACAAGTGGTGAGCCCGTCGCCGTCTTTATGTCCATGCCAACGATATCATTCGTTTGTATATAAGTTTTGAAAACCCATTGGTACGACCCTGCCACCTGGGAATCGATCTCGGTCTCTTGACTCCAAATTCCGATCACCCAACCACTCGGCTATCGTGACCGAGTTAAGCGTGAATAATTATAGTGAAGCCTTAGCCTTCCATTCCTATTACTTCAGTGGGTCCTTGAAAGACCAAAAATTGTCAGACCAATGTCAGGCGACAGCGTCTATGGTACTAGGTGTTTGGTCATCGCCAAGTGTGGCGATTATGGCAAACACTCTTATTGAAGAGGCCTATGTATGTATATTTGTATAACGAACACCCTGACTATTAGAATTATATTTTGTAGTGGTTTTGATATTGAAAATCAACACTATCATGCTTATAATTGTAATAATTTACAAGACATCCAACCGAAGGACCATGATCAACAGCTTTTGTTGTTGCGTGAATGGGCCGGCTCGTCCGGGGAAGTACCACGACCTCACAGAATACTGGTGAGTGCAGGTAACCGGAGGCCCCTCCCCCAATTCTGGGGAAACAATGCGCACTCATCACTCACTTAACATGTAACAATGGGCATTCTAAGGCCGGCAACGCATCTGCTATGCCTCCGGCTTTCATGGATGTTCATGGGCGGCGGTAATCACTTACCATCACGTGAGCCACCTGCTCGTTTGCCTCCCTTTTTCTATAAAAAAAATGAAACTTATTACAAACATAACACTTTTTACAGTAACATGCAATTGCGTAAAATAAAGAGAGCAGAGAAGAAAGGGACGGAGAGCGTCATGGACGAGAAGCTGACGCTCCTCTTCCAATCCGAGTTCAATGTCGGGGGTGGTGAATTAGTGTTCCAGGTGAGCTATCGACTAGCACAAAAAATAAATATCTTCACGCCATTCCCAATACAGAGGTAGACAGAGGTCTAGTCTAGACAATTAAGTCCCTTCGACCCACCTTCCACCGAAGATATTTTTAGGATAACGTGACAAGTGATGAGCCCGGCGTCCTGATATCATTCTTACATAAAAATAAATAAATATCTTCACGCAATTCCCAATACAGAGGTAGACAGAGGTCTAGTCTAGACAATTAAGTCCCTTAGACCCACCTTCCACTGAAGATATTTTCGGGACAACGTGACTAGTAGTGAGCCCGTCGCCGTATTAATGTTCGGGCCAACGATATCATTCTTACATAAGTTTTTGAAAAAACCCATTGGTACGACCCTGCCACCTGGGAATCGATCTCGGGTCTCTTGATTAATTTTCGCACTTTTGGACATAGATTATATCGAATTAATAAATCACCTACCTCTATGTGGAATTCGATTCAGCGGATTTACAGCGGAATACGTCAGTCACAGCAAACAGAGTTACATTCACATTATTTATATTAGTATGAATAACAAGATTATTATGTACGTGAACACGCGGCAAACGTTAATGAAAATTCAATATTATTTATCAATAATAACACACTAACCTAAAAAAACATTTCGCAGTATCGAGATAAGTAACAAAAATGTATGTAACCTTGTAGTATCGACCTATGAAAATTTTCACAATTGCAATTTGTAACGATAGATGGCGTTATAACCATATCGAAAAATACTACAACAAAATGCGACAGAGAAATGACGGGCAGTACGTTATAGGTGCGCGTGCTAGTACTGCGATCGCCAACCTGGGTGCCTAGTGGCGATTATGTCCTTAAGTGGTCTTTTACAGGCTGTAACATGTGTGTACACGGCCGAGGTAATATTGGGAGTAAGAAGAGAAAGAAATGCAATACGTAGCAGAGTATATGGTACCATCCAGCCAGAATGTCTGCAAAGCATGGTGGTGGGGGTGGTATGGCTGTCTAGCTATCTTATATGGCTAGCTATATTCGACGAACTCCGTGGACGAGTGGCGTAAACACCGGTTTTTCAAGGTGTCGCCATTTCGAGGCCCCGGGCTCGATTCCCGGACGGGTCAATGTAGAAAAACCGCTTTTTCTAAATTTTTTTGAATCTGGTTGTTTGTGGTGCCTTCATTGTTTCCGACTCCCATACCTCAAGTGTTTTAGCATATTATATTGGGATCGGAACAATGTATGTGATGTCCTTATCTATCTATCTATCTATCTATCTATATCACGGGAGAGACCCTATCCTTTTCCGTTTTTACTATAACCGAGATGAACTTACACTACGCATAAGCAATGTGGCGTGCAAGTGTATAGTGACGCGTGGTGGGTGTGGTGGGTGTGGTGCGCAGGTGTGGACGCTGTCCCTGCCGGTGGTGGTGATAGTGCACGGCAACCAGGAGCCGCACGGCTGGGCCACCGTCACCTGGGACAACGCCTTCAGCCCGCCCGGCCGCGTGCCCTTCGCCGTGCCCGACAAGGTGCGTGCGCGTCCGTGTGGCGAGTGTCGAGTGGCGAGTGCGTGTGTGTGTGTGTGTGTCCGTGTGCCGTGACAAGTACGTGTGTGTCCGTGTGGAGTGTGTCGAGTGACAAGGTGCGTGCGCGTCCGTGTGGCGTGTGTCGAGTGACAAGGTACGTGCGTGTTCGTGTGGCGTGTCGAGGGACGAGGTACGTGCGTGTATGTGTCGAGTGACAGGGTACGTGCGTGTCCGTGTCAAGTGACAAGGTACGTGCGTGTCCGTGTGGCGTGTGTCGAGGGACAAGGTACGTGGGTGTCCGTGTGGCGTGTGTCGAGTGACAAGTATGTGCGTGTCCGTGTGGCGTGTGTAGAGTGACAAGGTACGTGCGTGTCCGTGGGGCGTGTCGAGTGACAAGGTACATGCGTGTCCGCGGGTCGTGTGTCGAGTGACAAGAACGTGTGTGTCCGTGTGGCGTGACAAGTGTGTCCGTGTGGCGTGAGTCGAGTGACAAGGTACGTGCGTGTGTGTCGAGTGGCAAGTGACAAGGTATGTGCGTGTGTGTCGAATGGCAAGTGACAAGGTGCGTGCGAGTGTGATGAGTGCCGATTAAGACAAATCGTTCTTAAGAGAGAGGCATGCCTTGAAGTGTACTTCCCACGGGCGGTCGAGCAAAGTGTTAATGTTTAACGTTGCCAGGTGACGTGGGGCCAGCTGGCCGAAACGCTCCGCATCAAATTCGGCTCGGCGACTGGTGGCGACTTGTCCGAGGACAACCTGAGGTTCCTCGCCGAGAAGATCTTCAGGTACCTCGTTTAATTTCCTTTGCAAACTACATTGTGTGATATGTCTAATGAAAGAGCTCGTTGAGAGGGTCTCGAGTATATTTTTATGTAATTTTATAATAGTGTTGTCAAATAATTCAAAAAAAAAGACGAAAATTGTATATCTCCCTCTTGGTAACAAAACTAATAACTAAAATAAATAAACACTACGCCATTTTACATACTGGGGTAGACAGAGGTATAGACACAGAAGTCCTTTCGACCCACTTTTTACCTATGCTCATTTGGGACAAGGTGACTGGTGAGCCTATCGTCGCAGCTATTCGAAAAAAAAAATATCTTCACACGCCATTCGCAATACTGGAGTAGACATAGGTCTAGACAATTAAGTCCTCTCGATCCACCTCTCACCGAAGACAGTTTTTGGGAAAACGTGTCAAATGTTGAGCCCATCGCCGTCTCTATGTCCAAGCCAACTAATAATATAAAGCTTACATAAGTTTAACCTACAACCTGGTGCTCGAACTCAGGTCTCTTGCCTCGAATTCCGATCACCCTACCACTCGGCTATCGTATACTCATTTTATTATCTGTTAAAGATATATTCGAATCTCAGTATACGGCATGTGTCGATATAAAAAAATTTAGAACAGTATTCACCATCACAGGACCAGCCTGCCGATGTCCACGATGGAGCTCAACGCAATGACGGTCAGCTGGACCCAGTTCTGCAAGGACGCGCTGCCGGAGAGGAACTTCACCTTCTGGGAGTGGTTCTACATGGTGGTGAAGGTCACCAGGGACTACCTGAGAACTCTCTGGTGTGATCGGTGAGATAGATTTTTTTTTATAATTATTTTTTTTTTTAAAGAAAAGTCCCTTTCACTCATTATAAAAATAAATATAAATATCTTCACGCAATTCCCAATACAGGGGTAGACGGAGGTCTAGTCTAGACAATTAAGTCCGTTTGACCCACCTTCCACCGAAGATATTTTCGGGACAACGTGAGAGATAATTTCTTTTAACTTTGTTTTTCTGAGGAGCACCAAAATCTTTCAACTCATTGATGTCTCTTTTCGAAAGTCCATTTCTCTAGTTATGGCTAAAATTTTTTTGTAAGAAGAATCTCTTTTTCTGTAAGAAGTTTTTGTTTAGTAAGATAAATTATTTAATGTGAAATAAGTTATATATAAACATCAATCTCTTCAAGCATTTGCCAATACCGGAGTAGTCAAAGTCTAGAAAGTGTAATCCTATCAACGTATATTTTATAGGTATACACACGGTGAGATGGACGTTGTCTTAGTGTCCAAGTAAAACGTATAAATTTTACCGCGTATAAATCTTACCACGTTAATAAAAAAAATACATTCATAGATAGGGACAACATCATATACATTCCTCTGAGCCCAAAGTAAGCATCTTAAGCACTAATGTCATGGAATCGGAAACAATGAATTTACAACAACGCCTAGACCCGAGAAAATGTAGAAAAGTGTTTTCTACATTGATCCTACCAAGAATCGAACCTGGAATCTCAGAGCTGGAGACTCTCTGAAAACCGATGTGTACGCCACTCGTCCATGGAGGTCGTTAATAGTATAGTAATTGTAATAGAAATATCTTCACGCAATTCCCAATACAGGGGTAGACAGAGGTAGCCTAGACAACCAAGTCCCTTCGAGCCACCCTCCACCGAAGACATCTTCGGGACAACGTAATTGTAATAGGCTTTGGAAAAACTCATTGGAATGAGTCTTTCCCCAGGAGATCTACTGGTCTCTTGTTTGAAATCCCTACCACACCGCTCGGCAATTGGCGCTCAATACCTGGATAAAATATTAATTACCCCCTTTTTTTGTGTAGGCTAATAATGGGCTTCATACAGAAGAAGCAAGCGGAGGAGATGTTAGCCAAATGCCCACCCGGAACATTTCTGCTCCGCTTCTCTGACTCTGAACTTGGTGGTATCACCATCGCATGGACTGGTGGTGAGTACTATTCTCCGCTGTATGGGTCTGGTAAGTTTCTCCTACTCTCTATGTCTTGGCGACTGCAAATATACTAATGGCACGTTACGTGGTCGAAATCCGACCATTTAACGTGCCCTTAGTCATATATCCCCAAAAAACTATATTATTTTACTATTCCAATTTTAAAGCAGGTTTCTACATGAAGTTTTTCTTTATCGCCTAACTCATGGTAAATTCAGCGAATAAAATTAACATTTTTAGTCCCGGGACCGAATCACTAGTTTTCTGAAGATATCTACTTCACCATGAGGCTATACAACCGTTTTTATTATTGAAAGTAGTGTTCCAAACCAATCCAAACTAATACATAGATACAAGAATAGGGAAAACATTACATACATTGCTCTGATCCCAAAGTAAGTACCTAAAGCACTTATGAAATCAGACACAACGAAGATTCACAAACACCCAGACCTGAGAAAATGCTGAAAGAGTAATTTTCTACATTGGTTTAGTGCAGGTTACCAAACAGGTGTCTACGTCAAACGTCAAAAAAACTACACACAGACACCTATTTCTATATATATTCTGTCTACTCCGCAGAGGGCAACGAAGTGTTCAGTCTCCAGCCCTTCACCTCCAGGGACCTCATGTTGCGGTCCCTCGCAGACAGGATTCTGGATCTCGCTCAGCTACAGTTCCTCTACCCCAATGTGGCTAAAGATGACGTGTTCTCCAAGTACTATACGAAACCTGGTGAGTCGGTGAAACCATTTACTATGCAAAGTTTGTGTGCGAACGAGACAAATGAGGTCTGTCGTCTTTGAAAATAAATAAAATAAATATCTTCACGCAATAAACTATACTGGAGTAGACAGAGGTCTAGGCTACAGAATTAAGGCCCTTCGACCCACCTTCCACCGACGATATTTTCGGGACAACGTGACAGGTGGTGAGCCTATCGCCGTCATTATATCCAAGCCAACTATGTAATTCGTACATAAGTTTTTGAAAAACCCATTGGTACGACCAGACACACACAGCCTGTGGATCGAACTCGAGTCTCTTTACTCGAAATTTCTACCACCCAACCACTATCGTGACTTTTTGTGTGGTCTTTTAGAATTTGCTAAGATTTGTGTTTTTCCATGAGAAAGGGATAGATGGCTCTCATTTTCCTCTCTATCTCTGCTCCCATTCTTTCACTCTTATCTCATATATTTTTGTACCATACTTGAGTTTGCCAATTAATTTTAAATAAAAATAAAATAATAATTGTATATACTTTGAAAAAGTTGAGCTCACTGTGAAAAATAAACTAATATGAAATAATATAAATAGAAGCTCAACTAGCCTCTGAATATGACGACATAAGAAAGTGTCATTCCAAATTCTGACATGGCATTCGAGTGAAAGATGTATCAATCAAAGTTATGTAACAACTAGCCGCTGCACTTGGCATTTCCTGGGCTACCTTTATGTATAAAATATGATATTATATTGACAAATGCAACCACTATTTGCAATGAAAATTATTTATATGAAAATCATAACGAAACGCCTTGACCTGGCCTATATTAATATTGATTTGAATATCGAATGCCTCCGTGCCCACAGAGAACGAAATGCTGAAGAACGGCTACGTGAAACCGGTGCTGGTGACGACCCTGCCGCCGTACATGTCGCCGTCGCCCGCGTACGCGCACTCGCACTCGCCCGACTCGCACCGCAACACGCCCAGCGTGCAGAGCAGGTGCGTGCCTCCGCCGCCCACAGCGTCCCGCCTCTAGTGCCTATGTCGTCCCTCTAGTGCCTACTGCACTGCACTCGCACTGCACTGCACTCGCCCGACCTGCACCGCAACACGCCCAGCGTGCAGAGCAGGTGCGTGCCTCCGCCGCCCACAGCGTCCCGCCCTAGTGCCTATGTCGTCCCTCTAGTGCCCACTGCACTGCACTCGCACTGCACTCGCACTCGCCCGACCTGCACCGCAACACGCCCAGCGTGCAGAGCAGGTGCGTGCCTCCGCCCACAGCGTCCCGCCCTAGTGCCCATGTCGTCCCTCCAGTGCCCACTGCACTGCACTCGCACTCGCACTCGCACTCGCCCGACTCGCACCGCAACACGCCCAGCGTGCAGAGCAGGTGCGTGCCTCCGCCGCCCACAGCGTCCCGCCTCTAGTGCCTATGTCGTCCCTCTAGTGCCTACTCGCACTCGCACTCGCACTCGCCCGACTCGCACCGCAACACGCCCAGCGTGCAGAGCAGGTGCGTGCCTCCGCCGCCCACAGCGTCCCGCCTCTAGTGCCTATGTCGTCCCTCTAGTGCCTACTCGCACTCGCACTCGCACTCGCCCGACTCGCACCGCAACACGCCCAGCGTGCAGAGCAGGTGCGTGCCTCCGCCGCCCACAGCGTCCCGCCTCTAGTGCCTATGTCGTCCCTCTAGTGCCTACTCGCACTCGCACTCGCACTCGCACTCGCCCGACTCGCACCGCAACACGCCCAGCGTGCAGAGCAGGTGCGTGCCTCCGCCCACAGCGTCCTGCCTCTAGTGCCTATGTCGTCCCTCTAGTGCCTACGTCGTCCCTCTAGTGCCCACTGCACTCGCACTGCACTCGTCCGACTCGCACCGCAACACGCCCAGCGTGCAGAGCAGGTGCGCCTCCGCCGCCCACAGCGTCCCGCCTCAGTGCCCATGTCGTCCCTCTAGTGCCTATGTCGTCCCTCTAGTGCCCACTGCACTGCACTGCACTGCACTCGCACTCGCACTGCACTCGCACTCGCCCGACTCGCACCGCAACACGCCCAGCGTGCAGGCAGGTGCGTGCCTCCGCCGCCCACACAGCGTCCCGCCTCTAGTGCCCATGTCGTCCTCTAGTGCCTACTGCACTGCACTGCACTGCACTGCACTGCACTGCACTCGCACTCGCACTCGTCCGACTCGCACCGCAACACGCCCAGCGTGCAGAGCAGGTGCGTGCCTGCCGCCCACAGCGTCCCGCCTCTAGTGCCCATGTCGTCCCTCCAGTGCCCACTGCACTGCACTGCACTCGCACTCGTCCGACTCGCACCGCAACACGCCCAGCGTGCAGAGCAGGTGCGTGCCTGCCGCCCACAGCGTCCCGCCCCAGTGCCTATGTCGTCCCTCTAGTGCCTACTGCACTGCACTGCACTGCACTGCACTGCACTGCACTGCACTCGCACTCGCCCGACTCGCACCGCAACACGCCCAGCGTGCAGAGCAGGTGCGTGCCTCCGCCGCCCACAGCGTCCCGCCTCTAGTGCCTATGTCGTCCCTCTAGTGCCCCCTCCCCCTCATCCCCCCACAATAAACCTACAATTGCTACTCCACCCCATCCATAAACAAAATATCTTTCCTGTAGATCACGAGACTAGCTCGTTGCTTCCGTCACACATGATGTCTTAGAAAGAGACAAAATGATTTAAGTACTTGTATTTGAATGTGTTTGTGTTGGGTGTATTTGTAATGCCTCTATATATTGACTCATATAAAGGCATTTTATAAATCTGTGGCATTAACAATAAGTATCTTTATTAATAGGCAAAGTTTCCTAAACTTTTTCAGTGAACCTTCTTTGTCACGAAACATTTGCTATAATATTTTTTTTATTTATTAACATTAAATATTAGTAATTGAGGTTATAATTGGTTACTGATGTCCCACAGAACTGAGGTTGGGAAACTCTGGTCTAAGGCTTTTATAAATGCATTCACACTCCGGAAATATTTCAGCTTATGTGCATGTTGCGAACGGAATAACATTTTTTTTTTCATTTTACATCTTTCTTTTTTTTATTTCTGTTTATTTTTCCTTTCTTAGGTACATGCTTGATTTCTGAAATCGTCAAAGAAGAAATCTATGGATATCGATGTGTTTTTTTCTAATTTTTTTATTTTATGTTCAATGGTCGCATCCTTTATTTTTAGCTTATTTCTTTTTTATATATATTTTGTCTCTATTTTAGGAAATATGTATAATGTGCTTCCTTTTAGAAATTAAGCAAATATTCCAAGGAATTTTTTTATTCGCATTTTTAAAGTACATTTTAGCTTAGCAACGTCTTATTTTTATTTAATTTTTTTTTTTTGGAAAATAAAAAATGACAAATTACGAAGACTGCGGAAATATATATAGAATGCTTAGGTTTTGTATGAAAGACGAAAACGAAAAAAAAAATATGTTTTTTTCTAGTTGCGGCACTACGATCTTGCAACTGTAAGGGGATAGCAAAAAAAAAAAGTAACGATGAAATGACGTCAATTTGTCTCGAAACTAAGCGTAGTTAAATTGAAATATATTATTGAATGTTTAAATTGTCCTATTTGTGTGATGTCCGTCGCCGAAAAATCTTGACAGCACCCTCAAATGCTACACGAAAGAGTAAGTTCTGCTTTGTTTACCTTCGAGACGAGTGTTCTAGAGATTTTAGAGATTTGACCTTGAAAGTTGGCCGGGCTACCGACAAATCTTACCGCGCAAAGAGTAATAGTTAACGCGATACCCAAATCTTATGGCTACATTAAAATAACCCGAGTTATTGATCGTAAAAGTTTCATCAAAATTAGTTCAGCTGTCTCGCAGATTAGTCGAAACTGAGTGAAAATTAAAAAATATGTATTTAGTACTGGAAATACTAGTATTAGTACGATATGTATTTTCAAAAGTATTTAGTAAAAAAACTGTTATTATTGATATGAAATTTACCAACAGATAATTGTATTAATTTGTATAGATATATTTAACACACGTCTGTATTAACGTCATCCCTAAAGATATCATCAGAGGCGTACGAAAGAGATTTAAAATTTCAACTGATGCCGGTGAGACATTTTGGCTCGTGGATTAGAGCATCGCCATGGTATGGCGCAGGTTCGAAACCCGGGCGCGTCAGTTGATTATTTATCTCTTTTTTTACTAAAAGAAAGTTGAAATATATCTAGTCGGTTTGAATTAATCTGCACGATGAAATTAGTTTTTTTATACACCAATATATTATACTTTACACTACACTAAAATATATATTTTATGTTTGGAACTACGTACACAATTGAAAAGAGATACGTTTTGTCATTTTGTTTCAAACTTATAGTCAATTCATATGATATCCTGAAAAATTACTGAGTATTTAAATTTAACACTGCATAAGGATCTATGTCACAGAGTGACATGGCCACTTTGTGTGTTTATTCCAGTTTAAATCTATCTATACGAGTTATGTACAGGTTGATCTAAAATATTTTTGTTAATTTTTTAAATAGGGGTGCTGTCATGATTTAACTGTTTTCTTGCGAGATCGGATATACATCAATAGATATTATATTATAATAATAAATTATTATCTATACTGCGAAAAAAAAGAAAAAAAAGTTTTTTTTTTTTTTAATTCAAAATGGCATCGTTTAATCTATTGCCAGTATCCGTCTTGCATATGGGCGATGTATACGAATATCAGTATTAATGTTGGTTAAGTTTTGGAATCGATGTTTGAGTGATTTCTTTTTTAAAAAAAAAAAAAGTTTAATAAATTTATTAGCAACCAAATCTAATTGAATGTTATGCGGCCGCGACTGTACTACGGTCGTCGCGCGCGTTAGTTATTAGGTGTATTTTATCAGTATTGACGTGTTATATATGTAAAGTTTGAATGTAGTATACAGACGTATACATGTATAATATACTGTATACATTGTGCGACGTCACAAAGAGATATTGAAATCTTTATACGAGAAAATAAAAATAGTAAATTATAATTTATAAAAAGAAATAGGATCTAAATTTGTTCAGTTATTTTTAACGGAATTTGAGTAATATCGAATAAAAACCATATCCAAAAATATAGGGTTGAAATTTTAACCAGGGTTATGAACGAATTTAAAAATACTTTTTTTTTTTTACTATTTTTTTTCTACAGAAATTTTTTATATTCTCAACAGAATATTATACAGATTTGTTTTAAATGCTATAATTTTAGGTGTTGTAACATAAAACGTTTTATGCGGTTGATAATACAAAAATAAAAATTAAAAGTAATTTCAATTTTAAATAGGAATTCATTCGGAGACACAATTATCAGGAATACACGGATAGAGCTCTTGCTTAGTGAATTTATAAAATAAGTGTTGTGACAACCCTAAATCACATCCTTGTACTATTAATAACCAGGGTTTTCTATTATTAAAAAAGTATGAAATACTAGAAGCACGATGACATATCGATGTTTATACTCTTTGAATCGGAGCTTTCATATTGATTTTGTTAAAACCAATATTCTTCAACGGACCAATTTTCTTTATGGTACTTAAATTCTCACCTCCTCTATATAATGTACAGGAGGCTTAGAATTATATAATTAAATTTTATAATATTGTCTATATTCAAACATTAATTGTTATAAAAATTAAATTCTCTAATTCTTATAATTGTTAATATACAGCGAAATAGAGCAACGAACAAATGATTTAAATTGAACATTATGTTGAAAATCTATTTCTAAATGACCAATTTAGTGATTATTAGGGACATGTAATGTTCCAAATTCGAAATATAATGACGCAAATTAAATTTTATCTCATCTAATGACAGTTAGAGCAAAAGCATTGTCATTTAAATTACAAAAAATCGTTATTAAGTTTTACGTAAACATTTAAAAAAATATGCATAAAAAAATATTTTTGCATTTTTTTTTAAATTGATATTTACATTTTACAATTATTAAATTTGTAATTAATGCAAAGTTTTATTACAATACTAAATACGGTAAAAGACACAGTGTTTGCATATCGTCCAATATTATCGATAAATTATGAATATTTATCATTTACTAAAATAATGTAATTGATATTTAGTTTTATAAGATTTTTTTTTAATATTTAGTTTTTAATTTTCTATGACAATTTACTTTTTAATGTATTTTAACAACCTATTTGGAGGTTAGTTTGAGAAAACATTTATTCTTTTATACGAGTTACTAACATACGGTGAAATATAGGTTAGTGTATGAACTATAAGTTGATATAAAATCCCAATTTCAACTGAAACCTGATGACTAATTATATATTATTGCTTTAAATTTAGGTGATATTAATTTTTATAGATATGTAAAATATTTAACCGATTTCCCGAAAGGTTGGATAGTTTTTCATGAATATGTTAACGTAATAGACATTCCTGTCTTATTGTCTATTACTTTAGCACGCAATTTCACGTGCGAGTGAGAAAGAATATCTTCAAATATGGTAGTAAGTACTCAAACATTCTAATTGTGTAAATTTATGTATTGAATACATTGAAATATATCTCGAAAATTTGTTACAATAACAAATGCCGTTGAATATCGTTATTGGAATGATTGTTTGACAGGTCGTTGAATTTGTTTTTATTGGGATTTTAAATTTAGAATGTATTACTTTTCAGTATTTCAATGGTGACCAAAATTTAAGTTTGTGTAAGTAATTATTTTAAGGGGCGGTTTAATCGACCAATTTTTAATGACTGATCTCTATGCATTTGGCATCCCTCGATATAATTCACCTTTTTTTGTATACTTGTAGTGTTTTTGACGTATGTAGTTTTATATTTTTCTTAAAGGAAGGTAGGCTATGTATGATCAACCAGTAAATCGTCCAATGAAAAAAAAACGTTATATGAACGTAATATTTAAGTAAAACCATGATTTTAAATTTTATTTTTAAATATCTAATGCAGTATATTTATTACTAATTGTCAATTTTGAATGAATTAATTACTATTAAAAATGTCTACAATTTTGAATATAAAAGATCTGCGTATAGAATTTTTACAGGTCTCGATCTTTATAGAACTCGATTATATTGCCACCGTCAATTTTGTTTACGAAAATCGAGTACAGAAATGACGTATCATATTATATCTGCCTTTATATATAAGTAATAATATAATCGAGTTTTATTCCAATATATTTAGGGTACCCGATTATTTTAAAGTGACTAATATCCTTTTTTTTTCGAAATAATAAACTGTCAGCTCGCAAATTACGTTGAAAAAAATATCTCGTGGCATTAGCTACCGGTTGCTGGAAAAAAAAACCATTTTTTATTCTTAAATATGTTATGGCTTTCAGGTGTCACTTTAAAATGATCCTGTATATTTGTTCCACAGTGAATATTTCATCTGTGTGTTTAGAATAGCACCTGTCGATGTTTTCCCGCGCTTTCAGTGTATACTATTTAATATAAAGGATGTGACTATTTTAGATGATAATAATATACTAGACATAAATAATGTTTAAGATCGAAACAATGAGCTCAAAGTCGCAAAAGAGTTTGCAGTTGATTATTCTCTATGCCTAAATAATATAGTTTTAAAAACCCTTTTTTTAGATACTTTACAGATAATGTATGACTTTGACAATTAACTGTCAAAAGTTTACTGCAATTTTTTGAAATGATAATATTATGAAATTCGTATTTCCATATACTCTAATTTTGTCTTATCTGTGAAAGGAAATTTTTTTGAGTCACATCAAGACGTATGACTCTGAAGATGTTAAATTTGTCAATTGTTGAAATTATAATTATTTTTTTCATAAATGTCTATGAAGAATTTCGTATTCATGTTGAGGTCTTGACATAATTAAATCCAAAGACCCGTGCATACGTACGTTACAATACGAATGTTGTAGTTTAGGATGAAAGAAGTACATATGGCGACCGAATATGATGATCCATTACTGCTTTTTTTTTTTTTATAAAACATTCGGTAAATTTTAAAAGTTAGTGGCTAAATGAATTTTAAATTAGGAATTGTTGATTTTCTATCAATAGTCAATGAGTTTACAGGCGGCAGTAAATGTTCACTGGTCGGTGGATACCTGTTTTCAAATATTCTTTGACGCGGTTATTTTCCGTATTTGACATTTGACTGGGTTTGAACTGACTTGATGATCTATGATCAAAGGTAGTCATAGAGGTTAAAAATGAAGAAAAAAGTGTTTTCAGTATGTTTTTTAAATATGCATACTGGCAGTTTTGATTGCATTACACAAAACGTGTAATACGCTAATGGATCAACATCTCAACCGCTTCAAATAGGTTATTTAAAATGTTTATAATGTACTGTTAATTTCGTCACTGAAATATTTTACAATTTTCTTTAAGTGACTTCGCCGACATGACAAAATGTAATTAAGATAAATCGGTGTATTTATGATTCAATTATACGTGTCATTAATAATGTTGTGATTTTTTTTCTTTTCAAGAAGAAAAAATTGTCTTTGCCTCGCTTTCATTTGTGTTGCATTAGAAACAAATTTAAGTACCAAAGACAATTTCTTTTTCTGGTCCCGCGCGAAAATGCAACACAGACGGTCGTATTTTTTTTAATACTTTGTACTAGTTTTTTTTTTATTTTTTAACTTTTTCACTGTCTGTATTTAAAAGCCGGGCACTAGTTAAGCCTCTGTCTGTGCTGCCATTTTTGGCGAGGGTTAGGTTAAATGCGAAATGTTCATATCTTTCTTGCTTCAAAACTCTAATGTCACGACCGTCTTCTAATGTGTTGCATTTTCTCTTGTCTTTCCCGATTCGTCACATCCTGATGGCGCCTGGACAACGATACGAAAATTGAATATCAATCACATGTCACATTCGCATCCATGACACATTCAAATCTGTGACACATTGACATCTATGACACATGGACATCATCATGCCATTTGATACATTGAATAATTTGGGTACGCCTACAAACCCATACATACTTATTCACATTGAAAATATTTGTCATACACATTTTAATATTATCCGTTATATAAATAATTGATACTACTTTAAATATTTAAATAACGTCACCACAACTAATATTGATCGTGTAACAATAATGTTACAAACAAACAACAACTTAAATTACTCCAAAAAAACGGGACAACGCCTGCATGTAACATACAATTTCATAACGACACATTGACAACAACTACAACAATATTGCACACAACAAAACGACAACAACGATGAATACCAAATACAACAAAATATCACTGACACACCAACTGAAATCCTAACAACAAAAAAATATCAAAAACAACAACGAAATGTCGCGCGACAACAACAGTTACTTCAGCGCGGCGACGCCGGCGCAGACCGAGAGCAGCATGATGGACAGTGATCTCTTCGAACAGATTAGGGCCTTCGAACCTGACGGCCTAGACGACTTCGACTTCTATGCCAATATGAGCATGAAGTGAGGTAAGTTAACTAAATTATACAGACATCCCAGCGGGCCAAGCAGACGCAGTAGATGTAGTCTCGCCTTTAAGTCAAAAAAATATTTTAGGAACGCCAGCAAAAAACACGTTTATAAAGAATAAATAAATAAATATCTTCACGCAATTCCCAATGCAGGGGTAGACAGAGGTCTAGTTATTAGGTCTGTTACCCCTTCGAACCACTTTCCACCGAAGATATTTTCGGGAGACGTTTATAAAGGGAACGTGATAATGACGACAGTCGAATGGTTGGGTGATCTGAATTAGAGTCCAGAGTCTCGAGTTCGATCCCCAGGTGGTAGGCTTGTACCATTGCTTTTTTTTTTAAAAATTTTTAATTTTTACATAGTTTCGGCGCTCGTCGTAAGCAATAATTAAACACGACAGTAGAATTATATAGAAATAGAAAAATTATATATAAAAAAGAATTATATGTAAAATAGAAATTTCCATCCTTGCCTTTATTGAAGTAATAACTTAAGAAATAAATGTGACGAAATGTTAGTGTCGATCGGCTTAGGGCGATCTTTTGCAATAGATGCCAATAATATTTCTTCCCGTGGGTGTCGTAAGAGGTGGTTAAAGGATTGGCCAAAAATCTGCAACAGGTTACCGACAGACGGCAGGAAAATTTCGAAAAATGCCAAACAAAATTTCAGTGGACTGGTGACGGGCAACATCGTCTAGGATATAGTGTCTGGTAATGCGTCCCCCCTTTCCTTTCGTAGTTGTCGTAAGAGGTGACTAAACGAGAATCCTCAAATCTGCAACAGCCTGCCAGCAGATGGTAGCATAATCATCTCAAAAACTACCCGTTCAAAATTCAAGGGACGGGTGACAGGAAGCAATGTCTGAGGTGCATGTGTCTGGCACCGCAATCGCCAATCCGCTTGCCAAGCTTGGCGATTATGGTAAACCCACCCGTAAGGTAGAAGCCTTTGCTCAGCAGTGAAGTTTTACTGCACGATATAAAACCAGCATACCTGACTAATAATAGAAAAAAATATTAAAAGGACGTGTGAATTAACAACCAAATAATTCGTATGTAAGTTTCGTAAAGACTCATTGGTATGAGCCTACCACTTGGGGATCGAACTCGGGTCTCTAAGGCTCGACTTCCAATTACCCAACAACTCTGTTATCCTGACCGTATGACAATCGTGATATGTGGCTACGGAATAATGAATCTACCAGACCCTTTGTTCCCGTGGTTGTCGTAAGAGCCGACCGAGTTAAGCCTCCCTTGCTGACCTTGAAATGGTTGGGGGCTGTTCCAACTAAGGATCTTTCGAAAAATTCCAGATCGATGTAGGGCAGAACCTTCTAATATATCTGGGACTGTGATAGCCGTTCCGCTTGCCAAGCATGGCGTTTGTTTCAATTCCTAAACATTTTTTGCGTTCGACAGTGATTTCAGTAAGGAGGGGTCCAAAAGATTGGGTTTTAGATTATTGTTTTATGTTTTTTTTTGGAAAGGTGTGTTAACCCGTATTATCGAGCAACGTCGGCTGCGGAAGCTAGGTTGATTTGAATAAATTTTTTTTTCAGATTACTTCCGCACATTTACGTGTAACTATTAACCGAAAATTATTATTCTACAATTGCTTCGAGTCAATTAATATAAGCACTATTATGACGTGAATAGAATTATTTGTCCAACTATATCGTGCCATAGGTCGTGAAAAATACGTAAAATGTAAAGCAAACACACGAAACAACACTAGTCGTGAACACAATATGCAGGTAGATGCGCAGAAGTGGAAATTTTGGCCTACACGAGCATGTAGCGAAAGCAGCAGAACGGGATTGGTTGCTAATTATTCACAATGCTCTGTGATTGATCCGTTGAACGAAGCACGTCATCTATTCGTTATAAATAAAACCGATACCGAAAATTGATTGGATGTCTATTCTGTGCGAGCTACTGTCATCTGTGTGATCACGACGCATGCGGTTAGGTTAATGCAAATTACTTTTCGTAAAATGTCCAAGTGCACCAATTATGCAAATTTTTTTAAAGAAATATTTGCAATTGTTATACAGTGTTAAATGTAAACGCAAGTTCAAATTATATAATGGATTTTAATGAATATTATAAAGCATTTAAAATTATTTACAACTAATAAATTTGCTCTTGTTTTTTTTTCTAATATTGATTTCTAATTAATCTGAACCGAATACTCAAGCACAAAAATATTTAATGCTTATTCTATCGACATTAAACAAATGTTTGTGTTTTATTATACTCTGTGCAAATTAAGAAAGAGGAAATAGGGAAATTTATTTTGGGATGGGGCAACATAAAACGATAATTTTTTGGCCATGGTATTTCTAACATACTGTCTTATTGATTGGTGAATAAAAAATGCTTTGGAGTTGACTAATTACCCATACTTAATATTAAGGTAGTTTTTTTTTATTTTTAGTTATTGTCTTAATTCATTTACCAATTTTAAATAGGGCATAATGAGATAGAAACATCATTGATTCGAGTGTCTCTTTCTTAACTTGAATGGAATGTAACGAAAAATTGACGCCATATTTGTATCCGATATTATTCTTACGTGGGGCGAATACGACAGAGTACCAACAAACAAAGTGCAATTATTGTATATAGGTTTGTTTTAGTACTTATAGAACATTTACTTTTTGTATGATAATACAGAGTTATTTAAAAATAATCCTATAACATCCGGAATTATGGTCTGAAAAACATTGTAAAAACTTTGCTCTTTGACTTTTTTTTCTAAAAATTGGAACAATGACAAATATCTAATTCATTTATTACTTTTGACAATGACCGTAAAAGTAAAATCATTTTAGAATAGAACTGTTTAAGCTGCGCGTAGGTTTGCTGACGACTATGAAATTACGTATCGAAGATTTGTAGGGTTGACAAAAATACATAATAGTAAAATATTGGGTGCAAAATAAATATAGAAAAGAATAGAAATTGTTAATAAAGTAATTGATTAATTGTTTTTAGTGGTCCCTTGAATTATTATTAGACATAACGAAATCCTTTGTTGTATCCAAAGAAGAAAAACAAAATAAAGAAAGAACAAAAAATAAATTGACATAAAAATAGAGTACTGCGTTGATAACAGGCTTTGTGGGAACGCTTGCTCCCTTGCGTGGGAGAGGTAGTCATCAGCATACCTTTGCGCGCTTAAGGTACATTATAAACAGACGCAAATTTTTTATTTTGCCATATTGTTTTGTTCTACGTATCAATAAATTGCAGAGATTTATTTTTGTGCCGTATTTATATTTTATCAGATTAATGTTTGTTATGTTAAGTAATAATGTTATCTTTCAATGTAATAGCCCTGGCAACACTGATTATAATACATCCATAGCCTTACCAACCCTGGTCAAAGATACCAAAACAGCTTAGCAAGAAGAAAAATGTCAATGTGAAGATTGACCTCTCAATTACAGAGAGGATTTTCTTCTGTTTTAAAACTGACCGAAATTTAAAAGTCACGGTGGAACGGTTTTTAAAAAAATTTAAACTAAAAAAAGGCCAACTATTTTTAAATAACAATGTATTATTCTTTTATTTATCAGTTACGGGATTATTAAAGTTTTTTCGCTTAATGAATTATTTTGTAAACAGTTTAAACTTTGGGATGGCATTTGTATGTTCACCTTTGACGGTGCCATAGTTTTAGGGTTAGTAGTCTATGGATAAATGTTAGCGTATATTGTGTTTAGTTAATTTTTAAAATGTTTTACTTGATTTTATTATTATTTTTGTATGCGTCTATATTTTTAGTTAAAAATGACAGTTATATAAATGCCCGTGAAATTCGTAAAATAATTTTTTTAGGACTTATTTTGGCGAAATCGTTGCTGACATGACTTGTAGAATACTTATATTTTTTATAATTTTGGACGATTTTGTTACAATTTTAATTTTTTGTAATAAATAATAAATCGTTTGTGATGCATGTACATATTCGTCTCTCTAAAACATACTTCAGATACTTGAATCGTAATTTAGACTACAATCTGGTAGTTGTAGTTGTTTTGCATCTGATATTTAAAAATAAATTGGACAATTAAAAAAATACTATTTTATCAATACGATACAACCAATCATGTCTGTACGATTTTTTTCTTATATCAACATTTTTTCTAAACTTCTGAAGTTTGCTTCATTGTTTGTCCTCAAATTTATATATGAGAATGAGAAGAGTGAGCTCACGCTTGTTTAAGATAATTTTTCTTCTTATTGGTAACATTTTAATTTTAAACTGAAATTTCTGGTTCTATATAATTTGTAATGGTTGCTTAATAATAGTATTTGTAAGACATCAAAGAATGATAATCATAATTTCTAATTAAAGTTATTTAACAAAGTTTTTTCCAACAAAATTTTACTTGCTGAGTTCAAATTTTTTGTGCACTCTTATTAGGGAAATAAAATAAAAAAAAATGTTATTTAATTAATAAAAGTAGCTTGAAACAAAAACCTGCCGGTCCACTTTAGGTCATTGACAAAGTAGGTAATTCTCGGTAATTAAATTAAGGCTAAATAAAATTGCGTCCCCTGAATTTTGTATTAAAAACTATTTAATTCTACGTAATGACAGTTCGTAATCGGCACTCTATGATGTCAGACATTAAAAAAATACCTGTTTGTGATACACTGTGGCCTTATACACAATCGAAATTCTGTTGGCATTAAAATGAAAAAAGTATTTTTATATTACACTGTGGTATACCGTTGTTGCTTTAAATCCCATTGATTATTACTCTGTTCAATGAATATACATCGTCAGCTTCCTTGAAATATATCTACACTTTTTAAAATAACTTTTTATGTGCATATTTTAAAATTTGACTTTTTAGTGTCTATAGTGTTTTAGTGACTCTTTATAGTTGTAAGTTGTGTATCATTGTACGTAAATCAGACAAAACTCTGTTTATGTAATGGTTCTTAAAGCACTGCCTTCATTAAAAACACAATACAGCTATAAAATTATAAAATATATGTATATTCCTAATTTGAATTGAACATTAAATGAAAATTGCTTTATGAATTTAAAACCCAGTGTTATTTTATAATATATGGAATAACATACGCTGCCTTTGACGTCTGACAAATGTAAATTTATAAAAAAATAAACACTAATTATTCAAGACATTATAAAAATTATAAACCAATACATACAAACGTTTAAATGATTAAAAATAATTTATCTTTTTTAATAATTTTTCTCTGAGTTTGTATTTTCGATCAATATTTACGTATATAAATAAAAAAATTAACTTGTCCTTTTTGGATTATATTTCGATTCTAATACAAAATTCTGAAACCCTACGTATATATGTCTTCCATATTATTTTTGGCTGGAAATAATAAATTCACAGTAAAAAAAATAAGTCACTACTAAATTATTTAATTTTGTCATTACGAATGACTTTATGAAGCAAGCTTTGAAAACACCGCCCTTAATTGTCAATGTCATTGTGACTGCTTCAAATTTTATTGTTGATTCGCTTTTGTCAAACTCCGTTCTGTTCGATGTATAGAAACTAAGCTTTTTATGTAAACTTAAACTGAAATAAATATTATGACTGTTGATATAACTCTTTTATTTTTCACCATCCCATTTTCTACACGGATGCACGGTTTCGTGGAATATCCACGTGAAGTAGAGAAGGTACAGTGTTCTGCTGCATCTCGTTCTCTCTTCCGTTACTTCCTATTTCTGGAAAGTAGGCCTCTGCAATCTAATCCCCCTGGTATTGCGGTAAACATGGCGCCGGCGCTTAGTCTCCGACGCAGGTAGTCTGTATAATAGGTTGTCACCAAAGAGTATGTAATCACTAGTCGCGAGGGTGGCGACGGCCACCCTCGCGTCTATAGGTTCCACAGCGGTAATACCGAAACTGACCGACTCATCAACCACATCCAAATGGCTGCAGATTCCGTGCTACAGCAGATCCCATCCGCAGAATCGTGGTACTCGGCGACTTCAACGCCTACCTCGCCGAATGGCTACGATCTCGAACCACTGATCATGCGGGGAGATCTGTTTTTGACTTTGCCTTAGCATATGATCTGACACAACTGGTTACCTCGCCAACGCGGGTTCCGGATGTGAAGGATCATACACCTTCCCTGCTGGATCCTCTGCTGACCTCAAAAACTAGCGTTTTTAAGAAGGAGAATAACTCTGAAGCCAGGTCCTTCAAAAGAGTAATTACTGCGGCAAAGTCCGAGCACATTGGCAGAATTGGCGAGAAACTAGTTCGTCTTCCTTCGGAAACTCGTGCGTTCTGGTCTCCCTCGCCTAGGCTGTCCAAGGGAATTCCACTCAGCCATAGTGTAGTGACCAGTACAGTGTAGTGTAGCCGTAGTGACCATCTCTGCACAGGGAGGACAACTCGCTGGCCTATGACGCAAAAGAGAAAGCCGATCTTCTAGGTTCTCTTTTTGCGTCCAACTCGACTCTCGATGACAGGGGGAACTCGCCGCAGACCATCCCGTGCAGTGAGTGCTCTATGCCGGACCTCCGGTTCTTTCAGAGCTCAGTGCGAAAAGCACTCCTCTCCATGGACATCCAGAAGTCGAGTGGGCCCGATGGTGTCTCCCCTATTGTGCTGAGGATGTGTGCTCCAGAGTTGGCACCGGTTCTAACGCGTGTTTTTCGGTACTCCTGCTCTGAAGGCGTCGTCTCGATGACATGGAAGAAAGATTTGAAGCACCCGATCCCTAAGAAAGGCGACCGCTCAGATCTGGACTACCGACCGATCGCCATCATTTCCTTGTTCTCCAAAATAATGGAGTCCATTATAAACTGCCAGCTCTTGAGGTACTTAGAGGAGCACCAGTTGATCAGTGACCGCCAGTACAGCGTCCGTCGGGGTCGCTCGGCCGGTGATCTTCTTGTGTACCTCACTCATCGTTGGGCGGAGGCATTAGAGAGCAAGGGTGAGGCCCTGGCAGTTAGTTTGGACATAGCGAAAGCCTTTGATCCGGTATGACACAAAGCGCTGCTCTCAAAGCTTCCGTCATATGGGCTTCCCGAGAAATTTTGCAATTGGGTCACTAGTTTTCTCACAGACCGGAGCATCAAGGTCGTAGTTGACGGTGCATGCTCGGACTCCAAGTCTGTGAACGCTGGTGTCCCACAAGGCTGTGTGCTATCGTCAACCCTGTTTCTTCTGCATATCAATGATTTGTTACAAATTAGTAACATCCATTGCTATGCAGATGACAGCACTGGTGATGCCCTATATACCGGCCGTGCCAATATTTCTCGGGAACACGTCGACGAGTACCGGAACAAACTTGTGTCTGAAGTCGGACTGGGGCCGACTAAATTTAGTCTATTTCAACCCTAAAAAGACACAAGTTTGCGCGTTTACCATTAAAAAGAAACCCTTTGCTGTATCACCTCGTTTTGAGAGCACTCCCCTAGTTGCCTCAGCCAGCATCGGAATCCTTGTCGTCGACATATCGAGCAACGTTCAGTTTCGCGGTCATTTGGAAGGGAAGGCCAAATTGGCCTCTAAAAAAAAGCTTGGCGTGCTCAGTAGAGCACGACAGTACTTCATGCCGGCCCACCGCTTGCTTTACTTTATAAGGCGCAGGTTCGGCCGCACATGGAGTACTGTTCTCATCTCTGGGCGGGGGCACCCCAGTGTCAGCTCCTTCCATTTGACCGTATCCAAAGAAGAGCGGCTCGAATTGTCAACGACCATACTCTATCCGATCGGCTAGATCCCCTAGCTTTGCGAATAGATGTTGCATCTCTTTGCATTTTCTACAAGATCTACTACGGGGAGTGCTCCGAGGAATTGTTCGGATTAATCCGAGCCGCTGGATTTCACCATCGTATCTTACGGCATAGTCTAAAATTTCATCAACACCTTGATGCTTGGCATTCCACCACAGTGCGCTTCTCGCGGAATTTTCTGCCACGCACTTGCACTTTATGGAATGTGCTGCCGTCAGCGGTTTTTCCGGACCGATATAACTTAGGGACCTTCAAGAAAAAGAGCCTCTACCTTTCTCAAAGGCCGGCAACGCATCTGCTATTCCTCCGGTATTGCAGGTGTTCATGGGCGGCGGTAATCACCACCTGCTCGTTTGCCTCCCTTTTCTATAAAAAAAATGAAACGGGGGCCCGCTACAATCGGAAAGCGGCACGGCTCTAACGCCGATATAAGCAGGTCTTGTGGCCCCGTAAGGCGGAGGCTCCTTGGGTTGTTGTGAGGGAAAAGGGGAATAGGATACTACTGTCACAGGAGAAGAGTCATGACAGCAGAGGCTAGACCTGTTCGGGGTCGCATACCCGTAGTGATGCCTATTGCTATTCCTATGTGACATATCCATGCCAGTCCCGGATTAAGCAAGTGAGGGGTCCGCACCAAATTCTTGTGTGGGGCCCTAGATTTGTCAAGGGTTCTGAATACTACATACGTACTTCATACAGCTGGATACTACATACGTTTGCCTTCGAAATAACGTCAAAAACAGATAGCTTTATGCGAGGTGTCCTTTTGCGAGGGACTCGTAGTAATTGCTACTCTTGCTATGTGGTTAATCCGTACTGCCTGTTGTAAACTTTTACAAGTCATTATGGTAATGAAGATAATGATATGAAGAATATTTTTTAAAAAATAAAGAAAAAGAAACAGACTCACAATTCACGATATCGGAGAAGAAACAGAACAATTCATTCTTTACAATCTTAAATTACAATTATAAATATTTATTTTTTGTGTCATTATGGTAGTAAGTATCTCCTCCTTACTAAAGGAATTTATTACTCAAGTAAATAAATCGTTGTTACTATTACTTTTCTCGTGTAGATCGAACTCGGGCCTCTTGATTCGAATTCAAATTAGCTTACTTCTTTACAACCTATCAAAAGTCCACTGATTTCCTCCTAAACCTCCACTACAGATTTCCTCAAAGAGCAGTCCCGAGCCACTTGCTGAGAGTAGATAGATCTCCCCGAAATGTGCAGTTAGTTTCTCCACCTTGGGGACTCGTCCTAGACTGTGCTTGCTTGAAGAAGGCTGCCACTTGAGATGCTTTGACGCTATTATTAAGCTATGACGGTTACGCTAGTTCTGTTGCGGATTCTGTCACGCAGAGAAACTACTACTCACCAAAAAAATTTTGTTTTCATTCGATCCAGATATGGTGTCCATGACAAATAATTTGAAAACTATCATTTAAAAAAATCACACAACCTCCGTGGACGAGTGGCGTACACAAGTCCTTATGGTGTTGTCAGATCTGAGGTCCCGGGTTCGATTCCAGGACGACTCAATGTAGAAAAGAATGTATATAATAACTAAAGAACAACTTTTTCTTACATACGTAATATAATCTACTTGGGGATCAGATTAATGTAAGTGATGTTGTCCCCATCTAAGTATTAATTTTTTTGTGAAACCGGTTTACATATGAAATAGTTCTGCAGTAACAAACTCATCCGAAATTAACCTCCTTTTTTAAACTTGGTTAATAAAACAATTGTTTAACGTTAACATTGTTTGAACAACTATACAAATTATCTCTATCTGATTGGCAAAAATTATTTTACTTTGCATATTGTCATTTTCATGTTGGCAATACGGGACATAAGTCAATTACGTCCCAGCTTAAAATAATTCTTTTCAAAATTTAGATTCACCTAAAGATACATCCATAGCTCCAAGACCACACCATTTTGATTTTAAAAAAGTTGTAGAGTCTAAAGTTATGGATAGTGTTGTAAAAACGCATCGCGTATTTTATTTTAAGATGATATCCTGGCGCCTCACAATGCGGACACCCTTAAAAGCTTACAGCAGAAGCATCCTAAGGTCAATTCCCCCTTGCTTCTACCTTCGCCTCCTGATCCTTCTAATGAGCCATAAGTTTCGGAAAAAGATACTTTAGAGGCAATTTTGTCATTCTCAAACGGCTCTGCCGGCGGCATTGACGGGATTGCGCCTCAACATCGGAAAGATCTTGTAAGCGCGTCGACGACATAATTCGTACATAGGTTTTTGAAAAACCCATTGATACGAGCCTGCCACATGGGGATCGAACTCGGGTCTCTCGACTCGAAATTCCGACCACCCAACCACTCGGCTATCGTGACTTTTTTGGGAGCGGGAGAGAGCGGGAGCTGGTGCGGGAGAGAGAGCGGGAGCTGGTGCGGGAGAGAGAGCGGGAGCTGGTGCGGGAGAGAGAGCGGGAGCTGGTGCGGGAGAGAGAGCGGGAGCTGGTGCGGGAGAGAGAGCGGGAGCTGGTGTGGAGAGAGAGCGGAGCTGGTGCGGAGAGAGAGCGGAGCTGGTGCGGGAGAGAGAGCGGGAGCTGGTGCGGGAGAGAGAGCGGGAGCTGGTGCGGGAGAGAGAGCGGGAGCTGGTGCGGGAGAGAGAGCGGGAGCTGGTGCGGGAGAGAGAGCGGGAGCTGGTGCGGGAGAGAGAGCGGGAGCTGGTGCGGGAGAGAGAGCGGGAGCTGGTGCGGGAGAGAGAGCGGGAGCAGGTGTGTCTGAAGCTGGGGTGTACCCAGACATTCATGACTCGAATAAAAACATATACATTCATCAAAAAAATGTTTGGAAATTAACAATGAACCAACAGTGATATTTTCCGTAAAATCTTTATTAAAATCAAAAAAAAAATCAACCAAGAATACAAAAATAAGAAGGTACACGTGTAAAGTAGCCTTGACCATTTACTTTCACAAAACAATGACCTCCATTCCAACTGCAACCGCATTAGAAAATTTTTATTATGCTTCTTGAACTTTAGACCCCCATACCAAAATTATAGGATACAAAACCTTTTCAAACCTTGGGTCATAAGGTTTCATTACAGTTATTAATGTTCAAGACAAGAGTTCAACTTATATCAGACATGTCTACATAATTTCTTGTTGTTATTATATTACATTTTGTATTTAAACCAACATTTACATTCCAAATTTATCTAAACGAGTTTCATCAAACAGAAAAAATATTTACAGACAACTCAATTTAATCATTGTTTATTAATGAGAATTTTTTAAAAAATCGACTGACACGGGCGGGATCTAAACGCGACCATCTCCGAAGCACGGTAAATGCGTGTTATACACGGTGGGGCGAAGGTAAGGTGGATTGAAGAGGGTTGTAAGTTGATTTGTAAAAAAAAAACAATAACATTTTAAATAAAACGATTTTCGGATTTTATCGCGTTTTTTAATTAGTTTTTACAAACTATTTTTATTTCCCGACGTTTCGGTTGCTTTACAGCATGCGTGGTCACGAGGGACTGAGGTCTTTAACGTCCCGCTATTACAGTTATCTTCGGCTACCGTCAACTTTATAAAAAAAAATAGTTTTTAAAAACTAATTAAGAAACGCGTTAAAATCCGAAAATAGTTTTATTTAAAATGTGTAGTATTCGCGTAAATACAATAAATCATTAAAAACAATAATATAAGACAGTTCACTGGTTCTGTAAAAAAATTAAATCCATCCCCGTAAGCATATCTTTAATGTATATAAAAGTTTTAAATAAAACAGTTTTATCCATCTCCGAAGATCTTAAACACTATCAAATGCGTAATTGTATTAATTAGAAATTACACAAACGATTTGGACAATATTTTATATTAAACCAACATTTCACATTCCAAATTTATCTAGACGAGTTTCATCAAACAGAAAAAAAATAACAGACATTAAAATTAAATCATTGTTTATTAATTAAACTTTAACAAAAGCCCATCCATCCAATCCCCAAGACGTTACATACTCCCAAGAACCCACGACGTCACGCCTTGCAACAAGACCCGCCCCCCTCCCCGCGCTCCCCCCCGCAGCGCCCCCCCTCCCGCCGCCCCCGGCCGGCCGGCGGGCGGCGCCGCTCGTCCCACACCACCACCCCGTCGCACGCGCATATGCGCTTCGGGTTCTGGAATATGCCGGCCGAGCGCGCTATGATGCCGCACCCCACTCTGGAATGCATACATACATACATACATACGTACATACGTACATACTTACATAGATACATACATACATACATACATACATACATACATACATACATATACATACATACATACATACATACATATACATACATACATACATACATACATACATATATACATACATACTTACATAGATTGTCGACCTTCGTGGTCGAATGGAGTAAACACCGGTTTTCAAGGGGTCGCTATCTCGAGGTCCCGGTTTCGATTACCGGTGGGGTCAATGTACAAAAAAGACTTTTTCTATATTCTCTCGGGTCTGGGTGTCTGTGGTGCCTTCGTTGTTTCCGACTCCCATACCTCAAGTGCTTTAGCTTCTTACATTGGGATCGGAGTAATGTATGTGATGTTGTCCCTGTCTATATATGTATGTAATACATACATACAGAGATAAGAACAACATCACATACATTGCACTGATCCCAAAGTGAACAGCCTAAGCTAGCACGGAATCAGAAACAACGAAGTTACCACAAACGACCAGATCCGAGAAAATATAGAAAAAGTGTTTTCTCTACATTGGATCCGGCAAGAGGTAACTTTGGGGAAAATAATTCAAACTGTCATTGTAGACAGTGACAATTTGAAGGATTTTCCCCAAAGTCACCTCTTTCGACACCCGCGTGAAGAAATGGGTGGTTTCTTACGTACACAACAACAACAACAACAGTTGACCGCTTGACGGTGAGTTTTGGTTGCCTGAACGAGATTACATCATAGCAACATGACTGCCTTTTGTTTTTTCTCATTTGTCTCGTCGTAGCCAAGTCCCCAGTATCCGGAACGTAACAATACGTCACGATCCGGTTTTTTTTTCTCATATTTTGTTTTGGTGTAAATAAACTGTATTGTATTGTGATAGGTCCGACATTTCACCGGAACTAATTTGGGACAACTAAAGCCGGCGACGGGTTCAAATATATTATATTTATTTCAATTATTAATAAAAATATGAAAATAAATATATTCACGCAATTCCCAATACAGGGGTACTATACTCACGGTGTGTGGGCCTGTGTGTAAAGACAAATTTATTGTGCTATTATATAAGAAATATATAAGAAAACTACACTCACGGTAAGCCGCTGTCCCCATTCTCTTTGGAACCTGGTGAGGACCCCCTCCCGAGGTCATCCCCCCTCTCGGTGACGGCCACCGACCTGCCGATGATGTCCCACACCTGCACGAGAGGTAGAAAAAATAAAAGTAAAATATCTTCACGGCATTCCCAATACAGGGGTAGACAGACGTCTGGTCTAGACAATTAAGCCCCTTTGACCCACCTTCCGCCGAAGATATTTTCGGGACAACGTGACAGGCGGTGAGCCCGTCGCCGTCTTTATGTCCAAGCCAACGATATAATTCGTACGTAGGTTTTTGAAAAACCCGTACCAATGGATTTTGAACCTGGAACGAGTAAGAGGCGACTAAAGGAAACAGCGGAGAACATCCTAAAGGCAACCGATACGCGACGGGACAACCGTCTCTAAAAATATCACATCAAAATAATCAGTCACGATTGCCGAGTGGTTGGGTGGTCGGAATTTCGAGTCGAGAGACCCCGAGTTCGATCCCCAGATGGCAGGCTCGTACCAATGGGTTTTTTTTAAAAAAAAAAAACCTATGTACGAATTACATCGTTGGCTTGGACATAAAGGCGGCGACGGGCTCACCACCTGTCACGTTGTCCCGAAAATATCTTCGGTGGAAGGTGGGTCGAAGGGACTTAATTGTCTAGACTTGACCTCTGTCTACCCCTGTATTGGGAATTGCGTGAAGATAAAATAATCAGACCGAAGATGGGCAGCAGCGTCTGAGGTGCGAGTGGTCTGGTACTGCGATCGCCAAGCCAAGGCGATTATGGCAAATCCTCCCCTTGGGAGAAGCCTATATCCTGCAGTGGATTGCATGTATCTATGTATATATGTATGTATGTGTATGTATGTATTTATTCATCTCCTCCTCATTCCGTCTCTTTCCATCTCCACTTACCTTAAGCACATTGTCCACTATCCTGAAGGTGGCGCGGCCAGTTTCGTCGGCGGCGATATTTCCCAAATCGCCAGCGTGCCTCTTATTCGGGGGGTCGTCCGGACCCCCGTGCGTTGAGCCCAAGGGGTTATAGTGACCCCCTATGGAACTGCAACCCTGGCAGGATACATATGAAAATTGCATATAAATTTATAATTAAACTAATATTTACATAGTTGCCCCCCGCAGCTTTGCCTGCAGCATCCTAATTGTGTTTCTAAAATAAAAGTAGCCTTTGTTACTCCTTATAACATTAACTATCTGTCAGTGAAATTCCCGTTAAAATCGGTCCAGCCGTTTCAGAGATTAGCCGGAACAAAGACATACGAAAATTGGAAAAATTATTATTTTTGTGTATGTACCGTATATATTCATATACATGTGGTAAAAAACGGTTATTTCAATATTACAAACAGACACTCCCAATTTTATTTACATGTATAGATAATCACTATGTTGTAGATGAAACAGTATATGCTCTGCTCGAGACAAAGATAGACTTTACAGGATGTTGAAAGAAATTCTGTGCAATGTCCAGGAAAAAATGTTTTTCCTGCAATGGGTTTTGTGATAATGGGCCACATATGGATGCTAGAGCACATGGTCATCTCTTCTATGCCATCATCACGAATTTCTCAATACGGGGGTAAACAGTCTGGACAAATTAGTCCTTTCGACCCACATTTCAACAGGACTTATTTTGATACAACTTAACTGGTGGTGAGCCTGTCGCTGTCTTTATGCACAAGCCCATTGGCTGTAATGTATTTGTGTGCCAAGTATGCCAATGTGTGCAAAGTTTGTAATCTACAATCTGACTTTCAGACAAAGTCTGAAATAATGTACTATTATTATTACTTTGAATAGTTTTCTCTATTATCTAAGACGAATTATTATGAAACATATATGTCAATTTGCTTCTTTCACATTTTCCCCATATTTATCTACCCCAGTAGAAGCTTTCACCGACGACAGCGTGACAAGTGGTAAGCTCATCGTCGCCTTAGTGTCCAAGCCAACGGTATAATGTACTTACATACATAAATATACTATTACAAACATTCATATTTAACACAAATTCAAGTCACGATAGCCGAGTGGTTCGGTGGTCGAAATTTCGAGTCAAGAGACCTGAATTCGAACCTCGGGTAGCAAGCTCGTACCAATGGGTTTTTCAAAAAACTTATGTACGAATTACATCGTTGGCTTGGACATAAAGACGGCGACGAGCTCACCACCTGTCATGTTGTCCCGAAAATATCTTCGGTGGAAGGTGGGTCAAACGGACTTAATTATCTAGACTAGACCTCTGTCTATCCCAGTATTGGGAATTGCGTAAAGATATTTCTTTCTTTCATGTTCAACACAAATGTTTTGGGATCGGGAATCGAATCCGCAACTGTTAGCTCCGAAGGCAAGGTCACTTCAGGCTACCAGCTCAGTGACAGACAAACGAGACTCGAACCCGCAACTGTCTGCTTCGAAGGCGAGGTCAATACCAACCAGGCTACAGGGTTGAATCCAAAATATATAAAACCGTTCAGAACCTCACTGAGATCCCCAACTTCATGCACATGGAGACCGTGCAGTCCTGGTGACAGACCGTCTATACACCCGTCAGCCACCAGCGGACCCTCGGGGGTCTGCTGGAACCTCACCACGCCCATCACATTCGCTTTGCAGCATGACTGGCCCGACACCATGGACACCGCCGACTGGGTTTCTGGAAGAGGACGTTTAATTTAATTTAATATCTTCACAATGTACATATATCTTCAAGAAGTTTTTGTGTGCGAGGTGTTTCATACTGTGATCGCCAATCCGCTTGACGAGCGTGACAATTACGGCAAACCCTCCTGTACGGGTGAGGGCTATATCTTGCAGTAGACTTCAAAACCTTTATGATTATTATTATTATAGGCTTTCTTACATGAGCACGACTTTCTTGCACGACCGTTGATTTGGGCATGAAGACGGCGACAGGCTCACCACCAGCCACGTTGTCCCGAAAAATGTCTTCGGAGGATGGTGAGTCGAAAGGACTTAATTGTCTATCGCTGTGGTGAAATGCGAGCCTATATGACTAAATTGTCTAGACCTCTGGCTACCCCAGTGTCGGGAATGGCGTGAAGATATTTCTTTTACCTCCGAACCCCTGCAGCACGACCCTCTTTCCCGACGTCTTCGACACGAGGTCTATTACAGCTGTGCTTGGTAGCGTCGTCTCCACCATGATCGCGCCATCTTTGAATATTGCCTGCATGTAAAATAGATATGCTGTAAAGAAAACCTGACATTCTCTTTTAGCGTCACAGTCAAAACTTTTCGCAATAAAACTTCTCTACGTGTGCTTGACATGGGAAGTAAGTTGATGACGCGTGAAAAGAGCGTTACGAAAACTGTGATCGGGCGAGGCGATTCTTTCTCTCTTTCTCTCATAGCTAGTTACGTATCCGATTATAAAAATAACGAAGAGAAATATAAAAATTTATTCAAAAATATTTATTTATTACTGATAACCCATAATGAATTTAAATATTTCAAGAAAATTAATGTATGTATTATATGTTGTTTGGTTTCACATATACGTATATGTTGTTTGGTCTTAAAACACACTCGTTTTTTTTAATCAAGTAAAGCGCATTTAAAGTTCTGGACAGAAGGAGCCAAAAAATAGAATAAAAAGAATAGTTTTAATCTAAGAAGAGACTTTCCTCAATGAATACCTGACAGGAATTGTGGTCTTTTGTGTATGTATAAAGAAAAAGATGAATTTATAAAAACAAGCTTCATTTTATTTTATTTTATTCACTTTATTTTAATGAATTATCTTAAATGGTGCTTTCGTTGTTTCCGATACCTATACCACAAGTGCTTTAGCATCTTACATTGGAATCGGAGCAATGTATGTGTTGTCCCTATCTATATAAGTATTTATATACATAGGTACATAGTATATATATATATATATATATATATAAAGGCGGCGACGGGCTCACCACCTGACACGTTGTCCCGAAAATATCTTCGGTGGAAGGTGGGTCAAAGGGACTTAATTGTCTAGACTTGACCTCTGTCTACCCCTGTATAGGGAATTGCGTGAAGATACTTTTTTTATTTTTTTATATAAGTATTTATGTTATTCCAAATATTCTCCGATGCAATGATTGTTGTAATTATCATGCAATGCACCAAAAACAGCATTAGAAAGGGTTACACAAGGTCAATGTGTATGAATTGTTTAATTGAATTGCAAAGAAAGTATTTTAAATTATAGACAAGATTCATTTACATATATATCTGTACCTACAAGGGTGGAGGGTCGAGATACTTAGATTGTGTACTAGATATGTGTGTATGAAGAAAAGATTCTTAATAAATTAGCAAGAATTCACTTCTTTATATATAATTTAACAAAAAGTCACAATAACTGAGTGGTTGGATGGTTGGAATTTCGAGTCAAGAGACCCCAGTTCAATTCCCAGGTGGCAGGCTCATACAGAAGGGTTTTTAAAAAAAAAATTATGTATGAATTATGTTGTTGGCTTGGACATAAAGACGGCGACGGGCTCACCACCTGTCACGTTGTCCCGAAAATATCTTCGGTGGAAGGTGGGTCAAAAGGACTTAAATGTCCAAACTAGACATCTGTCTATGCCTGCATTGGGAATTGCGTGAAGATATTTATTTATTTATTTTGTGTTGTTTTTTTTGTTATGTACCAAATGTATTATGCTAATACAATGGGCTGCAGTGAAGTAAATACATGTTTTATTGAATACCAGTTATTACCAACAAACTAAGAGATTTAATAACTAAGTTATGTCATTAACAAATTGATGGATGTAACATATGTTACATATATTAATTAATAAATGATTCAATTCAATTAACAAAAATTATAAAATAAAAATACATAAATATTTTCTCACAATTCCCAATACACAGAGGTCTAGTCTAGACAATTACGTCCCTTCGACCCACGTTCCACAGAAGATATTTTGGGACAATGTGACAGGTGGTGAGCCAGTCACCGTCTTCATGTCAAAGCCAACGATATATTTGTACATGAGTTTTTGAAAAAACCTATTGGTACAAGCCTACCACTTGGGGATTGAACTTGGGTTCACCCAACCACTCAGCTATCATGACTCATGGTGTGATGTTAATGTTTATAAGTAAATAGAATATTAATCTATGTAATATTTACCAAAGTATATATATAATATCATTGTCTTGGACACTGAAATGGTGATAGGCTCGCCATCTGTTCCATTGTCCCAAATAAGTTTCGGTGAAAGGTGTGTTGAATGGACTTTAGTGGCTACAGCTCTGTCTATCTTTTTGTTGGGAAAATGTGTAAAAATATTAAAAAAAAAATAGTAAAATACCCAATAATCAATCAATTTTATTGATTAAAGCATACAAATCATGCTGGACTTTTGTTTTTAAATTAAAGAAAAATTTTTAAAAATTCAACTGTCAAATGTCCAAAGAGGCATAAATAAACATAGATTTAAATATTCAAAAAATGTGTGCATGGCACAGTGGCTCGGAGGTAAAAGTACAGCTGAGGTCGCAGGTTCTTGTCAGTAGAATTATTTAAAATTTCTCTTTAATTTAACATAAAAATTGTCTCACCTCTTTAACTCCGTCATAAGACTTTAATTCACTTAAGGTTTTATTCACTAATTGCTGATCTATGTTTGAACCAAAATCCACCAAAATTTCAAGCTGTAACAGAAATGTTCACACTGTAAAAATATCTCTTTAGAGAGCCTCCATAGACAAGTGGTGTACACAGGTTTCTATAATTTTGTCAGCTTTAACATTCAGGGTTGAATTCCCTGAATGGAGAATTGAGTGAACCTGAATGAGAAATCTCTTTGAATGGAGAAATCCACTTATTCTAATTTTTTTAGAGTGTGGGTGTTTGTGATACCTTCATTGTTTTAAATTCCACAAAACAAGTGCTTTAGTTAATCATGGAATGAAAGCAAAGTATATGATGTCCCAATCTATGTTTGAAATTATTTATTATTATCTCTATCTGCTGATGTACACTTTTGTAAAATTCTTAGGGATATAGGAAATTTTCTCAGATTTTCTAGTAAAACTAACTTTTGAGTAAACTAGACACAGTTTCAAGGGAAACTTAGACCTACAAAAATATAAACACAATTATATTTCAGACAGCTGCACAGGCACACTGAATTTTTATAGCTCTATCCCGGAAACCAATATAGTAATCATGACTATAAACAATTCACCTGCCAAAATTTATTAAAATACATTAAAAAATATAACAAATATAAACAAATTTTTTGAAAGAAAGGAAAAAATGTTTATTGGTACCAGAAAAAATAATAATAAAGGAAATTAAAAGTCTTAAAATAAATAAAAAAAAATTGATTTAAGACTAATAAACATATGGTCGGGGAATAAATGCTGGGAAGAGGTTATACAGAAGAAAAAGATTATCTTGAAGAGAAAAAGGATAATATAAGACAGCAAAGGAATAAATACTTCAATTCTCTTTTCTCCTATTTACATTGTAGTAAGAAAACCAAGAATATTTATGGTTTTATTGTTAAATCATGCTAAAACCTAAGTTAATAAGTTGAATTTAACCCAAACTTCAATTTATTACGCAGAAATAAGTATTTATCACATTACCTTGGAAGTAAGCATGTTGTTTGACTAATTGTAAATATATTAAAAATATTAAATGTCTATCAAGATTATTTCGCTTATCTGTCACCATAAGAAGATGTAATAATAATAAAATTAAACAAAAAATTTTATTAAAATGTCACTATGATACAAAATCTGAAGGGCAAATATTATACTTTATAATTGGTGGCAATGGCAATGTAAACATAAAAACATTGCTTTTTTGACACTGACACATAGTGATGCGACATGAATTTGTGATGGTTTTAGTCGGTATGCTTCTCCTTCTGAGATTCGAGCCCGACACTGTTCGTTTCGGTGGCCTCCCGGCCAAGGAACGTTCGTGCATAAAACATTTCTTCCATGGTTATCAAAAAAAAACTGAAGAAGAAGTTAAACTGTCCTACGAGCGGCAGCATCGTCTATGTTGCGCGGTGTCTGGTACAGCGATGGTCAATTGACTATCTCAGTCTGGTGAGGTCATGGAATTGTAAATATTGTTACGTATGTAAAAGAAGTAGTTATGGCTTTTATTTATTGTTTCCTGTACAAATATGAAAGAAAGAAAGAAACATTTATTGCACATAATATACCACGAGCATAGTAAATTGAAGAGAAAATTAACAAAGAGAAATAAACTTAGAGACCATATTATAATTATATTAAAATATCGTCTCCCACTTTTTGATACATAGACTAGATGGCAAACAAGCAATCGGTTCAAATAATTATAAATATATGAATAGATAGGGACATCATAACAACACCTCATATTATAATCCATTGGTTCAAATGTGTAGGAAATATAACGAAATTACTATTAGCAACACAAATATAGATTTATTTATTTCGAATTTGAACACATATAAGTCAAGTGTTTGGAAAGCCAAGTAAAGTCAAGTATTTGTGATTTTTGTTTTATTATATCTTTGTGTAAATTTTCTAATTTTTTTTTTCATTACTTATATTTAAGTGTAAGAAAGAAAACACCGTGTCCATGTTTTAAATCTGTATACACATAGTTTGGACAAGGACTGTTCAATACCTTAGAGTTTTAATCTTATCATGTAATTGTCTTAGTCTGTTTTGTGTATAATAATAAATAAATAATAATAAATAAATAAATAAATCATTATTTCTATCTTCAATGTATTTTCAGACCAATGGGATTCACCATATATATGTAAATGGGTTAAAACCCATGTAAAATAATGAAGAAGAATTGTATAATACTAATGTACAAAAATGTAGTCACGATAGCCGTGTGGATGGGTGGTCGGAATTTCGAGTCGAGAGACCCGAGTTCGATCCCCAAGTGGCAGGCTCGCACCAATGGGGTTTTTCAAAACCTATGTACGATTTATATCGTTGGATTGGATATAAAGACGGTGACGGGCTCACCACCTGTCACGTTGTCCCGAAAATATCTTCAGTGGAAGGAGGGTTAAAGTGACTTATTGCCTAGACTAGACCTCTGTATTGGGAATTTCCCCTGTATAGGGAACTGCGTGAAGATATTTATTTTTTATTTAATATAATATAACATAAAATAACTATAATATAACACTAGTTCGTAATTTTTTTAATACTAATACTCTATGGGCTTAGCTTGAAATAAAATTTTATTATTATTATATACATTGCTCCGATCCCAAAGTAGCTAAACCGTGGTATGGAATCAGAAACAGCGATGGTATCAAAAACAAACATACACGAGAAAATGTAGAAAGTGTTTTTTTCATTGACTAGACCGGGAATCGAACCCTGTACCTCAGAGCTGGTGACACAGTGAAAATAGTTTTACGCCACTCGTTCTTGGAGGTCTCACATTATGATTAGTGTTATTATGCACATAGTTATTAGCGGTAATTATAAGTGGCAGTCACGATAGCCGAGTGGTTGGGCGGTCGGAATTTCGAATCAAGTGACCCGAGTCCGATTCCCATGTGGCGGGCTCGTGCCAATCGTGGGTTTTTTCAAAAACTTATGTACGAATGATATCGTTGCCTTAGACATAAATGCGGCGACGGGCTCACCACCTGTCACGTTGTCCCGAAAATATCTTCGGTGAAACGTGGGTCAAAGACACATAACTGTTAAGACTAGGCCTCTGCCTACCCCTGTATAACAGAGGGAGTGGTTTCTCATACCAAATAGTAGTTGAAGACTTGAACAGATGCAAGAAGGATTTAATTGTCTAGACTAGACCTCTGTATTGGGAATTTCCCTGTATAGGGAACTGCGTGAAGATATTTATTTTTATTTAATATAATATAACACTAGTTCGTAATTTTTAATACTAATACTCTATGGGCTTAGCTTGAAATAAAATTTTATTATTATTATATACATTGCTCCGATCCCAAAGTAGCTAAACCGTGGTATGGAATCAGAAACAGCGATGGTATCAAAACAAACATACACGAGAAAATGTAGAAAGTGTTTTTTCATTGACTAGACCGGGAATCGAACCCTGTACCTCAGAGCTGGTGACACAGTGAAAATAGTTTTACGCCACTCGTTCTTGGAGGTCTCACATTATGATTAGTGTTATTATGCACATAGTTATTAGCGGTAATTATAAGTGGCAGTCACGATAGCCGAGTGGTTGGGCGGTCGGAATTTCGAATCAAGTGACCCGAGTCCGATTCCCATGTGGCGGGCTCGTGCCAATCGTGGGTTTTTTCAAAAACTTATGTACGAATGATATCGTTGCCTTAGACATAAATGCGGCGACGGGCTCACCACCTGTCACGTTGTCCTGAAAATATCTTCGGTGAAACGTGGGTCAAAGACACATAACTGTTAAGACTAGGCTCTGCCTACCCCTGTATAACAGAGGGAGTGGTTTCTCATACCAAACAGTAGTTGAAGACTTGAACAGATGCAAGAAGGATTTAATTGTCTAGACTAGACCTCTGTATTGGGAATTTCCCTGTATAGGAACTGCGTGAAGATATTTATTTTTATTTAATATAATATAACATAAAATAACTAATATAACACTAGTTCGTAATTTTTTTAATACTAATACTCTATGGGCTTAGCTTGAAATAAAATTTTATTATTATTATATACATTGCTCCGATCCCAAAGTAGCTAAACCGTGGTATGGAATCAGAAACAGCGATGGTATCAAAAACAAACATACACGAGAAAATGTAGAAAGTGTTTTTTTCATTGACTAGACCGGGAATCGAACCCTGTACCTCAGAGCTGGTGACACAGTGAAAATAGTTTTACGCCACTCGTTCTTGGAGGTCTCACATTATGATTAGTGTTATTATGCACATAGTTATTAGCGGTAATTATAAGTGGCAGTCACGATAGCCGAGTGGTTGGGCGGTCGGAATTTCGAGTCAAGGGATCCGAGTTCGATCGATCAGGTTTTTGAAATTACACATCGTACCGATGTGTAATTTCAAAACTGATGTACGATTTATATAGTTGGCTTGGATATAAAGACGGTGACAGTCTCACCAACTGTCGCGTTGTCCCAAACAACCTACTATTAAAGGTCGATCGAAAGTACTTAATTGTCTAGACTAGACCTCTGTATTGGGAATTTCCCTGTATAGGAACTGCGTGAAGATATTTATTTTTATTTAATATAATATAACATAAAATAACTATAATATAACACTAGTTCGTAATTTTTTTAATACTAATACTCTATGGGCTTAGCTTGAAATAAAATTTTATTATTATTATATACATTGCTCCGATCCCAAAGTAGCTAAACCGTGGTATGGAATCAGAAACAGCGATGGTATCAAAAACAAACATACACGAGAAAATGTAGAAAGTGTTTTTTTCATTGACTAGACCGGGAATCGAACCCTGTACCTCAGAGCTGGTGACACAGTGAAAATAGTTTTACGCCACTCGTTCTTGGAGGTCTCACATTATGATTAGTGTTATTATGCACATAGTTATTAGCGGTAATTATAAGTGGCAGTCACGATAGCCGAGTGGTTGGGCGGTCGGAATTTCGAATCAAGTGACCCGAGTCCGATTCCCATGTGGCGGGCTCGTGCCAATCGTGGGTTTTTTCAAAACCTATGTACGATTTATATAGTTGGCTTGGATATAAAGACGGTGACAGTCTCACCAACTGTCGCGTTGTCCCAAACAACCTACTATTAAAGGTCGATCGAAAGTACTTAATTGTCTAGACCTCTGTCTACCCCTGTATTGGAAATAGCGTGTAGATATTCATATTCATTCTATCATTATTAAAAATATATTACATAATAAAATTTACAATAATTAATACAAGATGCAAAAGACATCATCCAGTTTCCATATCAGTCACATAGACAAAATAACAGACATAAAATTATTCACAAAACAGCACAAGGTTTAATTGACGCTCCAGATTTTCTTTCCATAATCAATCTTAAGGTCCCTACGAGATCAATGAGATCAATACGATTGTCACTGAAGGACTCAGTGACTCACGAGGAAGGTTGGGTGTATAATGAATTAAATACTATTTGTACCTAGTAAAAAACACAATGATTTATTATTTATATTTATTACAAATATATTGTTCTTTATTTAACGTTAAGTAGTGACGTAAATGGCTGAATCCTGGTGGTAAATGGCTGAATCCTGATGCTGAAGTTGCTATAAAATATTACTTGCTGGGCTCTTGTGGGCAGGGCGACATAGAGAGACAACTCTGTAAAAATAAGAAAACTTGTAATTCGAATTTTATCGGAGTAATTATTATGATTTGTTTTTGGGTCTCTCAAAAAAGGTTTGGTTTTTTCTTTATAGAAAAGGGAGGCAAACGAGCAGGTGGCACACGTAATGGTTAGTGATTACCGCCGCCCATGAACATCTGCAATACCGGAGGAATAGCGGATGCGTTGCCGGCCTTTGAGAAAGGTACAGGCTCTTTTGGTGAATCTAAATCTGAATCTCTGGTGAATCTTTTCTTTACTGCATTTGTTAACGTGTCAGTTCTCAGAAATCGTATTTGTAGAAATAAAACAATTTATAGTATTTTTAGCGCTTAGCGGTAACCGAGTGGTTGAGAGATCTGTATTCGATTCAAGAGACCCGAGTTCGATCGATCAGGTTTTTGAAATTACACATCGTACCGATGTGTAATTTCAAAAACTGATGTACGATTTATATAGTTGGCTTGGATATAAAGACGGTGACAGTCTCACCAACTGTCGCGTTGTCCCAAACAACCTACTATTAAAGGTCGATCGAAAGTACTTAATTGTCTAGACCTCTGTCTACGTCAGTATTGGGATTGCTGTGAAGATATTTGATTTAAAAAAATATCTTTTGGATGTGTTCTGTAGGGTGAGTAAAAAGGGTATGTAATATTCCCAAGCTGTAATGTTACTCAAAAGTGACATTTAAAAGAGGCCTTTGCCCAACAGCCGGCATTTGAAGGGTTTAACTATATTTTTTCTTCGTGAAATCTCTATAAACCTATTATGTAGTGGTAAGCATAGCTTCTTCTCGAAGTACAGTACCCAATGGGGCAGCCAGAGAGAACATTTTGCCAATTTTTACGATGCTTACATACCACTTTCGCTTCTTTCAAATTCATAGAATAAATAAAAAAATGTCTTCATGCAATTCCCAATACAGGGGTAGACAGAGGTCTAGTCTAGACAATTAAGTCCCTTTGACCCATCTTCAACAACGTGACAGATGGTGAGCGCGTCGCCGTCTTTATGTCCAAGCCAACAATATAATTCGTACATAATTTTTTTGAAAAACCCATTGGCAAGAGTCTGCCACCTGGGGATCGAACTCGGGTCTCTTGACTTGAAATTCCGACCTCCCAACCACTCGGCTATTGTGACTTTTTCAAATTCATAATTTTCTTAATACTGGCACGTCTAGGTATTCATGTTCTGTTGACCCTCTTCGAGCAATCTCGAAGTCTACGAAAGTTAGTCTTTGTTGAAAATTAACGAATTAACTAAATTATTTAGACCACTATAGACTCGATAGCAGAGTGTTAGGGTGGTCGGAATTTCGAGTCAAGGGATCCGAGTTCGATCCTCAGATGGCAGGCTCGTACCAATGGGTTTTACAAAAACTTATGTACGAATTATATCGTTGACTTGGACATAAAGACGGCGACGGGCTTACCACCTGTCACGTTGTCCCGAAAATATGTTCGTTGGAAGGTGGGTCAAAGGGACTTAACTGTCTAGACTAGACCTCTGTCTACCCCTGTACTGGGAATTGCGCGACGATATATATTATATTTAGACCTCTTACGGTCTCTGTTTTGAGACAAGATAAAAATATTCCTCATCATAAACAATCTCATGTGTATAATCACCTCTCTGTAGTCAACTTCGGCGATGGCGGTTTTGAGCAGTTCAACACGCTTCGGCGGTGCCTGGTCCTGGTCGTGCACCAGCTTGTACACCTCGGAGCGCTGTAGGTGGTCGAGGGCAACCGGCGGCTTTGCGTACTTCATGAAGTTGATGCTGGAATAATTTAGGTTTAAGTTTAGGTTGGTGAAGTGTGGGACCTCACATTGACGGCTTAGAGGATTCACTGTTGAGGATCAGTTACTGTTACTGACTGAACAAAGC
Source organism: Sericinus montela (assembly GCA_029286605.1). Lineage (NCBI taxonomy): Eukaryota > Metazoa > Arthropoda > Insecta > Lepidoptera > Papilionidae > Sericinus > Sericinus montela. Next base: position 333,588 of record JAGSMR010000120.1, on the reverse strand, counting down.
AGAAACTTTTCTACAGCAGCTGGATAGAGGCAATTGTTATATAAATATAATTTTTATTATAATTTTGGCGTTTGCAGAACCAGACACTATGCTTCTTAAACGGTCTACAGGATTCTGGTCTCGTATTATTCGAGATGGTTATTCAGCTATCTTACTGTAGTCTAAAATGTTTAAGGATTTTTTTCTCTTCGCCACCTCTTACGACACCCACGGAAAGAAATGGAGTGATACTTACGCCGATATCGCGCGTCAAAAGCGTATTGATTATGGCGAAAGACGACTTCCATGGACGTGTGGCCTACACACTGGTTTACATGGCGTCGCCAGCTCCTAGGTTCGATTACCTGACGGGTCAATGTGGAAAATAAGTTTTTATATATTTTCTCGTGTCTGGATGTTTGTCATACTTACGTTGTATACGATTCCGTAACACAATTGCTTTAGTTACTTGGGGATCAGAGTATTATATGTGATTGTGTCTTCTATCTATGTATCAATACATATATATATGGCTACTAATAAATGGTGTGATAATAACCTGAGTGGTAGAGCCACGCATCAGCTTTTGTTGTTGCATGAATGGGCCGACTCGACCGGGGAAGTACCACGACCTCACAGAATACCGGCGTGAAGTAGAAGACTAACAAACTTCTGCGTTTCGTTTGGTGAGTGCAGGTAACCGGAGGCCCACACACTCCCCTCCTCCAATTCTGTGGGGGGGGGGGCACTCTAAGGCCGGCAATTCATCTGCTATGCCTCTGGTATTGCGGGTGTTCATGGGCGGCGGTAATCACTTACCATCACGTGAGCCACCTGCTCGTGACCAAAATATGATGGGTCCTATTCCCTGACGGATTAACTTTTTCTACATTGTCTCCGGTCTGGATGTCTGTTGTATCTTCGTTGTTTCCAATTCCATAACACGCGTTTTTTATCAACTTACTTTGGGATCGAAGCAATATATATTTTGTCGTCCTTATCTATACATATATTAGAAAATAAAAAAGTGACAGGCAATTAAATTAAAGAGAAAAAAGTTAAAATTTCTCCTGACACGGGCGGGATTCGAACCCGCGCCCGTTGTCGTTCCGTGGCGACGCTCTTACCTCCGAGCCACTGTATCTTACACCATGTCAAGCATCAGTTGACATTTTAAATCTGTATTCTCTTATATGAGTTCGAATCCCGCCCGTGTTAATTGAAATTTTAACTTTTTTCTCTTTAATTTAATAACATAAAAGTTCAGCATAAATAAGCTTTAAAAATCAATAAAATTGCATAAGACTGGCTATTAAATTTGTTAGGTTTAAAAGTAAAGAAAAAAGAAACGTCCATTGCACACAACTCGCTACGGTTGGTTATAAATATAAACTGGCATACTTAAATACCAAAAAAAGGCATATAAAAAACATATAAACAAACTTAGCGACAAAATACGCCCATGCTTAGAAGAACAAAGAGCAGATAATCACTACGTTATAAACAAGAAAAATAATACTCCACAGGCTACACTCACGTCAATCATTTTATTGTAAGAGGGCACAACATTCTCTTGCACATTGTGGAAGTCGACTAGGTGACAATTTGACTCTCTGTAAAATTTTTGAAGTTTTAACCATATTTTGGATACATAGAATGATAACGCTTGATTTATCGTAAGAATAAGAATATTTTATTACAAACTACAACAGTTTAACACTTAAAGCGAAACCCTATGTTTCTAAAATAAAAGTAGCGTATGTTACTCGTTACAATATTAGCTATCTGCCAGTGAAAGTCTTGTTAAAATCGTCGAGCCGTGTCAGAGATTAGCAGTAACAGAGACAGATAGACAGACAAACAAAATTGTAAAAAATTTATTTTGGTGTATGTAACATATATATATATGGCTACTAATAAATGGTGTGATAATAACCTGAGTGGTAGAGCCACGCATCAGCTTTTGTTGTTGCATGAATGGGCCGACTCGACCGGGGAAGTACCACGACCTCACAGAATACCGGCGTGAAGTAGAAGACTAACAAACTTCTGCGTTTCGTTTGGTGAGTGCAGGTAACCGGAGGCCCACACACTCCCCTCCTCCAATTCTGTGGGGGCACTCTAAGGCCGGCAATTCATCTGCTATGCCTCTGGTATTGCGGGTGTTCATGGGCGGCGGTAATCACTACCATCACGTGAGCCACCTGCTCGTGACCAAAATATGATGGGTCCTATTCCCTGACGGATTAACTTTTTCTACATTGTCTCCGGTCTGGATGTCTGTTGTATCTTCGTTGTTTCCAATTCCATAACACGCGTTTTTTTATCAACTTACTTTGGGATCGAAGCAATATATATTTTGTCGTCCTTATCTATACATATATTAGAAAATAAAAAAGTGACAGGCAATTAAATTAAAGAGAAAAAAGTTAAAATTTCTCCTGACACGGGCGGGATTCGAACCCGCGCCCGTTGTCGTTCCGTGGCGACGCTCTTACCTCCGAGCCACTGTATCTTACACCATGTCAAGCATCAGTTGACATTTTAAATCTGTATTCTCTTATATGAGTTCGAATCCCGCCCGTGTTAATTGAAATTTTAACTTTTTTCTCTTTAATTTAATAACATAAAAGTTCAGCATAAATAAGCTTTAAAAATCAATAAAATTGCATAAGACTGGCTATTAAATTTGTTAGGTTTAAAAGTAAAGAAAAAAGAAACGTCCATTGCACACAACTCGCTACGGTTGGTTATAAATATAAACTGGCATACTTAAATACCAAAAAAAGGCATATAAAAAACATATAAACAAACTTAGCGACAAAATACGCCCATGCTTAGAAGAACAAAGAGCAGATAATCACTACGTTATAAACAAGAAAAATAATACTCCACAGGCTACACTCACGTCAATCATTTTATTGTAAGAGGGCACAACATTCTCTTGCACATTGTGGAAGTCGACTAGGTGACAATTTGACTCTCTGTAAAATTTTTGAAGTTTTAACCATATTTTGGATACATAGAATGATAACGCTTGATTTATCGTAAGAATGAGAATATTTTATTACAAACTACAACAGTTTAACACTTAAAGCGAAACCCTATGTTTCTAAAATAAAAGTAGCGTATGTTACTCCTTACAATATTAGCTATCTGCCAGTGAAAGTCTTGTTAAAATCGTCGAGCCGTGTCAGAGATTAGCAGTAACAGAGACAGATAGACAGACAAACAAAAATTGTAAAAAAAAATTTATTTTGGTGTATGTAACATATATATTCATATAAATATATTAAAAAACGGTTATTTCAATATTACAAACAGACACTCCAATTTTATTTATATGTATAGAAGTAGTACATCAAATCATTTATCTATAGCCGAGTGGTTGGGTGTTCGGAATTCGAGTCAAGACAGGTGGTCGAGACTCGGGTCGAGTTCGATCCCCAACGCGACGGTCTCCACCTGTCACGTTGTCCGGAAAATATCTTCGGTGGATGGTGGGTCGAAGGGACTTAATTGTCTAGGTGACCTTTGTCTAGCCCTGTATTGTTCATTGCGTGAAGATATTTATTTATTTTATTTATTCTCGTGGGTGCAAAAGGCGAATCAGGGAAGAGATAGCCATCACGAAAAGTGCCACACCAACAACAGACCGATTATGGGCAGCAGCTTCAAAGGTGCGATTTGTCTTGTACTCCAATCGCCAACCCGCTTGCATAGCGTGGCGATTATGGCGAACTCTTCCGAAAGGAAGAGGCCTATGTCTTGTCTTGTAGGGGACCGTTGACATGATGATGATGATGAGAAAGTTACTTTAAGTGGTTGATAAAACGTTAAATCTATTCGCGAATAGAACAGATGTTTTATTTATGTATTTGTATTTTTTTTAGGTTTTCACTCATTTTCCCAATTCGTATGCATAGGTCTATTAGGCCTATTTGGGACAACATGACTGGTGGTGGCCTTAACGCTGTCGTAATTTGAAACATTTGTGATAAAGAAGTTTTTACTTAAAATATTTAATTAACCCCACTTTATCTACCACACAGAAGAACGGTTAGGAGGTAATTCCTCTGTGCCAGAATGTTTGAAAATAAAGTAAATGAAAATATTAAATCTCAGCGTTATCATTCATAAATCAAAATTATAGATAACATCATATCTGCGCGTAGACAAAATATCTACTTACTTATACTTCCTACATACAGAGGGTCCCCAAGGCCAAACCTTGTTCCACTGTTCGACCTGCCGCGGCGTAAACATGCAAATAAATAGAACATGGATAAAGTAACAGTTAGTAAATGTCCACTGCTGGGCAAAGGGACGATAGCCGAGTGGTTGGGTGTTCGGAATTCGAGTCAAGACAGGTGGTCGAGACTCGGGTCGAGTTCGATCCCCAACGCGACGGTCTCACCACCTGTCACGTTGTCCGGAAAATATCTTCGGTGGATGGTGGGTCGAAGGGACTTAATTGTCTAGGTGACCTTTGTCTAGCCCTGTATTGTTCATTGCGTGAAGATATTTATTTATTTTATTTATTCTCGTGGGTGCAAAAGGCGAATCAGGGAAGAGATAGCCATCACGAAAAGTGCCACACCAACAACAGACCGATTATGGGCAGCAGCTTCAAAGGTGCGATTTGTCTTGTACTCCAATCGCCAACCCGCTTGCATAGCGTGGCGATTATGGCGAACTCTTCCGAAAGGAAGAGGCCTATGTCTTGTCTTGTAGGGGACCGTTGACATGATGATGATGATGAGAAAGTTACTTTAAGTGGTTGATAAAACGTTAAATCTATTCGCGAATAGAACAGATGTTTTATTTATGTATTTGTATTTTTTTTAGGTTTTCACTCATTTTCCCAATTCGTATGCATAGGTCTATTAGGCCTATTTGGGACAACATGACTGGTGGTGGCCTTAACGCTGTCGTAATTTGAAACATTTGTGATAAAGAAGTTTTTACTTAAAATATTTAATTAACCCCACTTTATCTACCACACAGAAGAACGGTTAGGAGGTAATTCCTCTGTGCCAGAATGTTTGAAAATAAAGTAAATGAAAATATTAAATCTCAGCGTTATCATTCATAAATCAAAATTATAGATAACATCATATCTGCGCGTAGACAAAATATCTACTTACTTATACTTCCTACATACAGAGGGTCCCCAAGGCCAAACCTTGTTCCACTGTTCGACCTGCCGCGGCGTAAACATGCAAATAAATAGAACATGGATAAAGTAACAGTTAGTAAATGTCCACTGCTGGGCAAAGGGACGATAGCCGAGTGGTTGGGTAATCGAAATTCGCGTCAGGAAAACCGAGTTCGATTCCCAAGTGGTAGGTTCGTACCAATGGGTGTTTTCCAAAAAGTGCGATTTATATCATTGGTATGGACATAAAAAACGGCGACTGAAAGTTGAGTCGAGAGGACTTAATTATCTAGACCTCTGTCTACCCAAGTATTGAGAATGACTTCAGGTTTAGTTTTTTAAATGGTCTATTTCACGAAAATTCCCAATCATATCACTTTACTTGCGTTGTTATCCAATATATGGTTATTATGAAAGTGTCTATGGAAATAAAAAATGGATTTAATAGCACGGGATTGTAAATTCCTAGTGCATAAAGATAGACATTCAGAACTACAAGACAGGCTTAAAAACAAAAAGGCGAAGGTGCGCACAGCGAAACGTGATGCTGCAGGTTCAGGGCCACCATTCGACTACTATCGTGACCCACTCCTGACAGAACCACTGCGGCTTAGCAGAAGTGGTTAATTCTTAAAAACATAAGTAACACAATGCAGGAGTCAACATGCCAATCTAGAGACTAGTGCTAAATACCCCAGGGTTTTGCCTTGAATGATTTCGGACTGAGCTAGAATTGTCTCCGCTATCGATTCCTCGCTGTATTCTTCACCAGATCTTCTCCAGCGCCTCCCGCTGGGTAGGTACATTGGTCTCGCGGGGTGTAACCTCCCAAACATTGGCTGTGGTTTCTTCTTCTGCATTACTTGGGTTTGAGGTACATCTCCGGTTAACTATATTTTAAGTATATGATAATTTGTCCACCCCGTTTAATTTTGTAGTAGTTGTAACAGTCTAATAAAAATATACTATTAACTCTTACACGAATAGCTGTCTCGTCTACTTCCTCTTCTTTATACCCTATCAAAGGTCCACTGAATATAGACCACCCCTAAAATTTTTCACAAAGAATGGTCCTTATCCATCTGCATCTATCGACTCCCCGAAATATTTTGCAGGTCGTCACTCTGTCTTGTCTACATATTGTGAGCCATTACCCATTTAATATCATGTTAAAGTTCATTAGAGGTCAAAGACCTTAAGGGAGGATTTGCAATTCGTCACGTTTAACTAGTGGAACGGTAATTGTAGCTAGCCACTGACAATTCACAATAGTTGCTATCCATCACTGGTTTAGTATATTTCAAGGTGGTAATCCCACCATCTGTCGTTACAACTTGAAATGTTCTCCTTTAGTCGCCTCTTACGACACTAATTAGAGGAAAAGGCTTGATTATTCTTGCGCCGTTACCACATGTTAATAATAACGATTACACTGGAACATTACACAAATTCAAACCCTTACCTGATCTTGGAAATAAGGTAGCAAATAAATTAAAACATGCAAGAACCTAAAGCAGTCTCCACAGAGAGGTGGTTAAAATCTCTTTAATATTCGACGTAGCCCTCAAGAGCAACGCCTGTTCACAAGCATGACGTCCATCCATCAGTTCAGCCATCGACTAAGGCGAGGTCTCGGTTAATACCACAATAAAGTAGGGACATCATCTTTTACGTTTCGTTAGTAGTTATATTCTCCTAAGAAACGAAGAACGGGATGCCCTATGCTACCTCATGGTATTAGAAAGAAGAAATAAAAAACATTTAAAATGATTCCAAATTCTAGTAAGAGATTATGCAACCTCTTACTTGATGAAATTAGATGGAATATTTCTCATTTTTAACAATGGCGGCTAGGGCTTCACCATTTTTTCAGGAGAAACCAGAGGGGCAGGATGTCTTGCAATGGATCTCTATAAAGCGTTTATTAAGTAAAAGAAAAATGACATCAAGGAACACTTAGTAGAATATAATTCCATGCAACTTACATTATTCTTTTTGTCCATATCACCCGTTACTGTTAGCTTTGCCTTTGTCTCTGCCGGCATGTTTTCCTCAGATTTAATTTCTACGTCTACTCCCCCTTTTTCTTTACTTTGTACTTCTTCTGTTTCTTTTATAGGAAGAATTTTAGTTTCTTCGTTTTTCACCAGACATGTATCTAAATGGATGTATTAAATATTATTGATGTAAATTTGTATCTTTAAAAAAAATTATATTTTTTATTATCTCTCTTGTCTTTGTCCTCTTCTTTTGTCTTTGTCCGCAGTTTAACACTTCACACGAAACTCTAATAATTTTTCTTAAATTAGCCTAAAGTGCTCCTCATGACATCGTCTCTCTGTCATTGAAATCTGCAGTTAAAATGGGTACAGACGTTTCAGAGACCTCTGAAACGGCTAGAGGCTGGAACCCATTTTAACTCATGACCATGAGATGCATTTAGTGCAAAAGTAAACAGACACTTTAATTTTATTTATATGTATAGATTTATATGCGTCGCCCTCAGTGGTAGAGAGGCGTTTACATTAGTTTTCAAGGTGTCGTCGGATCTGAGGTCTCCGGTTTCGATTCCCTAACGGGTCCATGAAGAAAGCACTTTTGCTACATGCTCACTGGTCTGGGTGTTTATGGTAGCTTCGTTGTTTCTGATTCCAAAACATAACTGCATTACCTACTTACGTTGGGATCGGAGTAATATATGTGTTGTGCAATAGAAAATAAAGAAGTGACTGGCTATTATATTTGTTAGGTTTAATAGAAAAGAAAAAAGGAACGTCCATTGCACACACCACGCTACGCTTTTCCTCTTGATCTAATATGTTAAAGAACATGGCGAACTAAAATCATATTTCTAAATCTTTAAAACTCTAGAAATATATATATATATATATATATATAGCTATAAAACACTCTCTCTTAAATACCTGAACCCTGAACAAATCCCTTAGCGATCTCCACTGGACTAGTTATGGCGTCTCCTTTTTTCTGAAAAAAAAAAAGCATTGGAATTATTAAGAAGCTTCCCATGTGAAGACATAAACGTTTCCATAGGTGAAAGTCAGTCAAGTGGCATGACATTTGAAGTTTGAAGATTGCTAGGGTCTATGGGCTGGACTAGTCAACTACAATCAGGTGGACTATAAACTTATCATCAGAATTCCGTAAAAAGTACCAAGGTCGTATCAGTTCATTCGTTCAGTTGTAAAAATGCTGCCGCTTCAAAGAACTAATAATGATATTGTCCGTGGTACGGCCACTAACGCCGTCTACGAGAGCTGGTGCTGCTGTGCTGTCTATATGAAAAGTACGAGAAAGAATCCTTTGAAAGAAGCCACAGAACATTCATCAAAAAGTATAATAATATGACATTCATATACTAAAGTCACGATAGCAGAGTGGTTGGGTGGTCGGAATTTTGAGTCAAGAGACCCCAATCGTGGGTTTTTTTTCAAAAACTTATGTACGAATTATACCGTTGGCTTGGACATAAATACGGCGACGGGCTCACCACCTGTCACGTTTTCCCGAAAATATCTTTGGTGGAAGGTGGGCCGAAGGGACTTAATTGCCTAGACTAGACCTCTGGCTTGGGAATTGCGTAAAGATATTTATTTATTTATTTTACATTCATATTCTAAACGTCTTGCAAGAGACAGACTTTTTTATTAACTACATATATTTTAATGTAGATTCTGTGATATGTATCTGTGTGGGGTCTTCTTAATATGTAAATTACACTTTATCTTTTGGTTTAGAAGTTCCATTGGTTAATGTTGGAAATTTGATTCGGCAGTTTAATTTAATTTCACTCAAATGGCTGTCTTGATACTCTGGCAGAATTCTTCTAAAGAGAAGCCATAAAATTTGAAACAAAAAAACATTGTAATTCATATAAAATTATTTTTAATCGATTCAGTTGAATAGCAGATCACCGTTCGTACTAGTCCTATAGCGTCAGCATTGTCACGGTAAAGTAGAGAATTTGTTTCTGAACACCACAAACAAAGATGATGAAAGTTACATAGAAATCATAATAATTGTAATAAAATACGCACAATTATTTATGGTATCATAAATAATTTTGCGTATTTTATTACAATTATTAGTAAAGTCAAGAGATTAGAGTTCGATCTTCCAGGTGGTAGACTTTAAAAACTTACGTACGATTTATATCGTTGGTCTGGACATAAAGACGGTGACGGTGACGGTAAAAAAAATTATTCAGTGGAAGATTGGTACGAGCCATAGGAATCGAACTCGGATCTCATGACTCGAATTCCGATCACCTAACCACTCGGCTATCGTGACTAAATATAAATGTATCGCACATTTATAATATTGTAATGATCAAAACATAAACGTCTATCGGTGACTTTGGATCCTGACTAAATTGAGGCTTTGCCAAATTTCCTTAACAATCGACACAACAAAATAAGAAATATATAATAAATATTCATAAATACAGACTAAATCATCTAATGTATGCGTTGATACTAAACTAAGTTATTAATTTAAAGAGAAAAATGTTTTCAAAATTTCAACTGATACGGGCGAGATTCGGACCCGCGACCTCTGCCGAATCGTGTCAGTAAAAATTTTAAAAACATTTTTTGTCTCTAATTCAATAACATAAAAGTTTAGCAACTTATATGTTTAAAAATCAATAAAAAATTACCAAACTAAGTTCTTATTGCACTTGTGTTTTGGAACCAAGAAAAACGAGCGTATGTCAAACACCCTGATCCGAAATAATATACGATGACCGTGGACAACTGACGACCACCGTAAACGAGTGGCGCCAGTTTACATAGTGCCAGCTTTGAATTCCCGGATTTGATTAGCAGTCCGGCCAATGGAGAGAAAAAAACACTTTTTCTATATTTTCTTTTAAACTGCTTACTTTGGGATCGGAGCAAAGTATGTGATGTTGTCTCTATCTTTATATGCATTTATATTTATTTTAATTAATATAGAATTGGTTTTTCTACATTGATCCGTTTGGGAATCCATCCCGGGACCTCTGGCGACCCCTGTATTGAGGAAAGCGTAAAGATAAAATAAACTTACAAGATTCTCTCCCGACTCATCTAATTACACACCACCGTCACAAGCGTGAAATAATTAAATACTGCAACGATTAAGCCAGCTTATGCCAAAAATGTCCGCCTTGTTTTTCTCTACGTTGACCGTATGCCAAGGTTGAATGCAACGACTGACTGCAAAGTATTACTAATTGTGATGTCTATTGGCACTGAATATATTGATGAGTGGATTAATGTGTGAATTACTAGTCTTGCCATAAATACTGATACATAAAAACTTTTCTTTTTTTTCAATTTGGAACACGTATATTATTTTAAAAATTTCTTTCCATTTTGCGCCGTTTCGCATATTTTTTCTTGTTCATTATATGTAAATATATTAATAAATATCTTCACGCAATTCCCAATACTGGAGGAGAAAGTCTAGTCTAAACAATTAAGTCCCTTCGACCTACCTTCCACCGAAGATCCTTTTCGGGACAACGTGACAGGTGGTGAGCCCGTCGCCGTCTTTATGTCCAAGCCAACGATAAAATTCGTACATAAGTTTTTGAAAACCCATTGGTACGAGTCTGCCACCTGGGGATCAAACTCGGGTGTCTTGACTTGAAATTCCGACCACCCAACCGCTTGGCTATCGTGACTTTGTATGAGTACTCAGAGTACAAAAAAATATGTCTGTTTCGTTAGCTATGAGGTATAGGGTTTTATATCTTACCTCGTGACTTATTTGGTTCTCCACAGAAACCACAAGTTGACACTTTATCTGATCATATTGTTCTTCTACAGGAGCTTCGGAAACTGTAAATAAAACAAGAACTTGTAGAACTGTAACCACTTGGACAAATTATAAGTAAAATAAATATCTTCACGCAATTCCCATTACAGGGGTAGACAGAGGTTTAGTCTAGACAATTAAGTCCCTTCGACCCACCTTCCACCGAAGATATTTTCGGGACAAAGTGACAGGTGGTGAGCCCGTCGCCGTCTTCATGTCCAAGCCATCGATGTAATTATTACATAAGTTTTTGAAAAACCAATTGGTACGAGCCTGACACCTGGGATTCGACCTCGGTTCTCTTGACTCGAAATTCCGTCCACCCAACCATTCGGCTGTGGTGACTTATATACAAATTATTCAATAATATATCCAAGTGTCACATAGTTTAACGTTAATCACGTTGAGCAAATGAACACTGATTTGCTCAATGTGCTTAAAAGAACCTTTCAATACAAAACGCAGTTCTAGTACCCACTTTGTTATTTGGCATCGAATCCTAGGTCTGCTAAAGCATAAAATCAAGTTGAATGCAGTCGAGATGCGATCTCTTCGTAAAACGTGCGGCGTCACCTTGGAGGAGAACCTTGGAACGAAAGGAAGAGTTTCGCATAATGGCAAGTATGAAAAATAATCTTATCACTGAAATTGATAAGGATGTGCGTCGATGGTTTGGGCGCGTTGAGCGAATGAGTGAAAATCGAATAGGAAAGAAAATATTTAGCGCGAAAGTTAACACTACAAGGTATGAAGGTAGGCCGAGACTAACTTTCAAAGACCATATGAGCAAGTTGCTCGCTCGGGTGTATTAAGAGTACTCGCATACCAAGACGTTTGGTGTGATGGGTATGCAATTGTGACATTTCTGGGTATCTGGTCTCTCTGGCTACTCTGTCAGAGACTATACACGAAGACTATATATAATATGAATAACTAGTATTACATTAACGAAATTAAATCCACTTTATTCTACATCTATAAAGAACCTAATATTCTCGTGAACAATAAATACCAGTCACCTAAAGAAACCTATAAATCTTCAAAACTAAGTATGCTAGCTTAATAAAATATACTATGTTTAATAGACAATATAATACCTCTTTAACGAAAGTAATAAAATTAATTAAAAATTATTAAAAATTACATAAAGAAAGAAAAACTGCCTTTAAACAATGGGAAACATGAAATTTTTGTACAACATGTGTTTTTTTTTTATTTTAATACTTTGTATTGTCCCCACATGCTTCCATTACTACGTTTACGCGGTCTGGCGTGCTGTACACCAAGTTTCTTGTACAATTTTGGTAAATATTCACCCATTCCTCTGTGTCACGATAGCCGTGTGGTTGGGCGGTTGGAATTTCGAGTCAAGGGACCCGAGATCGATCTCCAGGTGGCAGGCTCGTACCAATGGGTTTTTTCAAAAACTTATATACGAATTATATCGTTGGCATGGACATAAAGACGGCGACGGGCTCACCGCCTGTCACTTTGTCCCGAAAATATCTTCGGTGGAAGGTGGGTCAAAGGGACTTAATTGTCTAGACTAGACCTCAGTCTACCCTGTATTGGGAATTGCGTGATTTATTTATTTATTCCTCTGTGAGAGCAATTTCGAGCTCACGAAGCGTTATTGTGGGTGGGTTTTGTTGTTTTACGCATCTCTAGCTCGTCCCAAACTTGTTCGATTGGTTTGATATCCGGGCAGCGTGCTGGTCACTCATACGAGTAATGTTCATGTCTTGTATGTAGTCATTTCTTTGTAGGTTTCTTTGATATTCACATTCGTTATATCATTTTATATTGTATTCATGCTGTATTCGGTCCACGAATAAACGAATTACTTTCTTCTCCTTTCTTTCATTCACAATGAAACCTGTATGTGGTATTTCGATTGTCGTAGACCGAAACACGACATACGCACTACATTGTATTGTCGTAGATCGTTATTAGAGTGGGTCTTTTAACCTCTCAGAATGAACAATAACAATTGGTTCCTTATAAAAAGTTGATAAATGAAGAACTAGTGTTTATGCTTTTCTATCTTCACATTTCCCATTATTCGGGTAAACGGAAGTCTAGACAATTTATGAGTTTAGATACGAATTTCACCAAAGCTTAATTGATTTTGACATTTTCACAAATTGACAGGCGGTGAGGCTGTCGCCGTCATCAATGTGTAAATCAATTTTTCGTATCTTCATGAATTTTCCTAATAATAAGTCAGGCACATGTCTAGACTAGTAATGCCATTCGATCCACTTTTCACTTAAGTTTGTTGGGACAACGTGACAGGTGGTGAGCCTATCATCGTCTTATTGTCCAAGTACCCAGTACAATATACATAAATAATAAGATTGTCACTATTGTCAAACAAATATTCATACATACATATAAATATCCGAAGTTCGAGTACAAACTTTTCATTACACAAATGTTTGCACCCAGCGGGATTCGAACTCGCAACCCCTAACTTCGAAAGCAGTGGCACCACCGTTAAATCAACTTAAAAGACAGTTTCATCATAAGTAACCATACCACCATATAGTAACCTACCAGCTATATTTTCTTTATTCTCCAATTGCTTGATAAGTTTGTTCTTCTCTGCTTCTACCATATTCTCTGTAGCTCCTGTCGCTTCTTTTATTATTCCTCCAAGTTCTATTTTTTCTTTTTTCAACATCTTCTTTTCTTCCTCGTGGTTCATAACTTCGATAGTTGGTATATTATATTGGATTGGCGATAGTGAAGATGCAACTGAAACAGTCTTAATATTCAAGATGTGTCTATCTTTCAGTTGTCTATGGTTATGCTCGTATCTGCCAAAACGCATTTATGATTTTATGATGATGATATAAAAGATTATAATTGTGGTTAAAAAGATATTTTAGCTTTTATTTCTAATTAATTTATTATTAAAAATACAAAATTACAGTAATTCTCTTATGAAATCAAAAACTGTAAATTAAAAAAAATATCTTCACGCAATTGCCAATTTTGGGGTAGACAGAGGTCTTAACAATTAGTCATTTCGACCCACCGGAGACATCTTTTGGGACAATATGACAAGTGGTCACATCGTTAGTCGTCTTTATATCCAAGCCAACGACATAAATCGTACATAAGTTTTGAATAAAATCATTTTTATGAGCCTAGAAAGTCACGATAGCCGAGTGGTTCGAACTCGGGACTCTTGACTTGAGAAGAGATGAAGAAGTCACGATAGCCGAGTGGTTAGGTGGTCGGAATTTCGAGTCAAGAGCCCCGAGTTCGATCCCAAGTTGGCAGGCCCGTACCAATGGGTTTTTCAAAAACTTGTGTACAAATTATATCGTTGGCTTGGACACAAAGACGGCGACGGGCTCATCACCTGCCACGTTGTCCCGAAAATATCTTCGGTGGAAGGTGGGTCAAAGGGACTTAATTTTCTAGACTAGACCTCTGTGTACCCCTGTATTGGGAATTGCGTGAAGATATTTATTTATTTATTCGTTTGTTATGAGCCTACCACCGGGAGATGGAACTTAGTTCTTTCGACTTGAATTCTGATCACATAACCACTCTGCAATCGCGACTACTGATTAATCCACAAACCGAATGTATAGTTCCTTTTCGTACCTCGATCCAAATTGTCCGATTCAGGAGGAACAGCGAAAAGAAACACAGGTTCCTCACCAGGCAACAAAGCAGGATCTTCGTGTAATGCATTAGGTGCTCCCAGAGAATCCGCCACTGCCCTCTCTTGCCAAGGAAGAGGACTGGATTTGTAGTCCTGGAGAAATTAATTGATAGATAACATACTATACTAAACCGTAAATGAATTTACTGTATATAGATATAAAGGTATAGATAGGTAGGTAATTCTTTATTGTAAATAGTTTTATAGAATTACTTAGTATAATTTCGGAAACCTTAAAACTTCAACAACTTAAAACTTCAACAACAACCTCGTACAGGTAAACGCAGTGTAGGATGACCCCGTGAGTGATAAATAAATGGAGAGACGACCTGGATTGTGGTCGAAACGGTCCTCGTTCTTTGTGAAAAATTGTGGGAGACCAATGTTTAGCAGCGGATTCTTGATGGGGTGTAAAGAAAAAGAAAAACAATTAAAGAAAAGCATGTATTCAGGTTTGCAGAGTGCAGAGTGCCAGTGTAATCACATAATTCTTTTGAAATAGTTTACTGATGATCTGGGCTGCAGTACACACTTTCCATGAGGAGTACTGTTCGTTGGTATTACCCCTTGATACATCACCTACATTGTATGAAGACTAGAAACAAGGCATTAGTTAATAATCGTACATTTCTTTGTTATCATCGCTACAGGTATTGAACACATAAATACGACTGAATTGACGACCTCCGTAGACGAGTGGCGTAAACACCCGTTTCAAGATGTCGCCATCTCGAGGTCCCTGGTTATCGAACCGGGAATCGTCCCGGTCGGATCAATTTAGAAAAATCACTTATTCTACATTTTCTCGGGTCTGGGTATTTGTGGTGCCTTCGTTGTTTCCGATTCCCATACAACAAGTGCTTTTGCATCTTACATTGGGTTCGGAGCAATGTATGTGTTTTTGTATTTATTTAGTAGTATTAATAAAACAAAATTACTGTATGTTAAAATTTACTGCAGGAATAGAATGTTATTTTAAAGTCTTTTCCCTGAGTCTCCTCTTACGACACCCACGGGAAGAAAGCAAATTGTATATTCTTGTGGCTTCTCCTGTGAATACAGCTCATTTATAATATAACAAGAGATTTTCGCACTAACCTTTGTTTTGACGTCAGAGGAAATTCTATTCTCGGTGCTTTCAGCAAATTTCATTGCAAATGATTCCTGCAATAATAAGATTTTAGTTATTGATAAAATTAAAAAGAAAAAAATGTTTTTAAAATTTGAACTGACACGGGACTGACATTCGGCAAAAGTCGCGGATTCGGATACCGCTCCTGTCAGAAGAAATTTTTAATACATTTTATTCACTATTAAAAATAAATAAATAAAATAAATAAATGTCTTCAGGCAATTCCCAATACAGGAGTAGACAGAGGTCTAGTCTAGACAATTAAGTCCCTTCGACTAACCTTCCACTGAAGATATTTTCGGAACAACGTGACAGGTGGTAAGCCCGTCGGCGTCTTTATGTCCAAGCCTTAATAGTACATAGGTTTTTTTAAAATCCATTGATACCAGCTTGCCACCTGGGGATCGAACTCAGGTCTCTCGACTCTAAATTCCGACCGCCCAACCACCAGGCTATGACTTCTTGATCTGTTCTCTTCTTTGCTCTCTTTAATTTAATAACTAAAACTTCAGCATAACTTATATGCTTTAAAATCAACAAAACATTGCGTTATGTTAATTTGTTAATTGTTATTATTATATTTTAATTTGTTAATTGTTATTATTATATTTTCACACATCATCCCTGACGGGGCACATGAGGACAACCCCAAGTAAGCCGCTAAAGCACTAGTTTTATGGAATCAGAAGCAACGAAAGTACGGAATCCGGAAACTTTAAGCTGGTAACCCTTATAAAACTGAGTGTACGACACTCGTCCACGGAGGTCGTCTAGAAGGAGTAGGTCTAGGAGGAGGTCTAGTTGTTAGTTACCCTACCTTTGGAGGTAAGGGTTGCGGTTTTGAATCTCGCTAGGGGCAAATCTTTGTGTTATGAATATTTATCGATGAAGTCCTGGGTTGGATTTCCGGTCGGGTCAATCTAAAAACCTCTTCTTCTACCCTTTCTCGGGTCTTTGTGTTTGTGATACCTTCGTTGTTTCTGATTCTAGTAAGGGTTTAAGTTGCTTACTTTAGGATCAGAGCAATATGTGATAAAATAAAATATAAATATATTTTTATTTATAACTAGGTTGTCTACTTTATACTTACCTCAACTTAATACAACATATATACTTAACGTAAGTAATATGATGCCTTACGTTTACTTCGAATTTGTGCTGCAGTTCAGCGAAGTACTCCATTCT
This sequence comes from Sericinus montela, assembly GCA_029286605.1. Classification (NCBI taxonomy): domain Eukaryota; kingdom Metazoa; phylum Arthropoda; class Insecta; order Lepidoptera; family Papilionidae; genus Sericinus; species Sericinus montela. The sequence goes on along the minus strand of JAGSMR010000120.1, from coordinate 316,635 downwards.
CCTTCCAGGGACTGGATGATTCGATTTCTGCAGGAACGAAGTCCAAGTCTTTTCCTTGTTCTCTTCCATATTCGTAGCAGTTTTGTTGACATCTTTAATGTCCTTGGAAGCTTCATGGTCGGTATTGATCAGCATTTTGATTCTGTCCGGACTTGACTCTTCTCTAAGCATGTGTGCTGAGAGTACTCGTGTCAGGCTTTTAAAAAAATAGATGAGAAAAAAATCTTTAGTCATTTTATTTCATGTTATTGCATTCTCTGCTAGGCGTTCTTGGGATATTTAGACTAGGAACAGGTGTAAACATAGATGGATACAAAAATAGATGAGTACAACATCCCAAAGTAAGTAGCTTTAACATTAGTATTATGAGGTCAGAAACAAAGAAGGTACCAAAACACCCAGACCAGAGACAATGTAGAAAAAGTGTTTTTCGCAATTCATTTCAAATGTAATCACCATCATCATAACGTAACAGTCCACTGCAGAGCATAAGCTAGTCACGATAGCAAAGTGGTTGGGTGATCGGACTTTGAGACCAGAGTTCCATCTCCAAATGTTAGGCTCGTACCAATGAGTTTTCAAAACATTTATGTACGATTTACATCGTTGCCTTGGATAAAGACAGCGACAGGCTCACCACCTATCACGTTGTCCCAAAAAAGAAGTTGTACCGTTGTCCGCGGTATACGGTGGGTGTAAAGGACTTAATTAAATAGATCAGTCTATCTTAAGGGGTCATAAAGACCACGCCTGGCAAGCGGATAAATAATCACAGCTGTAGGCACCTGGCATGTTAGACGCTGCTGCCCCTCACCGGTCTGCTGAATTTCGGTTTAAATATTTTTCGTGATGGTTATCCCGGCATCTGACAATAGTAAGTAGGAATTTCAAGGCCTTTCCCTTAGTACCTACATTTTACAACACCTTCGACAAGAAAGAAGTTGACATATTCGTTCAGCGTAACCACAGGACAATCATAACAAAAAATATCTTTTAGTCATTCCCGTTCTACCTGTCTATGTAGACCGCTCTGGGGTAGACTGAGGTCCAGACAATTAAGACCTTTCGGCCTACCTTTCTCCGAAGACATTATTGGGAAAACGGAGGTGGGAGGTGCATTAGTTTGGAATAAACCCTTTGATACAAGCCTAGCACTTGGGGATCGAAATTGAGTCTTGAATCGAATCCCGATCACCCAACCAAGTCAAGTTATAGCCGAGTGGTAGTCTCACGTTAAATTTAATGTAGTTTACAAATTAATATTCAATAATAAATAATAAATAAAAGTCACGACAGCCGATTTGTTGGGTGGTCGGAATTTCGAGTCAAAACACCCGAGTTCGATCCCCAGTAGTGGCAGTACCAATGAGTTTTTCAAAAAATTATGAACGAATTTCATCGTTGGCTTGGACATAAAGACGGCGACGGGCTCACCACCTGTCACGTTGTCCCGAAAATATCTTCGGTGGAAGGTGGGTCAAAGGGACTTAATTGTCTAGACTTGACCTCTGTCTATGTCCCCTGTATTGGGAATTGCGTGAAGATATTTTATTTTATTTTAAATAATAAATAAATAAATATCACGCAATTCCGTTGCCAATGTCCAAGCCAACGATATATATCGTACATAAGTTTTTGAAAAACCCATTGGTACGAGCCTGCCACCTGAGGATATCTTGACTCCCTCGGGTCTCTTGACTCGAAATTCCGACTTCCCAACCACTCGGCTATCGTGACTTTTTTTCGTGAATTAATATTAAATAGCCGTAATGTAGCCAAATGCATGATGATCAAAGGTCGAGTCAGTTTAAACCATTTCAAGAGTGCTAACTTGAAGCTTGTATATAATTTTTACTCACCTCATGACGTGCTCTTCTTTAAGCTTCTCAGTTTTTATTGGCGTGGATACCCGGCTTCCTTCTTTCGATAGGCTTCTGTCTCTTTCTGTAGCGTCTTCTGTCGCTCCTGGGTTGAAAATAAAAACATCATTAAGAAAGGATTTGTACTTTACCTCGGCATCAATTCATTTGGTTGATTTTGAGGATCTTCTAAATTCAAATATATATGGAAATTCAATTTGTACATCATCATAACTGCCAAGTGGTTTAGTGATCGGAGTTCCAGTCAAGATACGGTGGTAGACTCGTACCTATTGTTTATTACTAAACTTATGTACGATTCTTATCGTTGGCTTGGGTATAAAGACGGCGACAGGCTCAACACCTGTGACGTCACCTGTCTTCGGTGAAAGGTGGATCGAAAGAACTTATAGGTCTACAACTCCGTCTACCCCTGTATTAGGAACGGCGTGAAGATAAAATTAATATTATATAATATAATGCTTAATGTCATCATGTCAATGTCAAAGTCAGTCCGAGTTAAGACCAAAACGAACCTCAATTAGATCCGGAGATAGAGAAATTGCTTTCTTACTTAAAAAGATGTATAGGTTGAAAATTATGGCTAAGTACATAAAGTCTGTCTTATTGCTAAAAACGATCTCTTTCAGACAACCTTAAAGGCTAAGGATAAAATATGTTATTGAACAGTGGTAGGTGATTCAAATAATATATTATATAATATATATTAATGACAGTAACCCATGGGAAAGAAATGATCGCTGCCGAGCTATTTCTAGAAAAAGTCACATCACATTTGTATAATATATTATATTAAAAAAAAGATTAACCAAAAAAGAGGATATCTACGAAGTTTTTTTTGCCTGTTTCTTCTCCGTTAGAGGAACCACATTATGAAACGGTGGTAGATTAAAACATGACTGTCGATAAACGAATGTACATTCTTATGTCGATGAATAAAAGAAAAAAAAACTTTCGTCCAAATCTTAATAAAATACACATATACTTAACATGCAACATGCAGCATATAGATAGGGACAACATCACATACATTGCTCCGAACCCAATGTAAGATGCTAAAGCACTTGAGGTATGGGAATCGGAAACAAAGAAGGCACCACTATCCCTATCTTTGTATGTATTTATTTTTATAATAGTATAAAAGGAAAGAAAGAAAAATCCAAATATCATCAGAGACAGAGTTAATGATAACTACTTTTAACCTTAGTCTTAATCGTTTCTAATGTATTCAACAAATTAACAAAACAAAAACAAATTAAAAAATGTATGAGACCTTTAAGAAAGATTCTTCTTTCTTAAAGGTCTAACTTTAAGAAAGATTCAATACAAAGACAGCAATTTAAAATTTATGCTGGACCAAAGATTACAGTATTATACTCATAAATGGACAGAAATATTATAAAAACTTATTAAAATCATTAAATATATTCAAAAACTATTTTTACTAAAGATATAAAGACATACCGTTGCAGTTATTTTAATAAAATACATTTTGCAAAATGTACTAAATATAGTACGATAAGTCACGATAGCCGAGTGGTTGGGTGGTCGGAATTTCGAATCAAAACACCCGAGTTCGATCCCCAGGTGGCAGTACCAATGAGTTTTTCAAAAACTTATGTACGAATTTCATCGTTGGCTTGGACATAAAGACGGCGAAGGGCCTACCACCTGTCACGTTGTCCCGAAAATATCTTTGGTGGAAGGTGGGTCAAAGGGACTTAATTGTCCAGACTAGACCTCAGTCTACCCCTGTATTGGGAATTGCGTGAAGATATTTATTTATTTATATTTTACTAAATATAGAATGTGTTCGTGTAATATGTGTGGTGTTCGTGTATCCCGTTCTCTGGGCGGGCGACGCACCGCCTCCGCGTTGGCGGGTCATAACAGTGATTATACGAGAACATATGAGCGGAGGTCGAGCGTGACTCTAGTACTAAGGTTCTATTATGAAAGCTATGAATTAAAATAATAACATGTGAAGGTCTAAAGATGAAAATATAATAAAATGGATAAAATTGGGACATGGTAAGAGATTGTCTTAATATATAATAATATATAAATATGAATTTGAAATATAACCGAATTTTTACTTACTCGCAACCTCTTGATCGGCCGCAATGTCGTCCAAATGATAATGTAAAATCGGTGGAATGGTTTTCGGTTCCTCGTCAGGTGTAAAGGAAATATTCTTCTCGGTTTGCTCTGCTTCCTGGAACAATTATTCTTTTACTACGCTATTGTCCTGATGCCGATATAACATACATACATATATAATGGCCTACAAAAGTTGACTGCATATCTGTCTGTACCGAGGATTTGTTGTATTGCCACGCTTGGCAAGCGGATTGGCAATCGCAGTAACAGACCACTCGCACCACAGACGCTGCTATCCATTTTCGGTCTGATTATTTTGATCTGATATTTTTAAAATATCCCGAAAATATCTTCGGTGGAATGTGGGTCGAAGGGACTTAAATGTCTAGCCCAGACCACTGTCTACCCCTGTATTGGGAATTGCGTGAAGATATTGATATTGATTGTTATTTTTAAGAAATGTTATTCCACTAGCTGTATTGTCATTGTATTGTCATGGCTTTTCTATTAGTCACCACCTACAACACCCACGAGAAGAAAGGCATACCATGCAGCTTAGATATGCTGCCCGTCAACGGACGGCTGAATTTCGTTCTCGTAGTTTTTTTTTTTTTTTTTTTTTTTTAAAATTATAAGCTAGCGTTTAAAAAAAAACCCACCTGATGGTAAGTGGCGATGTAGTTTTTTTTGGTAGGCACACTAGCTTAGAAAGAGCCTATTCACTCTTCTCTTGAAGACACCCACATTGTAATCGGACGGAAAGACTGATGCAGGCAAATTATTCCAGTCCTTTGCTGTACGCATTATGAACGACGAAGCAAAACGCTTCGTCCGAATGCAGGGTATATCGACAACAAAAGGATGGAGACCCGACGTGCGTCTTGTTGTCCGATGATGGAAAGGGGAAGGGGGAATTAACTCATGTAATTCCTTCGCACACTCTCCAAAATGTAACCTGTAGAACACCGAGAGACTGGCCACGCGACGTCTGTGTTCGAGACTGGACAAATTGGTAGCAACCAAGTCAGGATCACCGATTAGCCGCTTGGCCCGTCTCTCCACAGAATCCAAGGCTGCCAGTTGATATTTAGGAGCTCCAGCCCATATGTGGCAGCAGTACTCTACAGCCGACCTGACCTGAGCTTTATATAGGGTCAGAAGCTGTCCCGGAGTAAAGTAACGCCGCACTTTTGCAAGAACTCCCAATCTCCTTGCAGCGGCTTTAGCCTTAGACTCAATGAACCGCCCAAAGTTAAGCTTTGACGTGATTTCGACTCCTAGTAACTTGAGGCGGTCGGTGTATTCCAGAGATACATTCTGAAATTTAGGAGCCAAGGTGAACTGGCTCCTTTTGGCGGAGAACAGACACGCTTGCGTTTTGGTGGCATTGAATCTCACAAGATTGGTATTGCCCCAGTTGGAAACTGCCTGTAATGTAAGATTCATACGCTCTACCATGGCCTCCCGAGCAGACTGTACTTGATCCTGTCTGGACTAAACACGCGCCAGATATCTCTCCACAACTGTGCTGTCATCTGCATACCCAAAGAGACCGGGCTCGAGCAGGTCGTTTATGTGCAGCAGAAAGAGAGTTGCGGACAGAACAGACCCTTGTGGAACTCCGGCATTAATCGCCATAGCCTCCGACGAGCAGCCGTCAATAACGACTCGCAAAGACCGTTCCCGCAAAAAGTCTTCTATCCAGGCTATCAGTCCAGGGATATACCATATAAAGGAAGCTTATTGATAAGGCTAGCATGCCAGACCCTGTCAAAAGCCTTCGAGACATCGAGCGAAACCGCGAGTGCTTCACCACTATTCTCGAGGGCCTCACCCCACAGATGTGTGACATACACTAGAAGGTCCCCAGTCGACCGATTTCGGCGAAACCCGTACTGTCGATCGCTAAGGAGATCGTTATGTTCTAGGTATGCCAAGAGGTGCGAGTTCAATATACGCTCCATAATCTTACAGAGTATGGAGGTAATTGAAATAGGTCGATAATTGACTGGGTCAACACGGCTACCTTTTTTGGGCACGGGCTGCACGTTAGCAAGCTTCCAGGATTTGGGAACTATTCCAGTCTTCAAGGAGAGGCGATACAAGCGTGTCAGAACAGGAGACAACTCGGGTGCACAGGTCTTAAGCACTATGGCTGGAATACCATCAGGTCCACTGGCTTTGTTCACGTCCAGATGTCGCAACGTTTTGAGAACCTCTTTGTTAGTGATGTGGACCTCTGACATTGAAGTACCACAGGGAGGTAGGGAAGTTGGAACTGCGTTGCTTGTGTCCAGACGCGAGCTGCTGGCAAAGAGATTTGCGAACAGTTCTGCCTTCTCTTTTGCCGCATGAGCCAATGTCCCGTCGGGCTTAACCAGCGGAGGCAGTGAAGGTTTACAAAAACTCGCCTCGACCGCCCTGGCAAGAGACCAAAAGCTCTACTGCCAGATGGTTGAGCAGAGAGCTTCCTGCCAATATGCCTAATGCGGTCGAAACGAGCCTTCCGCAACACCTTTTGTAAGTCTTGGCGGCTTGATTAAAGGCTCTCTTCTTGGATCTGACATCCGGAGTTTTACGGTTTCGAGCGTCAACCCATGAGAGGTACGCCAAATGTTTAAGGTTTTCGGCTTGGGAACATTCGGCGCTGAACCATGGGCGAGCTTTGCCACCAACGGGTACATCAGCAAAAGGAATAAAATATTCCATAGCTAAACATACCACGTCAGTTATAGCAACCGCGCATCTCGATGGATCTCCGGAAGAGAAGCAGACCTGCCGCCAAGGATAAGATGCAAAGAAGTGTCGCATCTCATCCCAATCTGCTGACTTGTATCGCCACACTCGCCTAGTACCATGTGGGTCGAGGTCTGTTGGCATGTAAGACGATACAGATTTCACCAGACAGTGATCAGAGGTTCCTAGTGGAGAAGCCACCTCTACCTCATATCTGTCAGGATCAGTGGTCAGCAGGAGGTCTAGACAACTGGCTGTATGACCTTCAACGTCTGGCACCCTAGTAGCTTGCTTTACCATCTGGGAGAGGTTTAGCGATAAGGCGAAATTCCTCATTTCCCTCCCAGCATGGTCAGTCTTCTGGTATGGGAACAGCCAATCCTGGTGAGAGGCATTAAAGTCTCCTAGAAAGACTAATTGTGCGGAGGGGTACCGATGCTGGGCCAAATCAGCGGCCTCACTTAGATATTCGAATAACCGAGTTGTCTCCTGGTCACCGCTGTGCGAATGGTAAACACATGCATAAACGATCTTATCGTCACCTGTGTCCACCAACACCCAAATGGTTGAAAAAGTGGGGTCTTCAAGGTGACGGAGACGCTGGCAGCAGATGTCATTGTTGACGTACACACAGACTCCGGCCCGAAGTTGAAAGTTGTGCTCCAGCGAGAACCCTGGGTAGTCAAGGTACGCCACATCTAACGGACATCAATTTGCGTCTCCGTCAGAAAAGTAGGTGCGGCTTCTCAGTCTCAAGATGGTGATGGACTGCGTTGAGATTTGAGTGCAATCCTCGGATGTTAGAGAGGTGCACTTTCAGGGAGAGGACGTGCAACCGCTGTTTAACCTTACTTTTCTTTTGGTACTTTTCATAAATGATAAGGAGTGAAAAGGGAAGGAAGATGGCAGTTGAACGAGGCGTTGCTTTGATGACCCAACGACACGAAAAATTTGTGTGCCTGTGGGAGCTTGATTTGGAGACTGCGGGGACGCCCGAACCCCCCCAGAGATCGCCATCGGGTCCTCTCACCCGGTCGCTAACCGGCACGATGGAGCCACCCTGGGATTTTTCGCTAGTTGGCGGGGCAGCCTTTCATGAGTAGCTAGTTCACTAATTGGGCCCCCTACTACCTGCGGTCGGCCAGCGGAGCACCGTGCTTCGGATCCCGCTACCCTCCACAATCAAGCACCCGACACAGCAAAAGTTGACGTGTCGTACCCGGTTCACATATGCAACGCAACTGTTCAGACCCAACTTCCATAAGGCTTCACCAAGCATCTTGCCGGAACACGTCCGAAGTCACTTGGCGGCAAGGCTTTGCTTAGGTGGGTGGTAACTTAAAGTCTGCGACCGAAGCCTACCACCGGAAAGGGGCGCTGCTCGTTTAGCACTACCCAGGGGATACGTGTGAGAGTCAAGATTCAAGTATTTCTCACGGACGCGAGCAACATCATCCCCTAAAGTTTTCGCGATGGGGATCCGGACATTTATTAGTGGCCCTCTCATTACACACGGGATGAAAGAGGATGGCATATTCTTTGGCTGATATCACGGCCACATAGATTAAATTACATAAATAAAGTTTATGAAATTGTAATAAACATTTATTTCTCTTATTGACAAATCTTTCTTTTAAGAGGAGTCACGATAGCCGAGTGGTTTGGTGGTCGGAATGTCGAGTCAAGAGACCTATGTTCGATCCCCAGGTGGCAGGCTCGTACCAATGTGTTTTTTTTTCAAAACTCAGGTACGAATCTATCGTTAGATTGGACATTGACGACGGGTGACCGAAGATATTGGGGCAACCTATCACGTTGCCCCAAAAATATCTTCGGTGAAAGGTGAGTCGAAACTACTCAATGGTTAGACCTCTATCTACCCCTGTATTGGGAATGTCCTGCAGTAGACTTATACAGGCCGTTAGTTTATGTATTTATTTACTACAAGTTGCGATCACCACCCACTCAACGTCCTCCGTTTTTACGACTTCCGTGGACGAGTGGCGCACACACCAGTTTTTATGGTGTCGCTAGCTCTGAGATCCTAGGTTCGATTCCCGGTCAGGTCAAAAAATTTTTTCTACATTTTCTAGGGTCTGGGTGTTTGTTGTTACCGATTCCATAATACAAGAGCTTAAGCTGCTTACTTTGAGATTAGAGCAAAGTATGTGATCTTGTCCTTATCTATGTATGTATAAATTATTGCATTAAATTGGCCTTTGACCAAGACTATTGTCAGACTAGATATTGTGTTGGTAAAACCAATTAAAAACAAGCAATTCCAGTACAAACGAAAACAATACAAACCATAAAAATATTATCATTTTCATTTATAAACGTAAAATCTTCTCTTCCTCTCTCTAGTTTCCTTTTGGATATTTCAGTTTCTTCGTAATTGTATTCCTGCTTTTCAGTTGTTGTTTCAGTTGGAAATTTTATCGTGTATTTGGCAGTTTCATTATTATTGATAAAAGTAAAATCTCCTTTCTCTTGTTTCGTTAGTGATTCTTCAATTTCTTCGTTTTCATATTTCTGCTTTTCAGTTGGATATTCAATTATGTACTTGGAAGTATCATAATCGGCGTCAATACTTTCACCAGATACAGCAAAATCTTTCGATGTATCCGATATTTCGATTATTTCAGAATTGCTCAAAGCGATACCTATGTCAATGACATTATGATTTTCTTCATTTATATCAAGTATAGTTGATTTTATTTGTTCAGTGTCTTTTGTTTTCTCGTCATTGTAATTACATTCGATACCTACATCTTCATATGTTTCAGATAAATCATCGATATTTAAGTTAGAGTATTCTACGCAAAATGTGCTTACATCGACGGTTCCGTCGGTCGTAGTTTTGTCTTGTTTCACTAAGTTTCCGTCTTTTGCTATAAATTCTTGTGCCTCTTCATTGTTTTCATTTCGTTTTAGATTTTCTATCTCCCCTTCAATGATATTGCTCACACTTTCCATTTCAATTTCAGTACCTATATACGTGGTCTCTTCTTGTTTTAAAATCCCTACTTCTCGTTTATAGTTTTCAATGTTTTTTAATGTTTCGGTTATGGCTAAAGTAAGTTGTGATGATTTCCTTTGAACCTCGAGTATTTCCTCCTGTGATTTTTTTTTAGAAATTAATAAATTATTTAAAGATTCACGATTAAAAATTCACGATAGTCTAGTGGTTGGGTGATCGTAATTCATGTCAAGAGACTGGAGTTCGATTCCCAAGGCTCGTGTGAAAAAGTTATGTACGATTTATATCGTTGACGGGTTGACGGGTTGGTCCACTTGTGACGTTGTCCCAAAAATGTCTTCGGTGAAAGGCGAGTCGAATGAACTTACAATGGTAACACTGTTAAAATGGTACGAGTATATTAACAGCATATATGACATTACTATATTGGGCTTCGATAAGTTTGACATAATATGTATAGGTCACACTAAATTACAACTAAATGGAAACTCATCATCATCAGTGCGGACTAGAAAATTCCACTGCAGGATACAGTCTTTTCCTGTAAGAGAGATTTTGCCACTGTCAGCACCCAAAAAATATATTTTCACGCCATTCCCAATACCACCTGTATTGGGAATGGCGTGAAGATATTTCTTCCGACCCAACACAGGGGTAGACAGAGGTGTAGACAATTAAGTCCTTTCGACCCACCTTTCACTGAAAACATTTTTTATGACAACGTGACAGGTGGTGAGCTCCTACGCTGTCTTTATGTCCAAGCCCACGATGTAATATATTCCATATCTAATAGGGTACTAGCAGAAAAATATGTCTTTTATGTAGTTGAAACAAACAGATGTTACTTTGCGTGTACCTGTGTAGAAGTACAAGGGGAAGTTAGTGTTATTCTTCTCTTCGCATTTATTCACGTGCAGAATTGTTCAACATGATTTTATACTCTGTAATGTCTATCTCTATACTATCAATATAATTAAATGAATATAATCTACCTCTCTAAGCGAAGCCCAAGTGACCGAATGATCGAAGAACACGAAATTGTCGAGCTCAATTCATAAAATGTTATTGTAATGTAGTTACGTGTCTAGGCTTATAACAAATATCTGTAAATTATTTTTAATGATAATACCTTACTTGTAATTTTTAGGCAATGTTTGTTGGAGGCCTATGTTCAGCAGTGGACTTTGATAGACTGAAATGATCATGATAATAAATTAATTGTATTACATACCTTAGTTATTGGAGGACTGTCGGAACCACCTCTTAACCCTGGTTTTATATACCGTGGTAGTCGCTTTGTCCCACCATTCAAGCCTGGCTTTGTGTACACTGGGAGTGGATATGATTTCTTGGTGTAGGTAATGAAGAACTATATAAAGTACTTTCTACTGCAACTGTTTCTCCATTAGAAGGAATCTCAACTTGTAAAGATTCTGAGCTAGCAGGAATTGGGTCTGTCGGGATAGGTGTGGTTGCTCTGCTTTTTGGTAATGGTGCTACAAGTCTAAAAATATATTCATCTGTTAATGGTGTAGGAGGTGTCTCAGGAAATGGAATCTCAACATTGTGTTCTATCTCTTTGATAGTCTTTTGATACTCTTCAGTCTGATCTAGTCTAGAGTTACATTTGAGAGCCAATTTGCTGGATTTTGTTTGAATCACTAAATCTGTAGCCGTCTCATGATATACAGAAGACGTTGCGTGAGTAGACTTGGCAGACTTAGAACTAGTTTTTACTGTTGATTTTTCAGGTATATCTATGTTATGCAAATAATTCGAGGTAGATTTTAAAACATTACACACGGAACTTGATTCATTCTCGATTGATTTCAAATCTCTGGTCAATCTGACTCTTTGCACTTCGGATATATTTGATTCCGATAATTGTACATCGAAATCTTTCGTAGATTGTTCATTAGTACTTTGGATACTGACCACATTTGATTGAGATAAAATATTTTTGGATTTATTCACATGCATATTCGACTTTTTGGAGTGTTCTGCAACATTAAGTGAGGTTTTGCAAGTAGAATCCTCTTCATATTTCTCTAGTATTGAATTTTCTTTAATTTCTTCTTCCTTAAAAATGGTTAGTTCTCCAGATTCGTTTGTAGTTGCTTCCTCTTTTCCAGTTTTTGAATATAAATTCGTGGTTGCTTCTTGTTCTTCTTCTTTAGATAAATCATAAATAATATGTTCTCCTTGTAATTCTTGTATTCCTGAAGATTTCTCTGATTTGTCACCTTCCGATTCGTCTTCTACTATGTTTACTGTACATGGTTCCATACCGCGCATTTCTAAATCAGTTATATCTTTAATCATGATGTTAGAGTCTTCTTCCAATTCTTGGTCAGAAACTGTTAACAATTCTTTTGGAAAGATTTTTATAAGTTGTGACTGTTGCACATTCTCTATGTTTTTATTATTTTCTGTTAAACCATAAAAAACTTCCGTAGCTGCGTTAGAAGTAGAACCTTCATATGACACTTCCTGGTATGTTTTGATTATTTTTATGTTATTCTGTTCCATTTTATGAACAGAAAGATTTAAATTGGCCTCTTGTACTTCTTTAAATATGTGATTTGATTTTCCTATGTTAAAGTTACTCTTTACTGCAGTGTTATTTAGCAGATGTTTTTCAGCAGTAAGCTTCCTATTTTCTGCAGCATTGCTAATTGATAATGCAACGTCCAAAATATTCGGTTCCATCATAGTAATAGCAGCTTTTCCTTTATTTGTAAATTCTTTAATATTCCTTTCGGCTGATGACATATGTATATTCTCGTTTTCTAATATAGCTGTGACAATTGCCAAAGCTGTTTTTAACTCTTGTAATTGGGTAGAAACTGTAACATGCTCTTTTTTTACAAAAAGGCATTCAAAGTCGCCTGTTGTTTCAGCGTTAAAAAATATGTCCGCAGCTGTTGCTATTCCTATAGATAAAGTTGATGTAAATTTGTAGGGCTCTATATATATTTTTGCAAAATCTTCTGTTACCTCATAACTGAATTCAAATATTTCAGGTTTCTCAAAAACTTTTGTCATTTCTTTCATAGTAGCCTGACATGTAGCTTTTGTTGTAACAAACTCTTTCATTTCTAAACTAAAATCGGCATTCTTTTTTGAATACGTTTCATGTTCAATAAATGCAACCTCAGTATAAATTATATTTATATGAAATGCTGTTGCAGTATTTATTGAAAGAGCAGTTTTGAGTGCATCTAGCGCTAAAAATTCAAAAGCAACCTCCCCTTCGACACTGTCTGTTGTAAATATATTAGCCTCTTCCAGTACAATATGCATTATTTGTTCCGTAGCAGTGCATATAGCTTGTGACCTCACAAACTCTTTGCTTTCAACATAAGTTTCAGCATTTTCCTCATTAAAATGTTCACTGTCAATAAATTTAGCTTCATTATAGATTGTGATAATGTTGTTCACTATAGATGTGGCAACTAATAAAGCCATTGCTAACACTTGAGGCTCTACATAAGATTTTGCTTTATCTTCACTGAGTATTTTATATTCAATAGATTCAGTTTCTTCTTCCATTACAACGATATGACTTACAAAAGATGTTGCGACTGGCAACGCATTTGTTAACAATTGTGGTTCTAAGCTTGATGAGCTTAACTCTTCATTTACTGAATGAACATCAAAAAAGTCACTTTCTTCGAGAACTATGTTTAAAGTATGATATGTAGCACTCCATATTCCAAACACCTCCACAAGTTTCGTTGGTTCTACGCATGATTCTGCTTTATATTTACTAAAATTCTCACATTCAAAAGATAATACTTTTTCGTATGTAATTACAATACAATTTAAAGTATGTGTTGAAACAGGAAATGCCATTTTAAACACTTTAGGTTCTACCCTTAGAGAACTTAATTCTTCTTTCATATCATTAGTTTGAAATAAATCACATTGTTCAAAACAGATGTCTATAGTTTTAATTGTTGCATTACACACCTTCCAAGCTTTTACTAATTCTTTAGTTTCAACTAAAGGTTCTGCTTTTTCTTCATGAAATGAATAACCTTCAATAAATTCAGCTTCTTCATAAATTGTCCTTATAAGATTTAAAAAGGGCATGGCAAGTGGCAAAGCTAAAGTTAATACCTGCGGTTCCACGCTTGCAGAGCACATATCCTCAAGAATTTCATTTACTTCGTAGTCCTCACTTTCTTCCAAAACTTGCTTTACTGAATGACAAGTAGCATTAACTAAAAACTGAGCTGAATGAAATTCTCTTTTTTCTTCTGTGCATTTTGCCTTTTCTACATAAAAACTTTCGCTTTGTATGAGTTCAGTATTACCATAATTCGTACATATTTGTTCAATAAAAGCAGTAGCTATTGGAAAAATTGTCATATAAAGTTGTGGTTGCAGGCTGATGTTGGCTAATTCATAGTTAAAATTATTTACTTCCAGGGTGCTAGAAGCTTTCATATCTATTTTTTTACCCTGACAGGTTGCAATGCATATAACTTGTGGTGTCAGTATTAATTTATTTTCTTCACTAGTTGTAACTGATTCTTCTGTTACTTCTTCAATATTTAAATCCTCCAAATCTTCAACATCTATGGTTATATGAGCCATTAATGATGTGCACATCGGTATAATTATTAAAAGACACTGAGGTTCCAGTAAAGTGTTTACTAATACTTTATTAGCATCATTAATTGCAAGATCATCGGTTTCTTCAATGCACGCGTTAATATGATGAATCGTAGCATAACAAACTATTTGTGCTGTTCCGACGTCCCTGGTTTCCAGTGATGACGCTATATTCTCTTTTGGGCTATTTAATTTGCTTTCAAAATTATCACAAGCAAAAACTACAGTTTCAATCTGTTCAAGACTAGTTTTATTAATCACTTGTGTTGTATACATTTTTTGTGTTTCAATATCTCTATCTGCTTTATTTCCAATAACCTGAAAATTTTCACATACGTTAGCTTCTTCATTTTTAACAACTGCACTTAATTGTGTTACAGATTCTTTACCAGTTAATTGCGCTTTAGATAATTCTTTGGTTTGTATACTCACGGAAGGTACTTCCTCGGTAACGTCGCTAAATGTAAATAAATCATTTTGAACCTCTTCACAAAATAGGTTACTTTGTCTTACTATTCCTTTACGCAACGTCTGAACTAATTCCTCCGTTACTTTAGCTTCTACAATTGGTCTATTTACTTCAAGTTCAACAGTGTCATACAAAATTTCTTTAATTTGAGTTTTATCAAAAGAAATATCTTCATGATTGGTAGTTGAGTTGTAAGCTTCTACAGTTACAATTTCCTGAGTATCCGGTTCTTTTACGCATTTACAGATTACAGATGGCATGTCTTCAATATGTTTAGAACCAGTATTGAATTGCTTAGTTGTAGTAGTTAAAAGCTCTTTTTCAGACATATGCTTATTATCTGCCTTCAAATGCATTACTTCATCTATTTGAAATAAATCAGGAATATGTTCGACAGTAATGGTGGCTACGTAATCAGTTCGTAATAAATTATTTATTTCAGTTTCGGATTCTTCAAAATCTTGTTTAGTTTCAAATTCTGGACCCACTGTTTCCTTTTCTCTTTTGAAAGAGCCTTGAAATTGAGTGTTTTTTAATACACTATCTTGAGAATGGCTTACAAAATTTGCTTCTCTTTCAAGTTTGTTAGTGAATTTTGACATACTACTGCTTTCTGGTTTTAATTTTGATATATCTTCAAATATTGCATTTTCATTAGTATATACATGCGATTCTACAATAGCAATATACGTTCTACTTACCGAGGGTTCAATTTTGAACATTCCGCAATCACGTTGAACCAGAATTTTCTTAATATCGTAATTTCCCAAAACTCTTTCAGAGGCATCTAAAACTGTGGCTTCAATGTCTTTTTTTATTTGTCCTCGGCCAATACTATCCATTTTAGCAAGCCATTCAAGAGGATCACACTCCTTACTTACTTCTTCTTCTATTTTACTTCGACCTACCGATTTTCTAATATTATGACTTACAGTACGCAAATCTTCCGTCTTTAATTTAGTGCAAAACTTCGATGTTGTTACATTGTCAATCGTCTGAGATAACCCTTTAGATTTTTTTGGCAATAATAATTTAACTTGATAGTCCTTTTTGTTATTAAACTCTATTAAACGGTCTTCAGGTTTCATTTCAAGGTAAGGTTGCTGTTGCGAATATGTCTTAGATTTTTGGACTATGTATTTTGATAAGGATAGAATAACATTAATCAAGTATAAAAAGAATATATTCATTAGTGATTTATACATGGACGATATTTTCGGTTGCTTGCTAATGTTTAATATTGTTTGCAAGCCTTTTAAATATATATTCCTCTTTGCTAATGTATCTGTTGACACAATTTTATTTTCATCGAGTAGATAGAATTGGTTATCACTTTGATGAATATCCTTTGCTACCGTTAATGTTTTAGACACATCTTCCGTTTTAGTATCATGAATTATACTTCGACATTCTCTTTCAAAAATTAAAGATTTCCTTCTTACTGAACCTTCTTCAATGCTTTCTTTAATTTCTTGCATTAAGGTTAATTTTCTTTCATCTTTTATGTCATCTATTAAAGTTCTACTAGTATCTGTTCGATAACCCGTGTCAATTACTTTCTTAAACTGTTCAGGTTTTTTGACATGTTTACGAATAACGGTTTGTTTTTCAATATGATTAGCATTCTGTTTATTACTCAAGTCCGTAAATACGCTATAACGTAACGATACATCGTTTCCTTCCGTTTTTTCGATGTCTTCTCTCCTATCTACCTCTTTATCAATCTCTTTTATAACTTCTTCAGCAACCGTAACGGCTTTTCCTATGCTTTCGTTAACAACACTATTAGCCGCTGATTTTATACGATCTTTGCATAAGTTCTGTTTATCTCCATGATGATATTCTTTTCTAGGACTATTTAGGTCATTAGTATTAAACTTTGTTTCTAATACATTTATTTCTTCTACATTTTTCAATTTCATTTCTCGTATTTTGGTCATTATTCTTTCTTCAACATTTCTCCAATTAAGTTTTTCACCCTCGGGATCATACTGCTCTGAGATCGGCAATTTAAAACTAGTATCTGCCCATGCATTGTTATTATTGAACTTTTCAAATTCATCGCCAAAAGCATTGAAGAAATTTGTGTTCAGATTTTGATTATTAGGAGTATGCGAAGTAGGACAGAATTCAGGAGTAGGAAAAGTAAAAGATATTGAAGACCTTTCGGTCTCTCGTTCGGTTAAATTCGTTGTTTCGAGAAAGCGAGGTACCTCTAAATATACCTCAGTTGGCAGCGATGTTTGGTCTAAAGCTCCTTGGTCTATAGATTCGATGCCCAGGTTGCTCTCGTCTAGCACCGGGTCGTAGCGCCCACTGTAAAATAAACATACAAATATTAAGTACAGTAATTGTCGAAATTATCTTCTTTGTATCAAAAAGCAAAGTAAATCTTTGTCGCCATTAAATGCAACTTCATTTTGAACACGATCAGTGAAAATTATACCATGTGGTGTCGAAGTTAGAATTTACCAATCCCTTTCTTCCCATGGGTGTCGTAAGAGGTGACTAAGGGAAAACCCTTAAAAAATTAAACCGGCTATGCAATGTGCCTAATACTGCGAACTCCAAGTTGCTTGAACGTGTTGTTTATTACATATCTTATATCCTGCAGTGGACTTTTGCCGGTTTGTGTATTGTACAAAAAAATATCTGGGAATAGCCTCCACTAATCTGAAGTTGCATGCTGCACCACTATAAGAGTACTACACATATTCGTGTCCTCTCGAAACAAGGCATTATTTCGCACCAAAGCTCTAGAAATAAATCTATTTTCAATAACAGTTATTATGCACCAATCTCTAGAATAATATTTGATAGAAATACTTTTTCCAGATGTTTGCCACATTTAATAATAATATTTTTAATCGCTAGCATATAAAAAATAACAAAACGTGATCAAGGCCCCATCTAATATAAATATAAAAAGAAATAGAGATTACATAATTAAAACGATAAGCTCTCAAAATCAAAACCGCGAGCAATGTCACATCACTTATGTCCTCACAACTCATTTTCAGTAAAGTTTTTATCATTACTTTGTGCAAATGAAAAAATATATTTTAATCTGTGACAGATTAAAAAATAACTTTTTTTTATTTCTACCGCTCCTAATACAAAGACAAATGGGCAAGAACTGTTTATATTTAGATTTGGTTAAGAACGAAGATTAATGTGACGTGGCCGACCATCAACGTAAATTGTTGGCTGGTTACATAGATAATACGTTATATACGTACTGAGGGCTAGCTACTGGCTAAACTACGCCATAGATTAAATAACCTGCTGTCACCCGAGGCTCTGTCCGCATTTTAATAGCGCGGAACTCTAATTATAACTCTAAAATATAAGTAGCCTAAGTAACTCCTTATTCAGCTTTCTGCTAGTGAAACTCCCGTTAAAAATGTTTCAGCCATTTCGGAGATTATCCGGAACTACTTCAGACAGACAGAGAGAAATTTTAACAGATTTTTACGTAACTTCCGTATATACTTTCATATGCATTTAGTGAAAAACTGTCAATTTCGACTTACAGACAGACATTACAATTTTATTTATTACTAAGTAACAAAAAAAACTAAGCAACATTTCCCTGATGAATATGAACATTTGTACTCGAATTCGATGTTTATATGTTGATAATATCTATGTAAATAAGTGTATAGGGAAAATTGAACTTTGTTGTTGTGTCTGTTACCCTTTTCCCGCTAAACTGCGGCATAGCATTTGGAATGGAATGGAATTTTGGAAGTAGATTGATCTCTAGGAACACAGGGTACTATTAATTTCGGAATAAGAATGAATTTCGAGTTATAAGTAGAGATGATATGCCCCATGGAAACTATTTATCACGCAAAATTGATTTAGTCCATCTGTCAAGGTGTCCTAAACTATCAAAGAAAAATGGGTTAAAAGTACTGAAAATTCTTAACACATCAACCTACCCCAGTATTGAAAAATGCTTGTATCTAACATGGATATATAAGGAATGCAACAGTTTGTATCTAACATGAATAGTACAAAGTTAGATTAATAACATATCTTCACGCCATTCGCAATACATAGGTAGACCTCTCTCTACCCATGTAGTAAATCTTGTAAAAAATGTAAAGAGATGCAACGTCTCTTCGCAATGCCTGGAGATCTAGCCTATCAAATAGAACATGGTCATCGACGATTCGAACCGCTCTTCGTTGGATACGTTCAAATGAAAGGAGCTGACACTGGGGTGTCCCCGCCCAAAGATGACAACAGTCCTCCATGTGCGGCCAAACCTGCGCCTTATAAAGTTGCAAGCGGTGGGCCGGCATGTAGTACGTACTGTCATGCTCTACTGAGCACGCCAAAGCTCTAGAAATAAATCTATTTTCAATAACAGTTATTATGCACCAATCTCTAGAATAATATTTGATAGAAATACTTTTTCCAGATGTTTGCCACATTTAATAATAATATTTTAATCGCTAGTATATAAAAATAACAAAACGTGATCAAGGCCCCATCTAATATAAATATAAAAGAAATAGAGATTACATAATTAAAACGATAAGCTCTCAAAATCAAAACCGCGAGCAATGTCACATCACTTATGTCCTCACAACTCATTTTCAGTAAAGTTTTTATCATTACTTTGTGCAAATGAAAAAATATATTTTAATCTGTGACAGATTAAAAAATAACTTTTTTTTATTTCTACCGCTCCTAATACAAAGACAAATGGGCAAGAACTGTTTATATTTAGATTTGGTTAAGAACGAAGATTAATGTGACGTGGCCGACCATCAACGTAAATTGTTGGCTGGTTACATAGATAATACGTTATATACGTACTGAGGGCTAGCTACTGGCTAAACTACGCCATAGATTAAATAACCTGCTGTCACCCGAGGCTCTGTCCGCATTTTAATAGCGCGGAACTCTAATTATAACTCTAAAATATAAGTAGCCTAAGTAACTCCTTATTCAGCTTTCTGCTAGTGAAACTCCCGTTAAAAATGTTTCAGCCATTTCGGAGATTATCCGGAACTACTTCAGACAGACAGAGAGAAATTTTAACAGATTTTTACGTAACTTCCGTATATACTTTCATATGCATTTAGTGAAAAACTGTCAATTTCGACTTACAGACAGACATTACAATTTTATTTATTACTAAGTAACAAAAAAAACTAAGCAACATTTCCCTGATGAATATGAACATTTGTACTCGAATTCGATGTTTATATGTTGATAATATCTATGTAAATAAGTGTATAGGGAAAATTGAACTTTGTTGTTGTGTCTGTTACCCTTTTCCCGCTAAACTGCGGCATAGCATTTGGAATGGAATGGAATTTTGGAAGTAGATTGATCTCTAGGAACACAGGGTACTATTAATTTCGGAATAAGAATGAATTTCGAGTTATAAGTAGAGATGATATGCCCCATGGAAACTATTTATCACGCAAAATTGATTTAGTCCATCTGTCAAGGTGTCCTAAACTATCAAAGAAAAATGGGTTAAAAGTACTGAAAATTCTTAACACATCAACCTACCCCAGTATTGAAAAATGCTTGTATCTAACATGGATATATAAGGAATGCAACAGTTTGTATCTAACATGAATAGTACAAAGTTAGATTAATAACATATCTTCACGCCATTCGCAATACATAGGTAGACCTCTCTCTACCCATGTAGTAAATCTTGTAAAAAATGTAAAGAGATGCAACGTCTCTTCGCAATGCCTGGAGATCTAGCCTATCAAATAGAACATGGTCATCGACGATTCGAACCGCTCTTCGTTGGATACGTTCAAATGAAAGGAGCTGACACTGGGGTGTCCCCGCCCAAAGATGACAACAGTCCTCCATGTGCGGCCAAACCTGCGCCTTATAAAGTTGCAAGCGGTGGGCCGGCATGTAGTACGTACTGTCATGCTCTACTGAGCACGCCAAATTTTTTAGAGGCCAATTTGGCCTTCTCTTCCAAATGACCGCGAAACTGAACGTTGCTCGATACGACGACGCCTAGGATTTCGATGCTGGCTGAGGCAACTAGGGGAGTGCTCTCAAAATGAGGTGATACGACGAAGGGATTCTTTTTAGCAGTAAACTCGCAAGTCGACCCTAGTCCGAGATTTTGTCTAACAAAATCTCGACATCAGACACAAGTTTGTTCTAGTACTCTTCGACGTGTTCCCGAGAAATATTGGCACGGCCGGTGTATAGGGCATCACCAGTTCTGTCGTCTGCATAGAAATAAATGTTACTAATTTGTAGACCTCTGTCTACAAATTAGTAACAATTAAGTTCATTCGACCCACCTTCCACCGAAGACAGTTTTTGGGACAACGTGACAAGCCCGTTGCCGTTTTAGTGTCCAAGCAAACGATATATCGTACATATGTTTGTGAGCCCGTGGCCGTCTATACGTAAAATTAGAAAATTGTACAAAAATGTAGCCAATTACTGTTTCCTATAAATAATAAGTTGATAAAAAATTAACACAAAATAAGTTTCTGAGCTAAATTTCTTACATATTAATTAAGAAGAAATGTTCCAATAAGCACTACTTACAGATAAGGTTGAAATTAGCGTTCTTTTTTTAATTTTTGGCATAGAAAAACGTACGTACGAGTACGCAATGATAAGTAAATAAATATCTTCACGCCATTCCCAATACGGGGGTAAACAGAGGAGACAGTTAAAGAGGAGGGGGTTAAAATATAGTCCTTTCGACCCATCTTCCACCGACATTTTTTTGGGACGTGACAAGGGGTGTGCCCGTCGCCGTCTTAATGTGAAAGCCAATGATATAAATCGTACATAAGTTTTTTTAAAAAACCCATTGATGCCTTGGTGATCGAACTCAGGTCTCTTGACTGGAACCCCGATCACCCAATATGCGTAAATCTCCTAAAAGTCTTTTTTCCAGTCAGTCCCCCCGTGACCAAGTTGCTGTAAAGCATCCGAAACGTCGAGAACAAAAAAATAGTTTGTAAAAAACTAATTAAATACGCGATAAAATCCGAAAATTGTTTTATTTTAAACGCCTAAAAGTCGTTGGAAACCATTAAACCCGAATGGAAAGTTTAATATTGTTTTCGTTATTTGTCCAAGCTTTTGTGTGCGCTGTGTGTTTTGAGTGTAGGCTTTGGCCAATTTTCAGGGAGCGATATAGTAAATAAATAAATATCTTCACGCCATTCGCAATACATAGGTAGACCTCTCTCTACCCATGTAGTAAATCTTGTAAAAAATGTAAAGAGATGCAACGTCTCTTCGCAATGCCTGGAGATCTAGCCTATCAAATAGAACATGGTCATCGACGATTCGAACCGCTCTTCGTTGGATACGTTCAAATGAAAGGAGCTGACACTGGGGTGTCCCCGCCCAAAGATGACAACAGTCCTCCATGTGCGGCCAAACCTGCGCCTTATAAAGTTGCAAGCGGTGGGCCGGCATGTAGTACGTACTGTCATGCTCTACTGAGCACGCCAAATTTTTTAGAGGCCAATTTGGCCTTCTCTTCCAAATGACCGCGAAACTGAACGTTGCTCGATACGACGACGCCTAGGATTTCGATGCTGGCTGAGGCAACTAGGGGAGTGCTCTCAAAATGAGGTGATACGACGAAGGGATTCTTTTTAGCAGTAAACTCGCAAGTCGACCCTAGTCCGAGATTTTGTCTAACAAAATCTCGACATCAGACACAAGTTTGTTCTAGTACTCTTCGACGTGTTCCCGAGAAATATTGGCACGGCCGGTGTATAGGGCATCACCAGTTCTGTCGTCTGCATAGAAATAAATGTTACTAATTTGTAGACCTCTGTCTACAAATTAGTAACAATTAAGTTCATTCGACCCACCTTCCACCGAAGACAGTTTTTGGGACAACGTGACAAGCCCGTTGCCGTTTTAGTGTCCAAGCAAACGATATATCGTACATATGTTTGTGAGCCCGTGGCCGTCTATACGTAAAATTAGAAAATTGTACAAAAATGTAGCCAATTACTGTTTCCTATAAATAATAAGTTGATAAAAAATTAACACAAAATAAGTTTCTGAGCTAAATTTCTTACATATTAATTAAGAAGAAATGTTCCAATAAGCACTACTTACAGATAAGGTTGAAATTAGCGTTCTTTTTTTAATTTTTGGCATAGAAAAACGTACGTACGAGTACGCAATGATAAGTAAATAAATATCTTCACGCCATTCCCAATACGGGGGTAAACAGAGGAGACAGTTAAAGAGGAGGGGGTTAAAATATAGTCCTTTCGACCCATCTTCCACCGACATTTTTTTGGGACGTGACAAGGGGTGTGCCCGTCGCCGTCTTAATGTGAAAGCCAATGATATAAATCGTACATAAGTTTTTTTAAAAAACCCATTGATGCCTTGGTGATCGAACTCAGGTCTCTTGACTGGAACCCCGATCACCCAATATGCGTAAATCTCCTAAAAGTCTTTTTTCCAGTCAGTCCCCCCGTGACCAAGTTGCTGTAAAGCATCCGAAACGTCGAGAACAAAAAAATAGTTTGTAAAAAACTAATTAAATACGCGATAAAATCCGAAAATTGTTTTATTTTAAACGCCTAAAAGTCGTTGGAAACCATTAAACCCGAATGGAAAGTTTAATATTGTTTTCGTTATTTGTCCAAGCTTTTGTGTGCGCTGTGTGTTTTGAGTGTAGGCTTTGGCCAATTTTCAGGGAGCGATATAGTAAATAAATAAATATCTTCACACAATTCCCAATACAGGGGTAGACAGAGGACTGAGGAGAGGAGTCCACCGAAGATATTTTCGGGACAACATGACAGCTGGTGAGCCCGACGCCGTCTTTATGTCCAAGCCAACGGTTCTGAATTCTAACTGAAACTGATTCGAAATTCCGACAACTCAACCGCTTAGCCCCATTTTAGACGCCCTCCCAAGGATGAAGGACTTGCAAAATAGGTTAGTGTGGGAATGATGTCACATCATTATTTTACGAAGTAATAGCATGCCGTGATGGTGGTATCATACACGCATATTTATTCTATTATATTTTTGGACAATATTTATATTTAAAGTATGTAAAGTATAAAATATATTCGAGTCACGATAGCCGAGTGGTTGTATGGTCGGAATTTCGAGTCAAGAGACCTGAGTTCGATCCCCAGGTGGCAGGCTCGTACCAATGGGTTTTTCAAAAAACTTATGTATGAATTATATCGTTAATAAATAAATACATAAATAAATATAAAATAAATACATAAATAAATATCTTCACGCAATTCCCAATACAGGCGTATGCAGAGGTCTAGTCTAGACAATGAGACACACCCGGTGGCGATAGGTGGTGAGCCTGACGGAGTCTTTATGTCCAAGCGAACGATATAAATCGTACATAAGTTTTTTAAAACCCATTGATGCCTTTGGTGATCGAACTCAGGTCTCTTGACTGGAACCCTGATCACCCAATATGCGTAAATCTCCTAAAAGTCTTTTTTCCAGTCAGTCCCCTGTGACCAAGTTGCTGTAAAGCATCCGAAACGTCGAGAACAAAAAAATAGTTTGTAAAAAACTAATTAAATACGCGATAAAATCCGAAAATTGTTTTATTTTAAACGCCTAAAAGTCGTTGGAAACCATTAAACCCGAATGGAAAGTTTAATATTGTTTTCGTTATTTGTCCAAGCTTTTGTGTGCGCTGTGTGTTTTGAGTGTAGGCTTTGGCCAATTTTCAGGGAGCGATATAGTAAATAAATAAATATCTTCACACAATTCCCAATACAGGGGTAGATAGAGGACTGAGGAGAGGAGTCCACCGAAGATATTTTCGGGACAACATGACAGCTGGTGAGCCCGACGCCGTCTTTATGTCCAAGCCAACGGTTCTGAATTCTAACTGAAACTGATTCGAAATTCCGACAACCCAACCGCTTAGCCCCATTTTAGACGCCCTCCCAAGGATGAAGGACTTGCAAAATAGGTTAGTGTGGGAATGATGTCACATCATTATTTTACGAAGTAATAGCATGCCGTGATGGTGGTATCATACACGCATATTTATTCTATTATATTTTTGGACAATATTTATATTTAAAGTATGTAAAGTATAAAATATATTCGAGTCACGATAGCCGAGTGGTTGTATGGTCGGAATATCGAGTCAAGAGACCTGAGTTCGATCCCCAGGTGGCAGGCTCGTACCAATGGGTTTTTCAAAAACTTATGTATGAATTATATCGTTAATAAATAAATACATAAATAAATATAAAATAAATACATAAATAAATATAAAATAAATACATAAATAAATATAAAATAAATACATAAATAAATATAAAATAAATACATAAATAAATATAAAATAAATACATAAATAAATATAAAATAAATACATAAATAAATATAAAATAAATACATAAATAAATATAAAATAAATACATAAATAAATATAAAATAAATACATAAATAAATATAAAATAAATACATAAATAAATATAAAATAAATACATAAATAAATATAAAATAAATACATAAATAAATATAAAATAAATACATAAATAAATATAAAATAAATACATAAATAAATATCTTCACGCAATTCCCAATACAGGCGTATGCAGAGGTCTAGTCTAGACAATGAGACACACCCGGTGGCGACAGCTGGTGAGCCTGACGGAGTCTTTATGTCCAAGCCAACGGTTCTGAATTCTAACTGAAACTGATTCGAAATTCCGACAACTCAACTGCTTAGCCCCATTTTAGACGCCTCCCAAGGATGAAGGACTTGCAAAATAGGTTAGTGTGGGAATGATGTCACATCATTATTTTACGAAGTA
Source organism: Sericinus montela (assembly GCA_029286605.1). Lineage (NCBI taxonomy): Eukaryota > Metazoa > Arthropoda > Insecta > Lepidoptera > Papilionidae > Sericinus > Sericinus montela. The sequence continues at coordinate 291,036 of JAGSMR010000120.1, read as the reverse complement.
ATAGCATGCCGTGATGGTGGTATCATACACGCATATTTATTCTATTATATTTTTGGACAATATTTATATTTAAAGTATGTAAAGTATAAAATATATTCGAGTCACGATAGCCGAGTGGTTGTATGGTCGGAATTTCGAGTCAAGAGACCTGAGTTCGATCCCCAGGTGGCAGGCTCGTACCAATGGGTTTTTCAAAAACTTATGTATGAATTATATCGTTAATAAATAAATACATAAATAAATATCTTCACACAATTCCCAATACAGGGGTAGACAGAGGACTGAGGAGAGGAGTCCACCGAAGATATTTTCGGGACAACATGACAGCTGGTGAGCCTGACGGAGTCTTTATGTCCAAGCCAACGGTTCTGAATTCTAACTGAAACTGATTCGAAATTCCGACAACTCAACTGCTTAGCCCCATTTTAGACGCCCTCCCAAGGATGAAGGACTTGCAAAATAGGTTAGTGTGGGAATGATGTCACATCATTATTTTACGAAGTAATAGCATGCCGTGATGGTGGTATCATACACGCATATTTATTCTATTATATTTTGGACAATATTTATATTTAAAGTATGTAAAGTATAAAATATATTCGAGTCACGATAGCCGAGTGGTTGTATGGTCGGAATTTCGAGTCAAGAGACCTGAGTTCGATCCCCAGGTGGCAGGCTCGTACCAATGGGTTTTTCAAAAACTTATGTATGAATTATATCGTTAATAAATAAATATCTTCACACAATTCCCAATACAGGCGTATGCAGAGGTCTAGTCTAGACAATGAGACACACCCGGTGGCGATAGCTGGTGAGCCTGACGCCGTCTTTATGTCCAAGCCAACGGTTCTGAATTCTAACTGAAACTGATTCGAAATTCCGACAACTCAACTGCTTAGCCCCATTTTAGACGCCCTCCCAAGGATGAAGGACTTGCAAAATAGGTTAGTGTGGGAATGATGTCACATCATTATTTTACGAAGTAATAGCATGCCGTGATGGTGGTATCATACACGCATATTTATTCTATTATATTTTGGACAATATTTATATTTAAAGTATGTAAAGTATAAAATATATTCGAGTCACGATAGCCGAGTGGTTGTATGGTCGGAATTTCGAGTCAAGAGACCTGAGTTCGATCCCCAGGTGGCAGGCTCGTACCAATGGGTTTTTCAAAAACTTATGTATGAATTATATCGTTAATAAATAAATACATAAATAAATATCTTCACACAATTCCCAATACAGGGGTAGACAGAGGACTGAGGAGAGGAGTCCACCGAAGATATTTTCGGGACAACATGACAGCTGGTGAGCCTGACGCCGTCTTTATGTCCAAGCGAACGATATAAATCGTACATAAGTTTTTAAAACCCATTGATGCCTTGGTGATCGAACTCAGGTCTCTTGACTGGAACCCCGATCACCCAATATGCGTAAATCTCCTAAAAGTCTTTTTTCCAGTCAGTCCCCCCGTGACCAAGTTGCTGTAAAGCATCCGAAACGTCGAGAACAAAAAAATAGTTTGTAAAAAACTAATTAAATACGCGATAAAATCCGAAAATTGTTTTATTTTAAACGCCTAAAAGTCGTTGGAAACCATTAAACCCGAATGGAAAGTTTAATATTGTTTTCGTTATTTGTCCAAGCTTTTGTGTGCGCTGTGTGTTTTGAGTGCAGGCTTTGGCCAATTTTCAGGGAGCGATATAGTAAATAAATAAATATCTTCACACAATTCCCAATACAGGGGTAGATAGAGGACTGAGGAGAGGAGTCCACTGAAGATATTTTCGGGACAACATGACAGCTGGTGAGCCTGACGGAGTCTTTATGTCCAAGCCAACGGTTCTGAATTCTAACTGAAACTGATTCGAAATTCCGACAACCCAACCGCTTAGCCCCATTTTAGACGCCCTCCCAAGGATGAAGGACTTGCAAAATAGGTTAGTGTGGGAATGATGTCACATCATTATTTTACGAAGTAATAGCATGCCGTGATGGTGGTATCATACACGCATATTTATTCTATTATATTTTGGACAATATTTATATTTAAAGTATGTAAAGTATAAAATATATTCGAGTCACGATAGCCGAGTGGTTGTATGGTCGGAATTTCGAGTCAAGAGACCTGAGTTCGATCCCCAGGTGGCAGGCTCGTACCAATGGGTTTTTCAAAAACTTATGTATGAATTATATCGTTAATAAATAAATACATAAATAAATATAAAATAAATACATAAATAAATATAAAATAAATACATAAATAAATATAAAATAAATACATAAATAAATATAAAATAAATACATAAATAAATATAAAATAAATACATAAATAAATATCTTCACGCAATTCCCAATACAGGCGTAGGCAGAGGTCTAGTCTAGACAATGAGACACACCCGGTGGCGATAGGTGGTGAGCCTGACGGAGTCTTTATGTCCAAGCCAACGGTTCTGAATTCTAACTGAAACTGATTCGAAATTCCGACAACTCAACTGCTTAGCCCCATTTTAGACGCCCTCCCAAGGATGAAGGACTTGCAAAATAGGTTAGTGTGGGAATGATGTCACATCATTATTTTACGAAGTAATAGCATGCCGTGATGGTGGTATCATACACGCATATTTATTCTATTATATTTTGGACAATATTTATATTTAAAGTATGTAAAGTATAAAATATATTCGAGTCACGATAGCCGAGTGGTTGTATGGTCGGAATTTCGAGTCAAGAGACCTGAGTTCGATCCCCAGGTGGCAGGCTCGTACCAATGGGTTTTTCAAAAACTTATGTATGAATTATATCGTTAATAAATAAATACATAAATAAATATAAAATAAATACATAAATAAATATCTTCACGCAATTCCCAATACAGGCGTAGGCAGAGGTCTAGTCTAGACAATGAGACACACCCGGTGGCGATAGGTGGTGAGCCTGACGGAGTCTTTATGTCCAAGCCAACGGTTCTGAATTCTAACTGAAACTGATTCGAAATTCCGACAACTCAACTGCTTAGCCCCATTTTAGACGCCCTCCCAAGGATGAAGGACTTGCAAAATAGGTTAGTGTGGGAATGATGTCACATCATTATTTTACGAAGTAATAGCATGCCGTGATGGTGGTATCATACACGCATATTTATTCTATTATATTTTGGACAATATTTATATTTAAAGTATGTAAAGTATAAAATATATTCGAGTCACGATAGCCGAGTGGTTGTATGGTCGGAATATCGAGTCAAGAGACCTGAGTTCGATCCCCAGGTGGCAGGCTCGTACCAATGGGTTTTTCAAAAAACTTATGTATGAATTATATCGTTAATAAATAAATACATAAATAAATATAAAATAAATACATAAATAAATATCTTCACGCAATTCCCAATACAGGCGTATGCAGAGGTCTAGTCTAGACAATGAGACACACCCGGTGGCGATAGGTGGTGAGCCTGACGGAGTCTTTATGTCCAAGCGAACGATATAAATCGTACATAAGTTCTTTGAAAAAGTCATTGGTACGAGCCGACCACCTGGGGCTCGAAACCGGGTCTCTTATATTGAATTCCGATCACCCAAATACTTAGTTATCGGGGCAGATTTACAATAATATGCACATTTTTAATCCAACAAAAATAATGTTTGTAATAGGACTTTAGCACAAGGATAAGGTCATACTTTAAACATATTTACATTACCTTAAAGATAAGGGTTGTTAGTTGTTTCATTGTTTTGGGCACCTTGACCGAATGAGTGAAGACCGAATGGTGAAGAAAGTATACAGCGCGAAAGTTTATATTAAAAGGTGTCGAGGTAGGGCGAGACTAACTTACGAAGACCATGTGAGCAAATTGCTCGAAGAAATATAAGGGGACGTCAAGAGTACTCGGATGAGCATGTATGTACATGTGGATGAGTGTGCATGCATGAAGAAGATGATGAATCTGAAAAAAGCGAAAGTGTATGTAAGCGATCACGACACTTGGCGATCATAAGCAAGTTGTGCGTGAACAACAGTAAGTAAAAAGTAAGTAAAAAACATTAAATTGTTAATTTAAAACCCCGATAATCTTATAACGCCGAACGAACAGATCTATATAAATTATAGATACAACCAAAGTCGATCAAATCATCTTTAAAATAGAAAAAACTGCATTTGGTTCATGTTACGTACGATTCATATAGTACCTTGGGACAAGTAACAGTGAGCCTTTCGTGATATGATCACGAAAGGCTCACTGTTACTTGTCCCAATAATAAGTTCCAGTGTAATGTAGGTCGAAACAACTAAATTGGTTTGACTAACTTGATTATTTGTCTAGACCTCTGGCTACCCCTGTTTTGGGTCATGCGTGAATATAAGAAATAATATTTCCTTTCGGAGCTACGATACCACAAACACACACAAACATCTCTCTATTTGTGATAGATGCTTAAAAAATCAACCAGAGATACGCTGAAACAAAAACGAATATATTCAACACTTACACCAAATACAATAAAATATTTCGAACACATTATTTAAAAGTAATTCATAAATATACACAGACTATTAAAAAACAGAGACTGGTTGAATAGAAAATAAAAACTCACTTATTTCTATAGACCAAGTAAAACTTCATGGCGACATTTTACGATGTGCAATGACCGGGTATAAAAAAAAAACGTATCATGAACTAATAAATTCGTCAATACTGAATCGATGAGCGTTTGTCATTGTATACAATTGCGCCTAGGTTCGCTGTGTTTGTAACAATAATTAGGAATCCGCATGAATGAAAAGAGAAACTGACGGGAAGAAAAGAGAAAAAAAATATTTAGAGAATATTATTATTAGATTTGAGAAGAGAAAAAATATTATTACATTGCATTAATGTGATAATATTTATTTCTCAATGAAGACAAGGGGTGTGCCCGTCGCCGTCTTTATGTGAAAGCCAAGGATATAAATCGTACATAGGTTTTTTTTTAAAAAAAAAAAAACTATGTACGATTTATGTCGAAAGGACTTAATTATCTAGTCCTCTGTCTACCCCTGTATTGGGAATAGCGTTGAGATAAGTGTCTTTGGAGGAAACCTACGTTCAGTAGTGGCCTTTTGATAGGCTGTTAAGACGTCAGAAAAGGTCTGAGAAATAACTAAAAAAAACTATCTTTGCCGGGTTCGAATTCCTAACAATATTTCAGAAAAGGCTTTCACTAAGGCCTTATACTTAATATTACTTACGGAACCCATTGTATTTAAACCCACTCGCACATAATCCTATGAATCATTAGACCGTTTCGGCTGTAAATTTAGATTCGACGTACTTAATAAACATATTTTGGCACTGACAGTGCTCTAGGTAACACAATACGCAATAGAGAATCATTTGCGTGCGGTTTATGAAGTGATGAATTCATGAACACAATTCAGGTGTTTTACCTTTAGGTATTTTCTCAAATCTGGTGTAGATAGGGGACCTGGCCAAGAGAGAGAATTAAGTTTTCTTTAAAGGAAAATAGAATTATAAACAGAGAAAGAAAGAATGATGATTAAATTAAAGAGAATTGAAAGGAAAGCCTCGTACCAATGGGTTTTTTCGATAATTAATATCCAAAAAACCCATTGATACGTGCCTTGGGCCTTATTATATTATAACCAGGTTAAATATATCTGTTACTAGCAGCCCCAATAATGCCCCAATAATGCTTAATCGCAACAATAATTATTTATCTGTCAGTGAAAGTCCTGTTAAAATCGCACCAGCCGTTTCAGAGATTAGCCGGAACAAACAGACAGACATACAGACAGACAAAGAAAGATTGTAAAAAAATGTTATTTTGGTGTATAAACCATATGTAATAATATACATGTAGTAAACATCGAAATCAATATTACAAACAGACACTCCAATTTTAGTTTCATGTATAGATATTTTTTTTTTGTATTCTTAAGTAATTTTATCAAGATCTATCTTCTTTATATTCATTCTGCTTATCATTTAAAATCAATTTGAATTAAATTTTTTAAAAAAACGTTTACTACTTTACATCTTTGATGATGACCTCCGTGGACGAGTAGCGTAAACACTGGTTTTCAAGGTGTCGCCATCTCGAGGTCCCGGGTTCGAATCCCGGTCGGGTCAATGTAGAAAAACCACTTTTTTACATTTTGTCGGGTGTGGGTGTTTATGGTGCCTTCGTTGTTTCCGACTCCCATACCTCAAGTGCTTAAGCATCTTACATTGGGATCGGAGCAATGTGTGTGATGTAGTCCCCATCTATATATGTATTTATTATTATTATTATCTTTAATTTTTAGGAGTCACGATAGCCGAGTGGTTGGGTGGTCGGAATTTCGAGTCAATAGACCCGAGTTCGATCCCCAGTTGGTAGGCTCGTACCAATGGGTTTTTCAAAAACTTATGTAAAGGCGTACAGCCGCTGAATTTTACCATTGTACCTTACGGCATAGTCAAAAATTCCATTACCACCACCTTGCGATGATATATCCTGTATTTAATTGTAAATAAAGGGTATATCATCGTAACATGCGTGTTATAAAGTAATAATTAAGATGCTCTGTATTTTGCTCGAAAGGTATACAAATAACATAAACACGGTGAAAGGTGGTTAAAAGAAATTGTCTAGACCTCCAAAGTGTTAGAAATACGCGAAGAAAGATAATAAAGGCCTAGTTACGAGTGACCATGCCTTCAAAGCTATTGCGGGTTAGAATCCCGCTTGAAGCAAATATTTGTGGTGAATATGTACTCGAGTTACGGATGTATATATGTCTATACATAAATACTTGTCTATGTAAATAAATATGTGAGTAGTTACGATAGCCGAGTGGTTGGGTGGTCGGAATTTCGAGTCAATAGACCCGAGTTCGATCCCCAGTTGGTAGGCTCGTACCAATGGGTTTTTCAAAAACTTATGTAAAGGCGTACAGCCGCTGAATTTTACCATTGTACCTTACGGCATAGTCAAAAATTCCATTACCACCACCTTGCGATGATATATCCTGTATTTAATTGTAAATAAAGGGTATATCATCGTAACATGCGTGTTATAAAGTAATAATTAAGATGCTCTGTATTTTGCTCGAAAGGTATACAAATAACATAAACACGGTGAAAGGTGGTTAAAAGAAATTGTCTAGACCTCCAAAGTGTTAGAAATACGCGAAGAAAGATAATAAAGGCCTAGTTACGAGTGACCATGCCTTCAAAGCTATTGCGGGTTAGAATCCCGCTTGAAGCAAATATTTGTGGTGAATATGTACTCGAGTTACGGATGTATATATGTCTATACATAAATACTTGTCTATGTAAATAAATATGTGAGTAGTTACGATAGCCGAGTGGTTGGGTGGCCGGAATTTTGAGTCATGAAACTCCAGTTCGATCCCCAAGTGGCAGGCTCGTGAGTTTTTTTTCACCAATTTCTTCAAAAACTTATGTACGATTTATATCGTTGCCTTGGACATAAAGACTGCGACGAGCTCGCCACCGGTCACGTTGTCCCGAAAATTGTCTTCGATGGAAGGTGGGTCGAACTTAATAAACTCACCACATTCTTGAAAACATATTTCCGTAAAAAGTGGATCGATGAGACTTAAATGTCTACCCAAGTACAAGGAATACGCGTGTCGATATTCATTTAATAAGTAAATAAAAAGAGCTCTTTGAAAAATATAATACTAGTCGGTACACTAGTTGCCAAACCGATCCACGTGTGGCACCACTTGATCTGAGATTCCGCTGATCTTCCGCGAAATTCCGCATGGTTGCCAATTTTGATGCGGTTACGCAAATTGAAGAGGTCATATCGACCCACCGTTTGAAGCTCTGCCAATCAGTCGTTTATTTATGATTCGGGAGTCGAAGTTTTTCTTAACCATCATTTACGTACACGTATCATCACATACGTACATTGCTCTGATCCCAGAGTGAGCAGCTGAAGCATTTGTAATATGGAATCAGAAACAACGGAGGGACCACAAACACCCAGACCCTTGAACTTGTACATAAAAGTGTTTTTTCTATATTTAGAATGTAGTTAGTTACATTTTTGTTTTTTTTTTATCTACATGTAGAAAAAGCGTTTTTTATTTTATTAATTTATAAATTTATGTACACACAACATGTTATTTATAAAAATGAAACAGAGTTTGCACAAGGGTACTGCTTATTCCAAAAACTTAAATATCTTCCAGCAGATCCACGTAGGAAAACTGATATAATAGGCAAACTTAGTGCGTACACATAATATACACATATTCATATGCATACACACATACATATATAATACTTATAATATAAAGCATACATATGGATATATAATTCATGACATTAAGATAATGCTAAATAGTACTCTTTGACGCGTTTCTTGAAGGTCAGAAGAGTTCCAGAATCTCTTATGGTAGGTGGCAGTGAATTCCACAATCTGACTGCATGGACGGCAAAGGAATATGTATAAAAATAAGAGTTATGAACAGGATAGTGATACTCTCTTCCACGGAGGTGCTTTTATTCTTCTTTCATTACCATCATCAATATCATAATGGCCTGTAAAAGACCACTGCAGGAGGAATAAATATCTTCACGCAATTCCCAATACAGGGGTAGACAGAGGTCTAGTCTAGACAATAAAGTCCCTTCGACCCACCTTTCACCGAAGATATTTTCGGGACAACGTGACGGGTGGTGAGCCCGCCGCCGAATTCGTACATAAGTTTCTGAAAAACCCATTGGTACGATCCTGCCACCTGGGTATCGAACTCGGGTCTCTTGACTCGAAATTCCGACCACCCAACCACTTGCGTGTGGACATAATCGCCATTGCAAGCGAAGACACCTCGCACCTTTCACGCTATTGCCTGTCAACGGTTTGATGAATTTTTGTCTAGAATTTTTAAAACTGGTTATCCCGCCATCTCTTGGTAGTAAATTGCATTTTGAAGTCAATGTGGTAGTAAATTGTTGAGAAATAATGTTTTTAAAATTTCAACTGAGACGGGCGGGAGTCCTACCCGCGACCACCGCCGAATCGTGGCAACGCTCTTACCTCCGAGCCGCCGTATCTTCCACGCATCGGTTGAATTTTTAAATCTGTATTCTCTTTTCTTTATTTACGCCTGTTTTGGCATCGGCGCCATCTATTGTCGCCGTGTGTTGCAAGTGACAAGTCTTTTCGCTTCTTTTGACACATACGAAAGAAAAATGGTGGCTTATTTTTACGCCGTAAGCACACAGCAAGACAATACTTACAAGATTCAGCAATAGTTAATCTTAACACTAGCAGCTGTTTATACTCACAGTTAAAAACATACTGACCGTTATAATTGGCAACGGGTTCAGACGACCGCATTTCTTTTAGTGAACGACTATTGTGCTATTTCTCAATCGCCATTGAAAGGATAAACTTTTTTGCGGGAGCCATGTTAATATTATCATATGTATATAAACACCTCCACCTACCTTTCGTCTGTTTGCCTTTGGTTGCCTGGAAGCGATCGCTGTGTCATGCCGCCAAATTGTTCTCAATATGATCTTTAAGTGTTTTTGTCTGTATTCTTTTGTTTTGTAGTGTACAATAAAGTAATTATTCATTCATTCATTTCATTTTCATCTAAATTATAGGAAAAAAAATATATTCACGCCATTCTCAATACAGAGGTAGACAGAGATGTAAGCTTTTTCGACTCCACCTTAGACCGTTGATATTTTTTGGGTCAAGAGAAGGTCGGGAGAGGTCTATGTCAAATATCTATGGTAAATAATTACCAAAAAAGATAATAAAGGTAAGATAAAAAAGGAAATACTTAAGGAGTTTCTTTCAACTGTTTCTCCTCTTATGAAAGCTTGGGTTTTAATTTAAAAAATTATAATCGTTGGAAGTAATTTTCATACTTTAAAATCGTTCATAATGTTCACTGATAGCATAAGTTTTTGAAAACCCATTATTACGAGCTTGCCGTCTGAAGATCGAACTCGGATCTCTTGACTCGAAATTCCGACCACTCAACCACTCGGCTATCGTGACTCGTAAAGGAGTAATAACTATGCACTGTCTATTATAAAATTTAAAAAGAAAATCTTTAATCTAGTAGGCTGATAAACAAATGCTAGAGACATCCATCAATATACACAGTTTATATTACATCAGTAGAGATGCGCTGGTTTTTACTCTATTTCTGTCTTCCCCTATTGTATAGTAACGCTGTTAACAATGTGAAGTCTTTGACGGAGTCCATGGGGCAAGAAATTATAGAAATGGATTCACCATTAAAAGGTACGAATGTCTGATCAACGTTGGTCGTGTGGTACTTATATTGCGATCCACTATCATACCGTGGGTGTCGTAAGAGGCGACTTAGTGAAATGCAGTGATTATATATATATATATATATATATATATATATATATATATATATATATATATATATATATATATATATATATATATATATATATATATATATATATATATATATATATATATATATATATATATATATATATATATATATATATATATATATATATATATATATATAAATGTATCAACGGCGACGGGCTCTCGATCTGTCGCGTTGTCCCGAAATTATCTTCAGTGGAAGGTGGGTCAGGGACTTAATTGTCTAGACTAGACCTCTGTCTACCCCTGTATTGGGAATAGCGTGAAGATATTTATCAAAAAAAGTTACTGAAAAAGGCATACCAACAGCTGGCGGAATAACCATCTCGGAATGTACCAGAAAGATGACGGACAGGGTCTAATCAAATCAAATCAAGTATTCTGCGATATAAATAACATACATTTACATTATTACACCCTTTTTAATACATCTGCCATTTATACTCTGTTTCCCAGGGTTGACTGGTAGAAAATACTATAAGGCATTAAGTCCGCCCATTGTTACCTTTTATTAGGTGTCAATAAAGAATAAATAAATAAATAAAATACATTACATTCATCAATTGTCATTGTGTAATCTACCAACCGTGTCGTAACGGCGTAAGAATATTACCATTCCCTTTCTTCCCGAGAATTTCGTAAGAGGCGACTAAGGGAGACAGCCTTGAATATCGACCTGAACTATTGAACAGACTTGAATATGTCAACCGATAGATGGCGGGATAACTATCTCTAAAAATATCAGACCAAAATAATCAGACCGAAGATGGGCAGCAGCGTCTGAGGTGCGAGTGGTCTGGTACTGCGACCGCCAATCCGCTTACCAAGCGTATGGCAAAGCTATTATGGCAAATCCTCTATATGGGAGAGGCCAATGTCCTGCAGTGGACTGTAATAGGCCGATATTTATGTATGTATGCAAACCAACGCTATGCGAGAGATCGAGCGAGAGCGAAAGTTTAAATGAAAACAGAGAGTCAGCGCTTGGATTCCTCACTTCTAACATCATAACGTACACTCCGCGATCCATTCTGTGATTTCAATATTTCTGTTGTTGATAGGTAAGTGCAAGTTACTGACCAAAAACAGTTTTATATGGCCTATGGGAGGGGCCTATGTCCTATAATGGACTCTAATAGATAGTTATGTATGTATGTATGTAATCTACCAACGTTACGTAATGAGGTTTCTTTGAAGAAGATAAAACAGGCGAAAGAAACTCCGTAGGTATCCCCTTTTGTTCACTCCTCGTTGACAGAGTTAATGCAAAATTGAACTTGAGATAATAAGAAATACCATGGGAGCAATCAACTCATTCCCAGGATTATCATCGTTAATGTATTCATGTACAAAATATTAATAATTATTTTTATAAAGTTCTTCATTGATCAATGCCTTGAACCTGTAAATAGGCAGGCTACAGTTTAAAGTGAGAAGTAGCTTTAAAATATAAATAAATAAATATCTTCACGCAATTCCCAATACAGGGGTAGACAGAGGTCTAGTCTAGACAGTTAAGTCCCTTTTGATCCACCTTCCTCCGAAGATATTTTCAGGACAACGTGACAGGTGGTGAGCCCATCGCCGTCTTTATGTCCAAGCCAAAGGTATAATTCGAAAATAAGTTTTTTAAAAACCCATTGGTACGTGCCTACCACCTGCACCTGGGAATTGCGTGAAGATATTTATTTATTTTTATTTTATTGGAAAGTGCATGAAAATATTAATTTGTATATTTAATATTTAATTTATTTAAAAATTCAAATGATTTGCACCGATTCGTAGCCGTAACCGCCGCCGTACCGTGGCGACACTCATACTTCCGTGCCACCTGTATTACTATAATTTAAATTTCTCTCGTTCTCCTTTTGCTCGTTGCTTAATAGCTGTAAAGACATCAATTGGAATATTAAATTAACGAGAAATTTAAAAAATAATCAGGAACGGGCGAGATTTGAACCCGCAAACTTCGCCGAACCATGGCAACACTAACTCCCAACCACCGTGTCCCACTGGCATCTGTTAAAATCTTAAATTACGCCTATAAGAGAGTTTGGAGACATCTGCCAGAAGTTATTCTAACTTTTAACTTAATGTTCTTGAAAACCCCCGTGGACGAGAGGAGTACAAGCCGGTTTTCAAGGTGTCGTCAGCTTCGAGGTCCTGGGTCAGATTCCCGGTCGGTTCAGTGTAGACACTTGCTACATTTTTTATGGTCTGGGTGTTTGTGGTACCTTTGTTGTTTCTGATTTCATAATGCAAGTGCTGCTTACTATGGGATCAGAGCAATGTATGTGCAGTTGCTCCTATGTTATATATTATATATCTTTATTTATAAATTGTCTTATGTCTAATTATTACCGCCGCCCATGAACATCCGCAATACCTGAGGCATAGCAGATGCGTTGGCGGCCTTAGAGTGTCTCCCCCCCCCCCCAAAATTGGTGGAGGGGTGCCTCCGGTTACCTGCACTCACCAGACGAAACGCAGAAGTTTGTTAGATTTATACTTCACGCCGGTATTCTGTGAGGTCGTGGTACTTCCCCGGTCGAGCCGGCCCATTCATGCAACAAAAGCTGATGCGTGGCTCTACCTCTGTTAGACTACCACTACCGTGGCACTACCACTGTTAGATAATGCAAATTGTATTGCATGGAGGTAAGAGAATTGCCACGGTACAGCAGAGGTCGCAGGTTCAAATAATGCTCGCTAATTTAAATTTTAATATGAAATTAATATAATAACAAAAATTACAACACAACTTACGTACTTCAAAGTTAAATAAAAATTACACCAATTGAAGAGTTTAATTTCGTAATTTCATTTAATATATTTGATTTTGAATAAATTGTGAGTATATTTCTCTTTTAGAGCTTCCGCCGGAATTAGAGGAAGAACCGTCAGCGGAGAAAGATGGTGACGTCAGAACTATTGCAACATCTCTTTCGCCAGCCACAAAAGTCAATTTAAAAAAGAGTTCTCCGGTAAAAAAAAAACTTTAATGTTTCCTTTTATCAGTCTCATACTAATCTTATTCATGTATGTCACTAAACAGCAGCGCAGATACTTTATATCTCGATCTAGTTATGATGACCTAGTACTTTAATGTTCACTTCGGACAGACACAGGTGTAGACTTATCTGTCTAGTTATCGTCTGTGTGGGTCCTACCACACTCTAATCCATCCCGATTAGATTAGACTAGATTTTCTGATTTTTTGGTTACGATATTTGTCGAATTGTTTATCCGCCATATACCGGTAGACAATTGCGTTTCCGAAGCTTTTCCCTCAGTCGCCTCTTACCACACCCACTGAAAGAAAGGCGGCAGTATATTCTTGCGCAGTAACCATAAGTCAGTCAATCTACAGACATCAGCAAACATGCTAAATTATTTTTAAAATTCACCGTAAAGAGTCACAAAAAGCGAGTGGTAGGGTGACAGGAATTTCGAGTCAAGAGATCCAAGTTCGATCCCCAGGTGGCAGGCTCGTACCAATGGGTTTTTCAAAAACATATGTACGATTCGTATCGTTGGCTTGGGTATAAAGACGGCGGTGAGCTCATCGCCTGTCACGTTGTCCCAAAAATATCTTCGGCGGGAGGTGGGTCGAAAAGACTTAATTGTCGAGACCTCTGTCTACCCAGGGGTAGACATACCATTAAATATCTTCACACCATTCCCAATACAGGTATTGGGAATGGTGTGAAGATATTTGTTATTTATTCGGCATCCTCCGCTAGTGAACCCCGGTGAAAAGTACAGAAGTCTAAAAGCAAAAATATATTTCAGGTTAAAGAGACAAGACGCAAGATGAAGGAAGTTGATAAAATGGAGAGCGTACAGCAGGAAGCAGACGAAGCGAGGATAGAGAAGGAATTGGCTGATCTTTATAAGGATACCGCAGGTGAAGGAAGTTTCCTAAATATTTCCATTATTATTTTCTTTTATTTTCAAGCCTTACCTTATACCAGAGGTTTAGCCTTTTTGAGAGATTTTGTGGCGGGTGGTGAGCCTGTCACTGTCTTTATAACCAATGCAACGATATAAATCGTACATAAGTTTTTGTATAAACTCAGTAGCATGATCCTAACACCTGGGGATCGTACTCGGGTCGCTTGACTCGAATTCCGATCACCTAACCAATCGGCTACCGTGACTTCGTCCATTAATAATCTTGTTATGAATCCGGATCTTTCATGAAATCGTAAATCACTTTTGTAGACGTGTAATTAATGTGCAAGTAATATATTCGCACAAAATTCCCAATACAGGGGTAGACAGAGGTCTAGTCTAGGTGAAAACGTCGCCATCTTTATGTCCATGCCAAGGATGTAATGCGTACATAAGTTTTTGAAAAACTCATTAGTACGAGCCTGCCACCTGGGGATCAAACTCAGGTCTTTTGACTCGAAATTACGACCACCCAACCACCTGGCTATCGTGACTTACGTCATGTATGAAGTAATGTGTAATTTTAAAAATATATTGCACAATTCCAAAATCTTTGACTTAAAAAAAGTCACGATAGCCGAGTGGTTGGGTGGTTGGAATTTCGAGTCAAGAGACCCGAGTTCGATCCCCAAGTGGTCATACCAATGGGTTTTTCTGGAACTTATGTACGAATTATATCGTTTTCTTGGACATAAAGACGGCGACGGGCTCACCACCTGTCACGTTGACCCAAAAATATCTTCGGTGGAAGGTGGGTCGAAGGGACTTAAATGTCGAGACTAGACCTCTATCTACCCCTGTATTGGGAATTGCGTGAAGATATTTAATATTTAATATTTGACTACGGAATTGTGGAAAATATATAATAACGTCTATATAACATATAATAACGTAAATAACGTCTCAGGAATTCATTAAAATTCATTTATGCACTTTTGTTGAAGATGCTGTAAGGCCAAACCAGTTGGTCTAATACATATATTTAATAAATAAAATGTATACAAGTAGGCAACGATGAATTTTAAAATCCTAGTGAAAGAAATTACTCCCCCTTCTGTTTCGTATTAAGTCTTTATTATACCCCAGCATTTGTCATCCCATCCTATGGATTTCGAAAGAGGCGACTAAGGAAACAGTCTTTAAATATAATAATAAGCTAGCGATATGCGGCTCTCAAAAATTAACGGACCGGCGACGGACAACATCAAGAGACCAAGGTCACAGACCAGAGCAATATACGTGATGTAGTCCCTATCTATACATGTATTTTTTAGTATTGCTTATTAATTATAAACCCGCGTTCAGATTACAAAGCGGACAGCTCGGAAATCACTAAAGAGAAGTCAGAAGCCTTGAAAGATTCCACACAAGCACCAGTCATAGACGAAAGCGGAGATAAAGCTGTTGCTAGAGCGCGAGAGGAGTGAGTTCTTTAAAATTTGTTATGGTATTAGAGTAAAAAAGGAGCTTAAAGTCCACCTCAAGTGGTTACTGCAGCCCATACCAATTAAAATAATATCTTCACACCATTCCCAATACTGTAGTAGACAGATGTCTAGTCAATTAAGTCTTTCTGACCCACCTTTAACCGAGGACATTCTTTGGAACGTGATTGGAGGCGAGTCTGTCGCCGTCTTTATGTTTTGGACAACGATATAAATCGTAAATAAGTTTTTACAAAATCCCTTTGGTACACCTTCAACCTGGAGCTTGAAGTCTGGTCTCTTGATTCAAATTCCGATCACCCAACCCCTCGGTAATCGTGACTTTTTTGTGTTTTATAGTGTCACAGTATTAATTAATTGACAACTTCCATGTTCGAGTTTCAAGGCGTCGCCAGCTCTGAGATCCCACGTTCTAGTTCCAAGCCAAATAAACAAATATCAAAAACCTCTTCTACATTGTCTCTGATCTGGATTTTTATGGTATATGCATTGTTACTGATTCCGTAATACAAATGCTTTAGCTACTTACTTTGAGATCAAAGCAATGTATGTGATGTTGTCCACGCTTATATATTTACATAGGAAGTATAATTGTAATATAAAAGAATATATTTATGACAGTAATTTCTGGGAATATTATATTTCGCTCCCAAAGTATTTCTAGAAAAAAAATATTTTCTTTTTGTATCATCTTATAACGAAGATTGACCAAGAAAAGAAGAACCTAACGGAGCTTCTTTCGCCTATTTCTCTCTGTTAGAGGAACCTCATTACGAAACTGGAACAGATAAGAATGTTCTTATTTCGAGAAATAAATGATTTGATTTGATTTGATTATATACATAACAATTGCTTCAACACCATCAGCTTCAAGTTCCAACCAGACAGCTACAAGAAGGCAGACGTGGAGCGATTCAGGACTTCGGTGGACGTCATCAACTGCGAGAGGCAGGGGCTCACGGGAACGGTTACTGTCACACATATAATATTTCCAAAATAAATCACGATAGCCGAGCGGTTGGGTGATCGGAATTCGAATCAAGAGACCCAAATTCGAGGTGTTAGCGTCGTGCCAATGGATTTTTTTCAAAACTTATGTACTATTTATATCGATGGCTATGATTTAAAGACGGCGACAGTCAACTGTCACGTTGTCCCAAACTAAACTCTGTTGAAATGTGGGCCTGCAGGACTGCAATGTAAAGAACTTTGCCTAGTCCAAAATTGTGATAATACATTGATATATTTAATTACAGATATACAAAAAACATCTATCCGACGACCCCATTGCCGATTTGGTAGAGACCATGCTTTCGAAGCTAAGGGTTGCAGGTTCGAATCACACTAGGGGCGAACACTTGTGTGATGGATATGAATGTTTGTACATTCATGACTCGTATGAATGTTTATATGTAAAGTTATATGTCATGATGGCCGAGTGGTTGGGTGTACTGACTTCGAGTCAAGAGACCCAAGTTCGATCCCCATGTGGCAGGCTCGTACCAATGTTTTTTTTTTCAAAACTTATGTACGATTTATATCGTTGGCTTGGACATGATAACGGCGATGGGCTCTTAATCTGTCACGTTGTCCAAAAAAATCTCTTCGGTGGAAGGTGGGTCGAAAGGACTTAATTGTCTAGACCTCTGTCTATATTGGGAACGGCGTGAAGGTATAACTTTTTTCTAAAAGTTATACGTGAAACGTGATCGAAAGGATTAAAATTGTCTGGACCTCTGACTAATCCAGTTTTGGGAAATGCGTGAAGGAAAAGAAAAATTGTACGCTCTTCTGCTGCGCTTTGCTTAATTGTTGCTTAACTTTTAAGCCAAGCAATTTACTTAATTGCATGACTTAAAAGTTATGTAACTTTCCATAGGTGTTGCTAAAGCTACTAAAGATATGTTTGAAGAAAGTTTTAAACTTTCAATTATACGTTGAAATTTGAAAGATTTAAAATGTCCGCAGTACCGTATCAGTGTTTGTCCGCAGTACAGTAAGTACATACGAGTACATACGAATCTCTCTTTAATTAATAAAAAGCCCAACATTTCTTCAGTTTCTCTGTGTGTTCCGTTGTGTTCTCCATGAACGAGTAGCGCACACGTCGGTTTTCGACTTTAGCTACATACTTTGGGATTAGAGCAATGTATGCTTATATATTTAAAACTTCACAAAAATATATACATACTTTAATTTTTATCTTTTTTTTTTCAGACGATGCTGCCTTACTCATCAGGACAACGGTATACGTCAAATGGTATAATACTGGCAACCATTTTCTGCAAAAATGTTGTAATTACGAAATTTCTTTTCTGAAAAAAAAATATATTAGTAATACTGTTCAGTATTAAACACGTTTATTCGATTTTATTTAAATTGAATGTACTGTCAAATTGTAGGCAAAATTAACACAAATTTTGTTTTTTGTTTTGTGTGTTCTATGACGAAATATTCCTCTTTTTTTCCGTTTTGTTTTCGTTTTAAATTATTATATGTACTGTCATAAATTTTTTTTTAATAAGGACGATTATTAATAAAGAAATCTTTGTGTACATATGTGTATCTTTTATTAACACGCTTTTAATAGCTTGGTATGTATGTATGTAATGGAATGTTTGAGCTTGGATTCTACGTATTTTAAACGGTCGGATTAAAATTTAAAATTGCACGCGTATCGTGAACCGATGACAAACAATATGACGATCTCCGTGGACGAGTGGCGTACACATTGGATTTCATGGTGTCGCCAGCTCTGATATCCCAGGTTCGATTATCGGCCGCGTCAAAGAAGAAAGCACATTCTACATTTTCTTGGGTCCAGGTGTTAGTACTTCCTTTTTTCCGATTCCATAATACACTTGTGTTGTAAAGTAAGTAGCTTAAGCACTTGCTTAAGCTACTTACTTTGGGATCAAAGCAATGTATGTGATGTTTTCTCTGTCTATGTATTTGATTAATTTTTTAGTAGAAGTTTTACGTAGATTTTAAGTAGAACTCTAACAAACTTCTGCGTTTCGTTGGAGAGTTCAGGTAACCGGAGGCCCATACACCCCCCTTCACCAATTCTTGCACTCTAAGGCCGGCAACGCATCTGCTATGCCTCTGGTATTGCGGGTGTTCATGGGCGGCGGTAATCACTTGCCATCACGTGAGCCTCCTGCTCGTCTGCCTCCCTTTTCTATATAAAAACATTGAAGAAATATTTATAAAATAGTTTTGACCGCGACATTGTACACGTGGAAATGGATTCCTGTCCATACATTCTTCAGTTTGCAAGTGCGATAGAGTCTATACTAATTTATTTTTATTTACCGATTACTTTGTGTGATAATGTCTATCGATAAACAAATGGACATTCTTATGTCGATAAATAAATGAGCAGTTTGCTCACGTGATGGTAAGTGATTACCGCCGCCCATGAACATCCGCAATACCTGAAGCATAGCAGATGCGTTGCCGGCCTTTGAGAAAGGTATAGGCTCTTTTCTTGAAGGTCCCTAAGTCGTATCGGTCCGGAAAAACCGCTGACGGCAGCACATTCCATAAAGTGCAAGTGCGTGGCAGAAAATTCCGCGAAAAACGCACTGTGGTGGAATGCCAAGCATCAAGAAGGTGTTGATGGAATTTTTGACTATACCGTAAAAGTGATTTGATTTGATTTGAAAGATTAACGTTGAGGAGGGATAATAGACAACTTCAACGATTACGTTGAATATAGTAGCGGCTTCTTTTGTTGTTGCATGAATATCCGACTTGTCCGGGACTGCATCACGGCCATGCGTGAAGAAGAGGCCTGTGTTTCTTTTTTTATAGAATAGGGGGGGGGGGCAAACCCCTCTTTCTCTCTTAGCCGATTACATTTCTCGGCAACGTACCCAAGGCTCCTAATGTTGCTTGTGAAGGGCGTTGGTATTCACATAATACTTAGCATTATGTGAAGCGATTGAAAGTATGAAAGAAAGTTTTGATCCCCAATAACGCAATGACACTTATTTAAAATTTAAATAATAAACGAAAAAAATAATTTATAAAATAAACACCGTAAGTGTGCTTGTATAATACAAATACATACTCATACTCAAAAAATTGTCATGAAGAGTGGGTGACACTATTTTTATAGAACACAAAAATGAAAGGCCTTGTTCCATAGGACCAGAAATAATACTTAACAGGCTCCTTTTATATACATAACGGCCTGTAAAATTACAAGACCTATCCTGTAATGAAGACTTGAGACCAGACCAGAGCTTTACCCCGAGGCAGTTATACGTCAGCTTATCTCGAGTGGGATCTCCCGATGACCTATATATTTTACTACTCGAAGACCATGGAATCAAAAGAACTGAAAGTCCGAGTCGAAGACCGCAAAACATTAAGCATCTATACATATAAATAAAATTGACTGTTTAAAATTAACAGCTTTTCACTAAATGCATATGAAAGTACAGTATTCACAAAAAGAAATCAATTTTTAAAATTTTTGTCCTTGTCTTTATTCCAGCTAATCTCTGAAATTGTTGGACCGATTTTTATAGGACTTTCGCTGGCGGATAGCTGATGTTATTAGGAGTAGTTTTATCTACTTTTATTTTAGAAAAGTAATGCGGGTTCCGCTAGACTGCGAACAAAGCCATGGGAGGCAGCTAGTAGTCTATAAAGTTTTGATGACACAAAAATACTATTACTTTAGATTGTATTATGTTGTAGAATATTATTTTTTATACATTAAATGGGCGTATATCGCATATTAATATTTTATTAATATATATCAATATTATAAT
Source organism: Sericinus montela (assembly GCA_029286605.1). Classification (NCBI taxonomy): domain Eukaryota; kingdom Metazoa; phylum Arthropoda; class Insecta; order Lepidoptera; family Papilionidae; genus Sericinus; species Sericinus montela. The sequence continues at coordinate 270,438 of JAGSMR010000120.1, read as the reverse complement.
AGCGTATATATTTTTTTCTTTCATATAAATAGGCCTGAAACAATGTCCATAAAAAGTTTGTAAGTTACATTCAAATATAACAGCATGGTAAAGGATTTTTAGAAAAAAGAATACTAACAATACCAAATAACATTACTAGTATTCCTGTTAAGCACTCAAACTGAGCTGCAAGGCTTGTGTCTGGAGCGGTTCACGACAATAGTCGAATGGCGAGCCCGAACCTGCGACGTCACGTTTTGTAGTCCACAACCTAAATTATTAAGCTATTGGTCCTTAAAAAGTTCAATATATATCAACTTTTTCCGTAAGTGAAAATCTGAAATAATCGCCACAGTTGGCGGTTATCCGACATCTTTATCACTATATACCGTCACCTGTCTGCTGAGTTTTGATCTGATATTTTTAGAAATGAATATCCCGACATCTCTCAATATTGGATGGCAAAAGGTCTCGATGATTTTTCCCTTCGTTGCCTCTTACGACACCGACGGAAAGTAGGTGTTTGGTAAATTCTTACACCGTAACCACGCCACAGAATATTATAACAATAATTAAATACGTAGATAGGGACTACATCACATGTATTGCTCTGATCCCAAAGTAAGCAGCTTAAGCAGTTGTGTTATGGAATGAGAAACAACGAAGGTGCCACAAACACCCAGAACCGAGAAAATGTAGAAAAAGTGTTTTCTACATCGACCTGACCGGAAATCAAACCCGGGACGTCAGAGCTGGTGACACCATGAAAACCTGTGCATACGCCAATCGTCCACGGAGGTCATCAATATTCTTTTACTAATTGAAAATTAGAAATTACCTAATGATATTACCTCATTATATCAAATCAAATCTATAAAGAAAATGTCTTCACGCTATCCATGCTGGAGTAGACAGCGGTTCAGACAATTAAGTCCTCTCGACCTACCTTCACCGAAAACATTTTTTGGGATAACGTGACAGGTGTGGTGCCTGTTAATGTCTTTGCATCCAAAAAATTGAAAAATTTACTGGGATTTTGTTGTAGAAGCGCCCTATGTACGAGTTACTCACTCCATGGAGTCTAGTAACCGGTGTTACAAGCTTGTGTTTGTTCCTGATATTTACATTACGCACATCAGTATTATTGCTAAGAGTCACAATAGCCGAGTGGTTGGGTGGTCGGAATTTCGAGCCTATAGACCTGAATTCCAATAGGTTTTTAAAAAAACTTATGCACGAATCATATCGACGGCTTGGACATAAAGACGGCGACGGGCTCTCCACCAGTCACGGTGTCCCAAAAAATATCTTCGGTAGAAGGTAAAATAGATCCCTGTCTACCTCTGTATTGGAAATTGCGTGAAGATAGTTATTATTTATTTATTTATAGTACTCTTGCTAAAAGTATTAATGTTTTATGCACATATAAATGCATTTTATGTAAATTATTGATCTTCAAAATGGGCTCAACTCATCGTAATGAATATTTCTAGTCAATTTAAGTGTAAGGCCTTACAGCTCCAGAGCCATCGTGATGGGTCAGCAAATAGGCGGAAATCTCCTACGTATATTTGAATCAAATCAAAATCAAACCATTTATTTATCGATGTAAGTAACATACATCCATCGAACGTCATTTTTTAAACTACCGTCATTTAGTATTGAGGTTCCTCTGACGGAGAAGAAACGGCGAAAGAAACTCCGTAGGTATCATCTTTTTTAGATTATTTTTATGAAAGAAATACAAAATAATCATAATAAAGAAATATATAAATAATACGAATACGATAGGTAGAAGTATGACACATATTTATGGTGAAGCGTTAATGACGTCAGTATTGATTTTATTATAAATATCCACGTCTATAAAAGGAAAACAAATGCGTACCTTATCACTGTACATTAAAAGATATCGTATCGCGCTATGGACGCGTATCTATAGGTGATTCATTTAGAATATTAGGTGTCGGGTAATATTTTAGTGTTTAATGTGTTTTGTTTGTGACTGACTGCGGAATAATGGAACACCCCGCGTTCGCTGATGCTGGAAACAGTCCAGGGATAGAAGTGTGGACTATCGAGGTAGATACAAACTGTTTAACATAAAAAAAAAATAGGAAACGATCATTCATTCATAAACTGATTATATTTAAAAATTATTCATATTTTTTTTTCTTTTTAGGAAGTCACGATAGCCGAGTTGTTGGGTGGTCGGAATTTCGAGTCGAGAGACCCGAGTTCGATCCCCAGGTGGCAGTACCAATGAGTTTTTCAAAAACTTATGTACGAATTTCATCGTTGGCTTGGACATAAAGGCGGCGACAGGCTCACCACCTGTCACGTTGTCCCGAAAATATCTTCGGTGGAAGGTGGGTCAAAGGGACTTAATTGTCTAGACTTGACCTCTGTCTACCCCTGTATCGGGAATTGCGTGAAGATATTATATTTTTTTCTTTTATTTTCTTTCGTTACGCCATTCATGTTGACACGGAGTAGTCGCTTGTCTACTCGGTGCCACAACGAATTTGACAATATTTTGTATTTAGATAGAGTCACAGCCGAGTGGTTGGGTGATCTGAATTTCAGCCAAGACACTCTTGTTCGATCCCCAAGTGGTAGGCCCGTACCAATGGGTTTTTTCAAAAACTTATGTACGAATTATATCGTTGGCTTGGATATAAAGACGGTGACGGGCTCACCGCCCGTCACATTGTCCCAAAAATATCTTCGGTGGAAGGTGGGTCGAAAGGACTTAATTCTCTTAAACTCCCTGAATGACAACGTTGTAAATAGCGTAATTATATTGATTTATTTTAAATCCATTACAGAAATTCGAACCGGTACCTGTGGAAAGGAGGATGTATGGGAAATTCTATAATGGGGACTCTTACATAGTCCTCAAGGTGAGTGTTTAGGCCATACTTCACGTCTTAGTTACATTTCTGACCTAAAACGAGATTAATATCACAGCTTTATTCTTTGAAATAAGCTGCAAACGTCAAAGTCCTTATAGCTTAGGGTGCAGACCGAGAAACATGACGTTTCAGATTCGAGCCATTCGGCTATTGTCGTGAACCAGTCCAGAGAAACATTGCAGCTTTGTTGGAGTTGTTAACAGGAATACTAGTAATGTTATTCGGCATTGTCAGTATTCTTTAAAAATATATTAATAAGCGAGTAGTTAAAAAGTCGAAATTAGAAAAAAGAGACACGGGATTTGAACTATGTCAAAGCCGACTTTGAAAATTGAACCGACTGACTAATCATGTTTCTAGACCACGGGCGAAGACGCGCGATCCTACGACGCACATTTCTGGCTCGGCAGCAAGACCACGCAAGATAAAAAGGGCTCCGCTGCAATATGGACGGTCACCCTCGACGATATGCTGGGGGGGAAGGCAGTACACCACCGTGAAGTGCAGGGCCATGAATCTAGTCAATTCCTCGGTTATTTTCAACCAGGTAAACTATAAAATAAAATAAATAAACAAATATCTTCACGCAATTCCCAATACAGGGGTAGACAGAGGTCTAGTCTAGACAATTAAGCCCCTTCGACCCACCTTCCACCGAAAATATTTTCGGGACAACGTGACAGATGGTGTGCCAGTCACCGTCTTTACGTCCAAGCCAACGATATATTTCGTACATAAGTTTTTTAACAAAGCCATTGGTACGAGCCTGCTACCTGGGGATCAAACTCGGGTCTCTTGACTCATAATTCCAACCGCCCAACCACTCAGCTATCGTGACACCAGGTAAACTATAACCAGGTATACTCCATCTCTTGGGGGGTCGTCCTACACTGCGTTTGCCTGTACGAGGTTGCCACACGAGAACCTTTTTCCCCAACGGTTATCAGTTCGTCGAGCTATGTGGCCGGACCATTGCCACTTCAGCGCTGGTCCTAACGGCTCGTTATGTCAGTTACATTGGTTCTGCTGCGGATGTCTTCGTTGCGGATTCTATCACGCATGGATATGGAGTGAAGACTTACAGAATGTTGTGCCGATGGATGCAGGTGGCAGGGGATCGTTCATTGTGGAAAGCTTTAGGGCTCTAGCTGGATTTCAACCCACCAAATAGGCTATCAGGTCTTCTAAATATTCATTCTGAATATTAATATTTTCTTGATAATTATTAAACATAATAAATACTCTTCAAGCTATTCCCAATACAGGGGTAGCCAAGGCCTAGACAATTAAGTACTTTCGACCCATTTTTTTTTTGGGATAACGTGACAGGTGGTGAGCCCTTCGCCGTCCAAGCCAACGATATAATTAGTGCATAAGTTTTTTTGAAAAACCCATTGGTACGAGCCTGCTGACAATCCCGATCACCTAGCCACTCGGCTAACGTTACTACTTTTTAGACACGATATACTAATTTATTTTATCGTGTCTTTTTTTAATACAATAATTTATAACATAATTATAATATAATATAATAACTGAATATTCTCTATAATATTATAATTCGAGGAGAAAATAACACTTCTTGATGCACATATTATCGCCGTGTACCTCGCAATTGGCAAAGCTAAATAAAAATAGGCGGTGGTTACAACTTTAAGAGAACTAAGTACCTGATGCGTATGAAACGCAAGTTCATGCGTAACAAAAATCATCAGGCGTTTGCGTAGACAATAAAAATATTAGTAAAAATATTCTTAATATATATAAATAATAATAAATATCTTCACGCAAATCCCAATACACCCTGTATACTCGTAGACTAGACAAATAATTCCTTCGACCCATCTTCAACCGAATATATTTTCGGGACAATGTGACAGGTTGTGAGCCCGTCGCCGTCTTTATGTCAAAGCCAACGATATAATTCTATTATAATTCTATTATCTATAATTCTATTTTTGAAAAACCCATTGATACGAGCCTGTCACTTGGGGATCGAACTCGGGTCTTTTGCTTGCCTTTTGCTTGCCTTCATATACAATTCTAAAGTACTAGAACCTGATAATGGGCGGACTTTGAACATTTACTGAGAAGTAAGAAGTAGAAGAGTATCCACAGACCCGTGAACTAGTTACTGTGGTATCCCTAAGGAGACACTACAACAGACTATACAGCTCAATCAGAGGAGATCTGAGAAAGAGATGGCCCGCAGATGAAAATGAGAAAGGGTAGGGTTATTATAATATAAATGAATATATTAATGACAGTAACCCCTGGGAATGCGGTGATCCCTCTCAAGCTATTTCTAGAAAATACCTCATCACATTTGTGTAATGCATTATATTGTAAAGAATATTGACCAAAAAAGAGGATACCTACGGAGTTTCTTTCGCCTGTTCCTTGTCCGTTAGAGGAACCTCATTACAAAACGGTGGCAGATTAAAAATGACTATAGATAAACGAATGTATGTTCTTATGTCGATGAATAAATGATTTTATGTGATTTGATTGATGACAGAAACTGTAATAACTTGTATAGCGCGATGTAGGTCACCGATTTATTTCTTGAATTGTCTACCACTAGCAAGCTTTCGATTTGGAGACATAGAAATCACCGCAGACAGGTCATAGGCAGAAGTGTGGAAGGTGTAAGGCGCCTGGTAACTCGATCGCCTATCCGCTTGCGAATTGGAGCGACACGGATAATGACCTCTCAATGTTTATGAGTCATGATAGGTGAGTGGTTGGGTGGTCGGAATTTCGAGTCGAGAGACCCGAGTTCGATCCCCAGGTGGTAGGCTAGTAACAATAGGTTTTTCATAAACTTATGTACGAATTATATCGTTGGCTTTGACATAAAGGCGGCGACGGGCTCACAACCTGTCACGTTGTCCCGAAAATATCTTCGGTGGTAGGTGGGTCGAAGGGACTTAATTGTCTAGACTAGATCTCTGTCTACCCCTGTATTGGGAATTGCGTGAAGATATTTATTTATTTATTTATTTTATAATGTTGCCAGCTATCCGGTATTTGGAAGGCGGGAACGAGTCCGGCTTCAATGAGGTGGAAACGAACGCAGGCGCGGAGAAACGTCTCCTCAGACTCTCCGGATGTGACAACATGAGGATCGAAGAGGTATTTGATATATTCATAGATAGGTACAACATCACATACATTGCTCCGATCACAAAGTATCTAAAGCACTCGTTTCATGTGTTTGCAATCGGTAACAACGTAGGTACCACAAACAGTAGGTAGGATCAATGTATCGAAAATCGAATCCGGGACCTCAGAGCTGGAAACACCAAGAGAGCCGGCGTGTACGCATCTACGCAAGTCGTCAAATTTGGACTTGTTACTTAATAAATTAAAGCGAATTTTTGTTAAAAACATCGTCTGACATGGGCAGGATTCGAACCTTTGCCGTACCGTGGCAACGCTCTTACCATCGAGCCACCATATCCTACACGCATCAGTTGAAATTTTAAATCTCTTACTTTATTTATGCCAGTTTTGGCATTGGCATACTTAAAAAAAATAAAAAATTATCTATATATAGGGGTAGACAGAGGTCTAGTCTAGACAATTAAGTCCCTTCGGCCCACCTTCCACCGAAGATATTTTCGGGACAACGTGACAGGTGGTGAGCCCATCGTCGTTTCCATGTCTAAGCCAACGATATGAATCGTACATAGGTTTTGAAAAAAAACAAATTTCAACTGGATCGAATAATACTGAATAATAATAAACGATTTGTTTTTATGGCATAGTCACGATGAATAGTCACGATAGCCGAGTGGTTGGGTGGTCGGAATTTCGAGTCAAGAGACCCGAGTTCGATCTCCAGGTAGCAGGCTCGTACCAATGAGTTTTTCAAAACAAACTTATGTACGAATTTATCGTTGGCTCGGACATAAAGATGGCGACGGGTCGGGTTTTCAGGACCTGTCACATTGTCCTGAAAATATCTTCGGTGGAAGGTGGGTCGAAGGGACTTAAATGTCTAGACTAGACCTCTGTCCACCCTTGTATTGGGAATTGCGTGAAGATAATTTTATTTTTTTATTTTATTTCATACTGCCCCCGCGGCTTTGCCTGCAGTTTAACACTTAACGCGGACCCCTAATTATGTTTCTAATATAAAAGTAGCCTACGTTATTCCTTATGACATTAGCTATCTGTCAATGAAAGTCCTGTTCAAATCGGTTCACCGTTTCAGAGATTAGCCGGAACAAACAGACAGACAGGCAGACAAAAATTGTAAAGAAATGTTATTTTGGTGGATGTTTTTAATGGTGATTTTTTTAAGTATTTTCTCCCGAAAGATTAGCCTCAAGGTGAATAAGGACAGGGACTAGACTTAGGACATGAATAACTAGACTTGATAATACGTTACAGGTTCCCGCGGAATCGACGTCCCTATCGAAGGACCATTGCTTCATTCTGGAAGTAGAACACGACATCTTTGTTTTGATGCCGGAAGGCGCGAAAGCAACGCAAAGGAGAAAGATCATCAGTGTTGCCAACACACTCAGAGATGACTACCACAATGGACGAGCAACCATTGAGATCATCGGTTTGTTTAATATCTTCTTGCCGTTCCTAGGTTGAGGCCACCTTCCACAGAAGAATTTTTTGAGACAACGTGACAGGTGGTGATCCTGTCGATCCTGTCTTTATGTCCAAGCCAACGATATAAAATGAACATAAATTTTGAAAAAAAAAACCATTAGTACGAACCATCTGAGGATTGAACTCGGGTCCAATTCCGATCACCCAAGAAACCGGTACGTGGGAGCCACCTAACGATCGAATTCGGTTCTTTTGAGTCGAAGTCTGAACACCCAATCACTCGGCTAACTATCGGTTTGTTTCATAAATAAACAAATACATACATGATATGGACAACATCATATACATTGCTCTGATACCTGTAAATAGATAAAGCACGCGTGTTATGGAATCAGAAACAACGAAGGCACTACAAACAGAACCGCGACAATGCAGAAAAGTAGACAGTGGTTTCTGCTTTAACCTGACCAATACAGGGGTAGACAGAGGTCTAGTCTAGACATTTAAGTCCCTTCGACCCACCTTCCACCGAAGATATTTTCGGGACAACGTGACTGGTGGTGTGCCCGTCGCCGTTTTTATGTCCAAGCCAACGATAAAATTTGTACATAGGTTTTTAGAAAAACCCATTGGTACGGCCACTTGAGGATCGAACTCGGGTCTCTTGTCTCGAAATTCCGACCACCCAACCACTCGGCTATCGTGACTTATTAATTATAATACATTTATTTACGGCATACGGTATGTATTACCAAATTATATACGGTATGTAAATTAAAGTATATACGGTAATTACATAAATGTCAATTTTGAGATTTTTGTCTGTTTGTCCGTATATTCTGGCTCGTCTTTGAAACGGCATAAATACAGAATTGTACGCACGAACTTAATGCTATACTGCATTCTCTACGAGCTAACCCTAGGTAAAATAAAATATGCTTAAGGCAGTAAAGGTAGTTAGCAGCGAGTGTGAATATATAAAACGCTAATACATTTTAAACATATATACAAATATGTAATGTTTTATATCTATTATTATACAATATCTATTGTGAATCATAATGATCTAAGGAGTGACTTAGGCTATTTTTATTTTAGAAAAATCATAAAGGTTCCGTGTTAAATTTTAAACCGCTGGCAAAGTCATGTAAATTGACATGAAGTTTTATGAGGTGTATATGTTAAGAGGGGGTTAGCGAATTCTATTCCGTACAGTTTTTATAGCGATCGTGAGACCTGTCGTATTGTACGGATCAGAATGCTGAGCAACGAAATCGACGGATGAAAGAAGAGTACATGCTGCAGAGATGAGAATGTTGAGATGGATGTGTGGAGTGACTAGAAAAGATCGGATAAAGAATGACTATATAAGTGGAAGCTTGAAAGTAGCACCTTGCACTGGGTGCTTAACAGTGCTTTAGCATCTTACACTGGGATCGGAGCGATGTATGTGAAGTTGTCCCTGTCTATTTGTGTATTTATTTATCTATATATGTATTATAATTGCGTGAAGATATTTATATTTAAATAAATATAAATATCTTCACGCAATTCCCAATACAGTTGTAGGCAGAGGTGTAGTCTAGACAATTAAGTCCCTTCGACCCACCTTCCACCGAAGATATTTTCGGGACAACATGACAGGGGGTGAGCCCGTCGCCGTCTTAAGTCCGAGCCAACGACATAATTCGTACACAAGTTTTTGAAAAACCCATTGGTAAGAGCTTGCCACCTGGGGATCGAACTTGGGTCTCTTGACTCGAAATTCCGACCACCCAACCACTCGGCTATCGTGACTTATATATATTTATTATATGTATTTATTATATTTATTCATGTACTGTGTGGTATACTTACTCTCCGGGGTAGTTACAGGTGACTTAGAAAAAAGCCTTGTAAATAGCAATGGCTGCCTTTAGATGGCGTGTAAATCGCCTCGAAAACCATGTCCGAGGTTATTTTTTGTGGTTACAGATGAATTCTCCTCCGACGAGGATGTGGCTCTCTTCTTCGAGGCTCTCGGATCAGGATGTAAGGAAGATCTTGTTGAAGATGATTCATCTCAAGTAAGATAATATAATTGAAGCATAAATAAATAAGTATAAATATCTTCACGCAATTCCCAATACAGGGGTAGACAGAGGTGTCAAGTCTACACCATTAAGTCCCTTTGACCCAACCAAGCCAATGATATAATTCGAGCATAACTTTTTGAAAAACCCTTTGGTACGAGCTAGCTACCAGGGGATCGAACTCGAATCTTTTGACTCGACATTCCGACCACCCAAATACCCTGCTATCGTGACTTTTATAATAATTGAAGAAGATTAATTGAAAAGGTTATTGGTCATCTGCAAATAAGTGTGGTGGTGAGACTGTGGTGATTATGGCAAATCATCAATATGGGAGATGTCTTTGTCCTGTAGTGGCTTAGTTTATTGGGTTATTTTGCCGCTTTTCTTGTGTTTGTCTCGTAAGGAGAACTTTGTTACATCTCTTAACGAAAGGAGTTTCAGTTTAGTATAATTTGTATCATGGGTGCAAATTGGCTTGGAAAATTAAACAGCACATAAATAAAAAAAAATTTCCTGATGCCATTCCCAATACTAGGGTAGACAATTAAATCCTTTCGACCCACCTGCCACCGAAGATATTTTTTTAGACAACGTGACTGGCCGTTGCCGTCTTTATGTCCAAGCCGACGATATAAATCATACGTAATTTTTTGAAAAAAAACCTGTTGATACGAGCCTCGGGAATTGAACTCGGGTCTCGTGACTCAAGAGAGTACCTTATTATATTGTAATACGTAAGCAACTATTTAATTGCCGTTTGTTTACGGCGTAAGAATTTCATCCCTATCACCCGTGGGTGTCATAAAAGACGACTAAGGCAAAGCCTTCAGAATATTTTGACAGATACCACTAACCTATCAGAGCTCACTGACAGATGGAGGTATAACCATCAAGAAAATACCAGAGCAAAATAAACAGACCGATGACGGGCATCAGCGTCTATGTGTGGTGTCTGCTACTCGATCGCCGAGTGGCGATTACAGTAGAGCATCCAACAGATGTCCGGCAGCAAATGGGGAGCTGTCTGGTACTGCGATGGCCAATCCGCTTTCCAAATATTATTAACATATATATAACGATAGCCGAGTGGTTGGTTGGGTGGTCGGAATTACGAATCGAGAGACCCGAGTTCGATCCCCAGGCGGCAGGCTCGTACCAGAGAGTTTTTCAAAAACTTATGTACGATATATATCTTTGGCTTGGTCATAATGACGGCGACGGGCTCACCACCTGCCACGTGGTCCCGAAAATATCTTTGGTGGAAGGTGGGTCGAAGGGACTTAATTGTCTGGACAAGACCTCTGTCTACCCCTGTATCGGGAATTGCGTGAGGACATTTATTTATTTTTATTTTATTATTAAGGGATAGTTATAGTATATAAAGGTGTATACTATTACAGAGTTATGTGAGAGAAGACATCTCCGCGGTCTACCTGTACCGTGTCCTGATCGGCGATGAGCTGGAACTAATCTCGCTAAGCAAGCCGTACAAGCAGAGGCAGCTGTCGTCTGCTGTAAGTGTTAAGTTTGCCGTCTCATGTCACTTGCCATTCTGCGTCAACGTAGGAATATCTTCTTCGTTACGCACTTGGCAGAGCGGTTGTGGTCGTCACTACAGTGCTGTAGCATCCTTGATTAAGCGCTTCCTCTCCTCCCTGACGGTTCTTCTTCTCCATTTATGCAAGGAGGCCTTGGTATTTTACTTGGAAGAATTTACCATCCTCTAAATCACGGTAAATTTAGGCAAGAGGTTTGATTTAGGAAATAGTAATTGGTAGCAACAGATGGCATAACCAGCACAACCAAAAAATGGCAGACATAATTAACTAATAATAGACATTATGATGTAATTTTTTAATAATTTTAAAAGTATGTAAGTCACTCTGCACATTTTCATTTTGAGAATTTTAAAAAATCTACTGATTCAATCTAAAAATCTAAAAATTCAGTAAGTGTGCCGTAAGTAAGTGGGCCGTGGCAGTTCAATTATTAAACTCCTCATTTTTCCACATCTGGGGTAGACAGAGGTCTAGACAGTTAAGTCCTTTTGTCCCGCTTTTTAACAATGCATATGTGGGAATTTATGATTAATATTATAATAATAGGCTAATGGGTGACGGGCAGTAGCGTCTAAAGTGCAAGGTGTCCAGTACTGCGTTTTGCCAATCCGTTTTAACTATACGGGGGAGACTTAAAGGATTAAACTGTACATTGGTCAACACAGGCCAATAAAGATGTTTTTACGGTAAAATAAAATATCTTCACACCATTCTTAATACTGGGTAAACAAAAGTCTAGACAATTAAATCCTTTCGACTAACCTGTCAAAGAAGACATTATATTGGCAACGCGACAGGTGTTAAAGCCGTTGCCGCAATTTTCGAAAATTTTAAAATCAGTCATTAATTAATAACAAAGTCCATCATGGCTTACATGCTTTAAAATTTTACAGACTAAATATTGATGTAGATATCCCAAAATGTATTTAGAACTATAAAGTTTTAAACATTAAATTGTATCACTTCCGATTGGTGGGCCTCAAGAGGCTTACTAATTTAAACTGATGCGTGTATGACATGGTGGCTCGAAGATTACAGTGACGCAGGCCACGAATTCGAATCCAGCTCGTGGTCGTCAATGTTTACATTTTTTCATATATATAATAACAAAAAGGCATATGCTTGAAAAATTTATAAAAATGCACCATAAAGTTGTAGATGGCGTTACCGTATTGATATGTTCATAGCTTTAATGTGTAAAGTTATAACAAATAATATAAGTACATACATAGATAGATACAACATCATATACATTGCTCTGATCCCGAAAGTAAGTAGCCTAAGCTCTTGTGTTATGGAATCAGTAATAATGAAGGTACCACGGTGTGTAAGATACCCATCCACGGAGGTCGTCGTGAACATTGATTTTAAAGTCACAATAATTAAGAGATGATGATATTATATCGTGGCTCGGAGGTAAGAGTAACACCACGATACGGCGGTTGAACATCTCGTTTTCATTTGCCGCCCACGTCAGGTGTTCTCTTTAATCTTTCATTTATTTAGTAACAATAAACCTCCATATCTTCATTCACCATATCATCCATATCTTCATTCCATATCTTCATCAACAGCCTGTAAGGGGTTATCCCTTAAAAGCTGTTATCCATGAAGCTATGGTGCAGGACATAGGCCTCTCCCTTACGGAAGAACTTGCAATGATCGTCACGTTTGTCAAGCGGATTGGCGATCGCAGTACCAGACACCACACACCGTAGACGCTGCTGCCCGTCACTAGTATGCTTAATATTGACGATGTGTATTACAAGATGGTTATCTCGTCATCTGTCGGTAACCAATAGTATTATAAAATCTTGCATCACCCACGGGAAGAACCCTTTCTGGAATATTCTAACCCCATAACCACACTGTCTAAAACCTTGGCCTCATCATCATTATGGTAATAACAGTCTATCCGAAGTCCAAAGATTGCCACATGCATCCAATCTGCATCCATCGACTCCTCGAATCATTGTGCAGGCCGTCGCTCCATCTTGTCATCGCTAAACCTTGGCTTATTTGTTTTAAATTTATTTTTCCAGGAGTCATACATTCTGGACACCCCCTGTTCAGGAGTGTATGTGTGGCTAGGCAACGAGGTGGACTCGGAGGTTAAGAAAAACTACAACGACATTGTCCAAAAGTATTTAGACATGAAGGGATATCCAGCATGGGTAAGTTATATGGAATAATGCAAACAGAGACATTCATGGGACGCCTGGCAGATGTGAAACATCGTGTGTGTACAAGTAATATGCATAAAAGATAATATTATTACAGGAATGAAAAAATTAAGTACTAAGAAAATACTAATGAAAAAATGAAGTATTACGAATTTCTTACAGAAAATGGTAACTTTATTTTATTAACTTATAAACATTTATTTACATTTGATAAAAATTCGTTATTAATATCAAGTGGCCACAATTTAAATATTTTCTCTCTCTCTCTCTGTGACTTCAGTTATAGTTATATTCGATGTTTCCTCTGCCGGTATTACTGTGACGATTGGTCGATGATATCTAAACTACGTTACAAAAGTCCCGTAGTAGTAAAGTCCCGTTGTCCCGAAAATATCTTCGGTGGAAGGTGGGTCATAGGGACTTAATTGTCTAGACTTGACCTCTGTCTACCCCTGTATTGGGAATTGCGTGAAGATATTTATATATTTATTTATTACGTATTTATTACTTATTTATTATATATTTATTTATTACAAAAGTATTGGATGAAACATTATCAAGATATCTCACAATTACAGCATCTATAGTTGTTCCATATTTGGTAGTAGATTCTTTTGGATTGTTGTTGATTTTCAATTGAAATTCTTTTTGAAGAAATGTCATTAATGGCATTGATTCAGCTCTTGCAAATTTACATTAAAATCTCCAGCTAATTTTAATGGTAGTTTATGTTTATTCGTTTTAAAAATTATTGAACCTTTTTGACTATAAGGAAATGACCTTTCATGTAAAATTGAAATCTTAATATAATTTACATAGTCACTAATATGAATAATATGAATATAATTAATTAAATATAAAAAAAGGGGATTTCAGTGTTTAATTATAAACCTTAATTCTCAGGTAATAGGGTGTAAATTAGTACACCTTTGTATAGCACGGCAAGCGTCGCCACGCCAGAAATCGGTTTTACGTGCGGCTATAGATGTTTCACATCAATAAATATAAACATTCACATTCATCGCAGACATGTTTATCCGTAGCGGGATTCAAACCCGCAACCCAGGTCACTACCAATTGGTTCGTCAATATTGTATACACTTTTTACACTTTTGTATGCAAAGATTATTTTTGTGATACGGTGACTGCTGGTGAGCCTATCACCGTCTTAGTGTCCAAACTTACAGCAGAATATAATTTGCTTAAGAAATAATTTACTAAATATTAATATACACATTTACATATAATCACGATAAGTCACGAAAGCCGAATGGTTAGGTGGTCGGAATTTCGAGTCAAGAGTCTGTCACGTTGTCCCGAAAATATCTTCGGTGGTAGGAGGGTCAAAGGGACTTAATTGTCTAGACTAGAGCTCTGTCTACCCCTGCATTGGGAGTTGCGTGAAGATATGTATATTTTATTTATTTACTTATATACATAAGGATCTATGACTCGAGCACATACATTTGCATTCATGACATAGATTTATACCCAAACGGGATTCGAACATAAACCTTTAGCTTCGAAGGCAGGGTGACTAACAACTGTTCTATCGGGTATATATATACATTGGTTGTTTAATTTCAGGTGCACGTTACCAGGATAACAGAAGGCAACGAGTGCTGCAACTTCAAGCAATACTTCCACAACTGGGACAGCGTGAGCGCCACATCAGGCCGCGGCCTGATTACAGACACAGGTAGAATGAATAACAAAGTTATTGTGAATTTTTTATTATATTTTTAAACACATAACTTATGCTGAACGTTTTGTTTTTTTATTAAAGAGTTATTTAAAAAGATGGTATTATCATATTAATGTTTCGCAATTCCCAATACAGGGATAGACCGAGATCTAGTCTAGGCAATTAAGTTCCTTCGACCCACCTACCACCGAAGATATTTTCGGGAAGATATTTAATTAGAGAGATATTTAAAAAGATAATGATGTCGTATTAATGTTTCGTAGCTAGGAATAAAAAAATATCTTCACGCCATTCCCAATATAGGGATAGACAAAGGTCTAGACAATCAAGTCCTTTCGACCCACTTTCCACCGAAATCATTTTTTTGGGACAACGTGACAGGTGGTGAGCCTGTGGCCGTCTTTATGTCTAACCCAACGATATAAATTATACATAAGTTTTTGAAAATACCCATTGGTTCGAGGCTTGTGTATCGAACTCGGGTCTCTTGACTCGAATTCCGATCACCCAACTCGACTATCCTGACTTTCGTAGATATTTGGAATATTTAAAATAATCAGACTGAAGAGGGGAGGGTTAAGAGTACTCGGATACCTAGACGAGCATGTAAGAAGAAGATAATGAATTTGAGAAGCGAAAGAGGTATGTAAGGATCATGTCACTTGACTATCTATTCTCTCTTGCTACCCCGTCAGGGATTGTGCGTGAAGAAAAATAAATAAGAAAAATAATCAGACCGAAGATGGGCAGCAACGTCCAAAGTTAAAGGTGTCTGGTACTGCGACCAACAATCCGCATGCCGAGCGTGACGATAGCCTTATCGCCACCCTAAGCTTCGGAGGCATGATCCCTACTTACACGACTATCCGGTTATCAATACTTCATTAACAAAAAATACCTTCCCGCCATTCCCAACACTGTAATAGACAGAGGTCTAGACAATTAAATCCTTTCGAACCACCTTTCACGAAGTAATTTTTTGGGACAACGTAACACGTGATGAGCCAATGATACAAATCGTACATGAATTTTGAAAAAACTCATTGGTACGAACTTAACACCTTGGGATTGAACTCTAGGCTCTTGACTCGAATTTACTACTTTTTCTGCATTTTCTCGGATCTGGATGTTTTTAGTGCCTTCGTTGTTTCCGATTCCAAAAAACCAAGTGCTTTGGCTACTCACTTTGGGATCATAACAATGTATATGATGTTTTCCCTATTTATGTATGATCATAGCTCGTTTTCCACCCTAAATCCACTGAAAAAGAGGTAAGAGACTTTGACAACCTTCAATGGTATAAAAACTTTTATCTCTGGATTTTATAGACGCCGGATACTACTCTGGTGACGCAGAAGAGTCGAATGCTGTTGCCAAGTTGATTGGCAAAAGCGCGGCTGCCAGAGGCTACATGCCGGACCAGGGTGAAGGGGACTACACTGTCACTTGGTAAGAACTACACTCTTCAGAACAGAAGAACAAGATTCTTCTTCATAGTCTGTCAAGAGTCCATTGCTGAACATAGGCCTCTCTCAAAGTTTTCTACAAAGAACGGTCTTCAGCCACCTGCTTCCATCGATTCCCCGCAACATTTTCCAAGTCTTCACTCCATCTTGTGGGGAGTCGTCCAATATTGAATAAAGACATCTCCACGCTATCCCCAATACTCGCGTAGACAAACTGCCAGTCGATCTACCTTTCACCGAAGACAGTTTTTGGGACAACGCGACTTGTGATGAGCCTGTCGTCATCTTTGTGTCCAAGGCTATGATATAATTCGTAAATAAGATTGAAAAAGCTTATCGATACGAGTCTTCCACCTACTGATCGAACTCATGTCTCTCGACACGAATTCCGATCAATCAACCACTCGACTCTAGTGACTGTAAACTGCGTTTGCCTGAAGAAAATACACTCTTCTTCTTCTTTACAGCCTATCAAAAGTCCACTGCTGAACATAGGCCTCCCCAAATATACTATACAACAGGCCAAATATGTTTAGAATTTTAAATTTTACAGTATTACTGTTGTTTTGGGGTGTTGTGTTGTCCTGGGAAACTTCCTTGTGTTCTCCACGTAAGGGTTGTACCCTTACGTGGAGAACACAAGGTAGTTTCCCAGGAGGACGCACCGCACCAGTGTGTTTATTATTTATAAATAATTACTCAGTATTTTTATTTATAGAAACATATTTTTTTAAAGAATACTAGCAATGCCGAATAACATTACTAGTATTCCTGTTAACTACTCCAATTAAGCTGCAATGCTTGTGTCTGGAGTTGGTTTACGTCAATAGTCGAATGGCGGGGCATGAACCTGCGCCGTCATGTTTCGCAGTCCGCACCCTAAACCATTAGGCTATTGCCGCTCTAAAAAACAACAAATTATGTTAATATTTACAAAACTTACTAACTAAAAACAGCTATAATATTTTTATATATAAATTATACAACCAAAATATACAAACTTTTACTTTCAATACAGCCACATATAAAGTTACAAATTAAAATACCGTAGAAATGCTGACTACAAATGGCTAAGTGCTTCTTTTGTCGCATGGCCCATGTTTCTTGCACTTTCTTATCGCAGTACGCCAATTTTTTTATTATCTTTATAAATATATTGTTTAAGGGAAGAATATATGCAGCAAAAAAGTCACGATAGCCGAGTTGTTGGGTGGTCGGAATTTCGAGTCGAGAGACCCGAGTTCGATCTCCAGGTGGCAGTACCAATGAGTTTTTCAAAAAACTTATGTATGAATTTCATCGTTAGCTTGGACATAAAAACGGAGGCAGGCTCACCACCTGTCACGTTGTCCCGAAAATATCTTCGGTGGAAGGTGGGTCAAAGGGACTTAATTGTCTAGACTTGACCTCTGTCTACCCCTGTATTGGGAATTGCGTGAAGATATTTATATTTATTTATTATTTACATGACTTCAGATGTTTTAAAGAAATTCACGTACGATTTTATCCTCGCCTTCGACGCTGATACCGCGATAGGCTCGCCACCAGAGACGTTGACCCAAATAAGGTCCGATGAAATATGTGTCGAAACACTTAATTGTTTAGAATTCTGACTACGACATTATTGAGAAATGAGTGAAGATTTATTTATTTTATTTATTTATTTACCTTCACGCACAGTCCCTGACGGGGTAGCCAGAGAGGAGAGGGGTAGGGAGTGTCACGATCCTTATTTACCTGTTTCGCTTTTTTCAAATTCATCATTTTCTTCATACACGCACGTCTATGTATCCGAGTACTCTTGATCCTCTCCTCTTCGAGCTGATAAAATATATATTTGTTCCGGGAGTAATATTCTATTCTTCTTTTTTTATATAGAAAAGAGAGGCAAACGAGCAGGTGGCTCACGTGATGGTAAGTAATTACCGCCACCCATGAACATCTGCAATACGAGAGGCATATCAGATGCGTTGCCGGCCTTAGAGTGCCCCCCCCCCGGAAATAGGGGCGGGGGGGAGGGGGTGTGGTCCTCCGGTTACCTGCACTCACCAGACGAAACGCAGAAGTTTGTTAAACTTCTACTTTACACCGGTATTCTGTGAGGTCGTGGTTGGTTTACTTCCCCGGTTGAGCCGGCCCATTCATGCAACAACAAAAGCTGATGTGTGGCTCTACCACTGTCTTCTGCAGGGTTCACGCTACCAAGTTTCATCAAAATCGCTTTAATGTCTATTTATAACATTAGTATGTATGGTAGAGAGTCGATCCTATAGCCTAGTTGGTAGTGACCCTGTCATCGAAGCAATGGGACGCGAGTTCGATTCACGCATGATTGTAGAAATATCGATGTGTGTGCTGCTGTAATGAAAGAATATACGTTTTTATAGTCAAAGATCTTGACAATTAATTACTTTCTTTTATGTTGTTGATAATTTTATATATTAGGTTTTCATGGTGTTGCCAGCTCTGAAGTCCCAGGTTCGATTCCCGGTGGGGTCAACGTAGAAAACACTTTTTCTTCATTTTCTCGGGTTTGAGGTACATCGATTATTTTCGATTCCCGAACACGCGTTTAGCTGCTTACTTTGGGAAAAAGAATTTAAAAAATCCTTTCGACCCACCTTCCACCGAAGACATTTTTGGGACAACGTGACAGACTGCGAGCCCGTCGATGTCTTTAGAACCCATTGGTACGAGCGTTGGGGATCGAATTCGGATCTCTGGACTCGAATTCCGATCACCCAACCACTCAGTTATCATGACTTTGGGATCAGAGCAATGTATGTGATGTTGTCCCTATCTGTATATGTATTTCATTGTTGTCATGTATTGTAAAAGTTCAATATGCTTAGTGTGTCAACTGATGAAGACATCACAGAGAAGTTGGCTGAGAAACCTATCCTGTATCAGAGCGAGGTGTACGTGGTTAAGTACCAGTACACAGACACCAATGGAGAAGAAGCTTTCGTTGTCTACGTTTGGATTGTAAGTTTCTGTGTAGTTTTATTGATTTTTATAGCATATAAGTTATGCTAAACTTTTCGTTAGTAAATGAAATAAAACATATGTAATATAATCTCTAATAATATCTTCACGCCATTCCCAATACAGGGGTAGATTATAATTATAATTAACTCCGTTCGACCCACCTTCCACCGAAGGCATTTGGGGCAACGTGACTGGTGGTGAACCCGTTGCGGTTTTCCTATACGAGGCAACGATATTAATCGTACATAAAAAAATATCTTCACGCCGTTCCCAATACAGGGGTAGACAGAGGTCTAGTCTATAAAATTAAGACCCTTGGACCCACCTTGCAACGAAGATATTTTCGGGGCAACGAGACAGCTGGTGCGCCCGTCGCCGTCTTTATGTCCGAGCCAACGATATAATTCTTACATAACCTTTGGTTTGAGCCTGCCACCTGGTGATGGAACTCGGGTCTCGTGACTCGAAATTTCGACCACCCAACCACTCAGCTATCGTGACTTGTGAATATCGTGACGTGTCATACATATATCCTAATATTCAGTTAGTCAACTTACAAGACCTTTCTCTAGGAACCTTCGTTTCCAGGGTAGAGATGCTGATCCAGCTGATAAACATTCAGGCATAGAGATGGCTGCTCAGATAGACCAGGAGTCGGAAGCCAATGTAACAGTGGTAAAGGTTCCACAAGGAAAGGAACCTAAGCACTTCTTAAGTATTTTCAAAGGTATGAAAGAATGAAAGAAAGGAACAATTATTGCACACAATACACTATAAACATAATAATTAAAATTTTAAAATATGTGACAAATTTAGAAATGAAATTAAACTAATTACAATACCCTTAAAGGATAACTTCACGCCATTCACAAAACTGGACTAGACAATTACGTCCTTTCTCTTTCTTGGGACAACGTGACAGGTGGTGAGCCTACTGCCAACGTACAAATATAAATCGTACAAGTATAAATCGTACATAAGTATTGAAACCCATAGATAAGAGCTTACCACTTCAAGTCTCTCGATTCCCAACCACTCGGCTATCGTGTATGTAAACCTATGAACAAATTATAAAAATGACATTAGAAAAAAAAGTAACATTTGTTTATCATTATCATATGGTATATGTAATGTCATATGGTGTCGGCATAGGAATTTGCCACGTCTGTTTACCAGTAGGTCGTAAGAGGCGAAAGAAGAAGCTAATGAGATAATGCCAAGCCAAGATAGCGTGGTAACAATCTCGATGGCTCCAGACCAAAATGAAGCAGATCGGCCAGTAAAAAATTTATTTAGATAGAAACAACATCGCATTCATTACTCTCAAATAAAATCAAATCATTTATTTATCGATATAAGTAAAATACATTACATCCATCCACCGACATTTTTTAATCTGCCACCTTTTCATAATGAAGTAGCCGACCGGGAGACGACCTTTGAGGACGAGTGGCGTAAACACCAGTTTTCAACGGGTTGCCATCTCAAGGTCCCCGGTTCAATTCCCGGTCGGGTCAATCAGAAAACCCACTTTTTCTACATATTCTAGGGTCTGGGTGTTTGTGGTGCCTTCGTTATTTTCGATTGCCTTGACTGTGATCGGAGCAGTGTATGTGATGTTGTCCCTTTCTATATCTGTAATAAAGTTCCTCTAACGGAAAACTCCAGTTTTATCTTTTTGCAGATAGCAGGTCTTTTTGCAGTATTATCTTTTTTAGGTATTATCTTTTTGCATTTCTAAGTAAGTATATAGCCCCAAAGTACTCGTAAACTTGTGTTACGGAATCAGAAACAACGATACTACCACAAACACCCAGACCAGAAACAACGGAGGAAAAGTGGTTTCCTACATAGATCCATCCGGAAACCGTACCCGGGGCCTCAGATCTGGCCACACCATGAATACCAGTGGGTACGCCACTCGTCCACAGAGTTCGTCGATAAATGTAGAATCTTAGTTGGTATTTCGAAAATTAATTTGTCTGTTCGTTTACAGGCAACTTGACTATAATGTTGGGAAGCAGAGACGACGATGACGAATACAAACCGGAGAATTTCAAAAAACTTATGAAGAAGACGGTATACGACTATTTAGAGTGAGATTTTTTAAATTATAATATTCTAATTATAACCTTCACGCTATATTCGATACTGGAGTAGTCAGAAGTTCAAAAAATTAAGTCCTTTTCAACCCACTTTTATAAACCCATTGGTACGAACGAGCCTGCCACCTGGGGATCGACCTCGGGTCTCTCGACTCGAAATTCCGACCACTCAACCACTCCGCTATGGTGACTTATTATATATATACATTTAAATAAAATTTGAGTGTCTGTTTGTAATATTGAAATAACCGATTTTACTACATGTATATGAATACATATGCGGTACGTACACCAAAATAACATTTCTTTACAATTTTTGTCTGTTTGTCTGTCTGTTTTTCCGGCTAATCTCTGAAACGGCTGTACCGATTTTAACAGGAGTTACACTGACAGACAGCTAAAGTTATAAGGAGTAACTTAGGCTTTTATTTTAGAAACATAATTAGGGTTCCGCGTTAAGTGTTAAACTGCGAACAAAGCCGCAGGGGGCAGCCAGCTTACAATAAAATGAAATCTTCTAGGTGGAAGGTACAGAACCAGGTGTTGATATGCGTGCTATCCAGGTACCGGAGACAGCTGAAGTACTGGAAGATGACGACGTATTTGTTCTAGAAACCGCTGGAACGGTCTACGTGTGGAATGGAAAGGTGAATAGATATATACATAGATAAGGACAACATCACATGCATTGCGCTGATCCCAAAATAACCAAAGCACTTGTTTTAACGCATCAGAAATAACGAAGACACCGCATACAATGTAGAAAAAGGGTGTTCTACATTGACTCAATCGGGAATCGAACTCGGAACCTCAGAGCAGGCGGCACCTTGAATACCAGAATCAACGCTACTCGATCACGGAGGTCTTCATAAAAATTTTAAGAGGTTAACAATTTTCAAAAATTTATAGATTTGGATTAAAAACTTTAGCAATCGTGGACAGTAAGTGAAACAAACGAATAAGGTCATAGAGATTATATAGTAGACTTTTGGTTGTTTTCTTTTTGTTACGCATTTTTTATTTATTGATTTTTAAAGCATTTGAGTTATACTGAACTTTATGTTATTAAATTAAAAACAAAAAATGTTTTTAAAATTACAACTGACACGGTGGTTTTCAGTTTCGCGACGAAAACCAGCGTCAGTTTCAGAAGCCTGACAAGCTGATCTGAAGACCTTTTGGTCTAGTTATGAAACATGCACAGTGATTTTTATATTGTTTTAATTAAGATATTGTCGTAATTAAGATCATCATTATCATTACCATAACAGCCTATCAAGTCAAAGTACAAGTGCACTGCTGAGCATAGACCTCCCCCAAAGATTGCCACATACAGCGGTCCTGTGCCATCAGCATCCATCGACTGTCCACGACATTATGCAGGTCGTCGCTCCATCTCGTGGGGCTCCTATACAAGTAACTAAATAATTAAGACAGTTGTATAAAATACGTAGAGGCAATACTACACTATGGAATTATATTTTGGGGCAACTAAATTGTTATTAATTTAATGTGAATTTGACATTGTTGTTAATTAATTTATTTTTTATTTCATGATTATTATTTTTTACATTTATTTATGGACTTTTCTTCAATTGCTTAGATTAAATTTCTTTCAAAATTAATTTCTAAAATTAAAATTGAATAAGAATTCAATTTTAATTAGAATAAAAGACTATTGCTTAGAACTTTTATGATATTAAGTAAAATTAATATTTGTATACCTTGATTATGGTGGATATTTAGTGAGACTATAACTGTAAAACAACACCTAATTGTAAAACACTTACCTACATTTCCCAAATAAATATTCTATTCGAGCCTTGGTGATCTTCTCTTTTGGTCCTGTCCCTTGTCTAGAATTACGATAATCCAACCACACGGCTATCGTGACTCATGTCTAAGTATTTATTGCAATTGAATCCCTTTTAGGAATCGAATCCCAAAGAGTAAGAAGCGGCTACGAACTTCGTGCAACTGATGCTTGGTGAAGACAAAGATGTCACTGTGATAGAGCAGGGAGAAGAAACAGATGAGTTCTGGGAAACTTTAGGTATTATACTCTGTGCTATTTTGTGACCCATTTCCAGTTTTGCTGAAGGAGATTTCTAAAGAGATAACCAAGGCCTTTGTACAAATTTCATATTGTGATAATATTGTTAACTTTCTGTGTACAGTACAAACATCCATATTCATAATCATATTTATCACACAAATGTTTGCACCTAACGGTATTCGAATCCGCGGCCCATAGCTACGTAGGCAGGTGGTAATAATAATACTCGTCATCTCAGGAGGTGTTCCGGAAGCGAAAGAGGACCCGTCCGGCTGGCGACTGACGGTAAACAGGCGCGTCACCACCCCCCTAACGCTCACTGCGGTCACTGTGGGTTTGACCGGAAAGATCCGTTTCGAAGATCTGCCGCCGGAATTCGGCCAACAGGTCGGACAGAAACAATTTGTTTGTCTTTTATTATAAAAAAAACATCTTCACGCGATCCCCAGTTTTGGAGTAGACAGAAGTGTAGGCAATTAAGTTAAATCTATCCACATTTCATAACATGACTGGTGGTGAGCCCGTCGTCATCTTTATGTCCAAGCCAACGATATAATTCGTGCATAAGTTTTTGAAAAACCCATTGGTACGAACCTGCCACTTGGGAATCGAACTCGGGTCTCTTGACTCAAAATTCCGACCACCCATCCACTCGGCTATCGTGACGGATAATGTATTTTATTGTTATATATATTTGTCTTTTATTAAATTATAGATAAGTCACGATAGCCAGGCGGTTGGGTGGTCGGAATTTTGAATCGAGAGACCCGAGTATGGTCCCCAGATGGCTGGCTCGTACCAATAGGTTTTTTCTACTTATGTATAAATTATATCGATGGCTTGATCATTGGGACGGCGATGGGCTCACCACCTGTCACGTTGTCCCAAATAATATCTTGGGTGAAAGGTGAGTAGATTTAACTAAATTGTGTAGACCTCTGTATTTGTTTAAAAAAAACCATTGGTACGAGCCTGCCTACTGGGGTTGACTCAGGTCTCTTGTCTCGAATTCCGTTCACACTCGGCCATCATGACACTTAATATCATCTTTTATTATAACTTAGAAAATATTTACTTTTGACGACATCTGTGGTCACATGCCGCACCCAACGGTTTTAAAGGTGTCAACAGCTCTGAGGTCCTGATTTCCATTCCCGGACATGTCAATGTAGAATAGTACTTTTTTCTACATTGTCTCGGGTCTGGGTGTTTGTGGTAACTTCGTTGTTTCCGATGCCATAACACTTCCGCTTTAGCTACTTGTTTTAGGATCGGAGTAATAAATGTTATATTGTCCTATTTATTTATTATTAATATATTTTAAGTTCTATCCGCTTCTTCGTCCGCGAATAATATTGAAATTCCCGCGATATTCTGTAAATATCCCCGAGAATAACGAAACCGATGTCTCTCTCTGGACCCATACTACAAGACATAATCCGCTGGCTGTATTTCCACGTCGAATGGCTAGACTTAACCGTTGAGCGAGAAAAGAACCAGCTCTCTGTCACCAGCGATTTCTAGTCGTGGATACAATTCCTTTAAAGACTATTACCCCGCACTATATTCCCCGCATTATATTCGCACTAGGACCCCGCAGAGCGAAATTATTTTTTATTTCCGGAAGCAGCGTGATTTACTTTAAGCCTGGTTTCAGTTACACCACCATCATTGGCGACCTCCATGGATGAGTGCCTTTCAGTCCCGGGTCCCGGGTCCCGGGTCCCGGGTTCGTTTCCCTCGAAGACCTCTACATATTCCATAACACGCGAGCTATGATGTAATATCGTGTAATAGCTAACTATTTACTTTGGGATCAGAGCAAGACCCTACCTATATCACTGTAAACGTTACCATTAAAGCCTATTTAAAGTCCATTGCTGAACATTAAACGATCTTGTGACATCTGCATCCATCCATCTCTCTCTCTCATCACATCACACCACTATCCTATTAAGAAAATAAATTAATTTTTTTCAGGATCTATCCGACGATGGCGTATACATTTTGGACACTGGAGAAGAGCTCTACTTTTGGCGGGGGAAGAACACACCTGAAAGGGTGAAGATGGCGAAGAATAACATTATAGAGGTTATTTACATCTAAAAGTTTGCGATAGACAAACAATAGTTAGATATAGAAGAGATATATAGTAAGATAAATTATTAATTATATCTTTAATATAGTTGCTCAAAAAGTGTATTAAAAATAGTTTTTCAGTACACGTGTGGAACTGTTATTGCAACTTGTTCCGACTGTCAACTCTCACCTTCGACTGCGCCTCGGCTCGATCAGACGTTTGTCGGAACTCTTTGCAATGCTATTTTGTCTTTTATATATTGGGGTAGGCAGAGGTCAATGAAATCCTTTTGACCCACTTTACACCGAAGCGTGACAAGTGTTAAGCCTATCGCCGTCTTAATGTTCAAAAAAACGGTACAATGTACTTACTCAGATAAATCTATATATGCATAAACATTCATGACTTGCTACAAACATTCATCAAACCAATGTTTACCTGTAGCAGGATTCGAAACCGCGACCCTCTTAGGTTCGACAGGCAGGGCAAGGTCACTTCCAACTAGGCTATCGGGTCTTAATGTATTTTGCATAATATAATTTTAATAATGTTAAATAAAAATTAATGTTGTATCAATAAACTTTATAATAATATCTTTCAATAATGTTACCAGGAGTAAATAACTGTCGACGGGTTAGAGTAAATAGTATTCATGTGATGTTCAAGGGACCCTTGTCGCTTCTTATGACACCTACGGGAAGAAAGCGGGTGGTACATCCTTACGTGGTAACCATACGTCGATACATCCATTATTCGAGTACGAATATTGTTATTCATAACGCAAATATTTGCTCCCAGCGGGATTCCAACCTGAGACCCTTAGCTACGAAGCCAAGGTCATTACTTACTTTTTTTTATAGAAAAGGGAGGCAAACGAGCAGGTGGCTCACGTGATGGTAAGTGATTACCGCCGCCCATGAACACCCGCAATACCAGAGGCTTAGCAGATGCGTTGCCTCCCTTAGGTTGCCTCTCTCCCCCAGAATTGGGGAGAGGGGTGTGTTGGCTACCGGTTACCTGCACTCACCAGACGAAACGTAGAAGTTTGTTAGACTTCTACTTCACGCCGGTATTCTGTGAGGTCGTGGTACTTCCCCGGTCGTGCCGGCCCATTCATGCAACAACAAAAGCTGATGCGTGGCTCTACCACTAAAGAAAATCTATCTAATACTATCGACTATCGGGTAGATTATATTTAAAATTAAAATACACACAGACATACAATTGTATTAATAGCTAATATATTTCATTTATGTTACCAGGAGTACATAGCCGAAGACGGGTTAGACAGAACCGTTGACTCAGCTGTAGTGCTCTCTGTGAAGCAAGGCAAGGAGCCGGCTGCATTTAAGAAACTGTTCCCAAGTTGGGAAGACGATATGTGGGAGGTAAGTTCTTCCTCCCCGTTTATTTTTATAAATTAATACATACAGATATAGGGACAATATCACATACATTGCTCTCATCCCAAACTAAGCAGTTTAAGCACTTGTATTATGGATGCAAGAAAAACAAACGCCCAGACCCGAGAAAAAGTAGATAAAGTGTACTTTGACCCGACCGGGAATCGTACCCGGGACCTCTGAGCTGGCGACACCGCGAAAACTGGTGTGTCAACAACTAGTTTTTTAGCTACTGTAATAAATAATAACAAGGATTTGATTTGCTGTATTGCAATATACCTAGACCTTCTTAGACGCTGCTGCCCGTCACCAGGTTACTTCTTTTAGAAAGAAGAAATATCTTCACGCCATTCCCAATACAGGGGTGGACAGAAGTTTCAGCAGTTGTCTTTTCGACTCACCTTCCGCCGAAGATATTTTTTGTCCCAAAAATAATTTTTGGGACAACGTGACAGGTTGTGTACCTGTCGCCGTCTTTATGTTCAAGCCAACGATATGCATAGCATAGGTTTTTTAAAAAACCCATTGGTACAAGCCTGCCACCTGGGGATCGAAGTCGCGTCTCTCGACTCGAATCCCGATCACCCAACCACTCGGCTATCGTGACTTACTTATTTTGGTCTTACTTTATCACCTCTTTTAACGGTAAGAAGGTGACATTGTCAAGGTTTTCCTCTTAGTCGCCTCTTATGACACCTACGAGAAGAAAGGGATGGCTAATATCACCACGGCAAGTGGTGATCATATGGATTATTTCAGGTTCACGTTACCAGGGTAACAGATGACAACGAGTGCTGTAATTTAAAGCGTTATTTCGGCTACTAGTATCTATTATAATATTTCATATTTACTGGAGCACCTCTGTATCATTATAGCCGAGTGGTTGGGGGATCGCAATAGGAGTCAAGCGACCCGAGTTTGATCACCACGGCATCATCATCATCATCATCCTAAGGATTTTTCAAAAACTTATGTACGAATTATATCGTTGGCTTAGATATAAAAGACGGCGACGGGCTCACCACCTGTCACGTTGTCCCGAAAAATTACTTTGGTGGAAGGGGGGTCCAAGGGACTTAATTGTCTAGAGTAGACCTCTGTCTAACCCTGTATTGGGAATGGCGAGGTAATTTTTTTATCGTCGAATACAAACACAGACAAGCACACTTATCCTGTCGCTACTCTTGCCACTTTATGGACTTTTCCCTTTGCCGGGTCTAACCACACCCTTGAAAGAAAAGGTGCTGGTTAATTCCTACGTACATACCACACGGATAACACCGTCACCACACGGGTTAGTGTGATGACGGTAGTATCCTTGTGGTAACAGTGTATCCGTGTGGTAAGGGTGTAAGAATGTTGCCATTCCCTTTCTTCCCGTGGGTGTCGTAAGAGGCGACTAAGGCAAACAGCCTTGAATATCGATATCGCAACCGATGGATGACGGGATAACCATCTCTAACAATGTCAGACCAAAATAATTAGACCGATGATGGACAGTAGTGTCTGAGGTGCGAATGGTCTGGTACTGTGATCGCCAATCCACTTGCGTTTGGCGCTTTTTTTTTGCGCATGCATAAGCGAGGCGATTATGACAAATCCTCCCTATGGGAGATGTCCTATGTCCTGCAGTGGACTTTAAACAGGCTGTTATGTATGAATGTATCCGTTACTTAGCCTCGAAACTTAACGACCGCGTGGCACAGAGGTTAAGTTTCTTTGTCCAACGTTTGAATACCGTCGTATAATGCCTATTGATATTTCGTGTTTTTCTTTTCTTTTCAGAATCAAACATCTTACGAAGACATCAAAAACGATACGAGAGCTGCCAATTCTAAATAAAACTATAATGACATAATTCTCTTTTTCTCTCATTAAATAAGTAAATGGATAAAAATATCTTCACACCTTTCCCAATACTACGACGGGTCAGAAGTTTTGGCAATTAAATCCTTTTCAAATTCTAATGTTTATTTACAGACTAAGTTCTTACAAGGTCTCATGAATTACAATTTCAGTCTTAGTTACCTTACACAGGCCTCTCAACCTACATTTTTGAGACAACGTGATAGGTGATGCGCCTGTCGCCATCTTTGTGTCCAAGCCAACGATATGTCGTACATAAATTTTGGAAAAAAACAATTTGTATGAACCCACCAGATGGGGATCGAACTCAGATCTCTTAACTCCAATTCCGATCACCCAACCACTGGGCTATAGTGACTAATAGATAGTCTAAATAGACAGAGACATATTCATCTGATGACAAAGTAAGCACTTGTGTTATGGAATCAGAATCAACGAAGGTACCACAATCACCCAGACCCGAGAATTGTAGAATGTGTTTTCACTACATTGACCATACCGGGAATCGAACCTAAGCCTCCAAGCCTCTCGTCCATGGAGGTCATCATATCACTCTTTCTCTCTCTTTACCGGGATTCCAGAAACAAAAACACAACATAATTACTGCAAAATATTTATTAAATCAACTTTTACAAATTACAGTCAGTAATATCACAATATATTATAAAAATTAGTGTTTTTATTAAAAATACGTGTGCCTTAGGCAGTAAGTATTTCAATATCTATATTATCATCATCATATTAGCCTATCCGAAGATAGGCCTGCCCCAAAGCTTTCCACAACGAACGGTTCCCAGCCCCCTGTATCCATTGATTTTCTGCAACATTTTGCAAGTCGTCATACCATCTCGTGGAGGGTCTTGCCTGTATGTGCGCCTAACGTGATTCAATAGACCTTCATGTCGCAGGCTGAATAACTTATTGAACTAGGTTCTATAGAATCTACATCTATGTAACTTGACTATGCTCAAAACTAAGCTTATGTTGCAAATGTAGATTGAATGCCAAATAAAACACTTGAAAATTTATAGAAACACTTCATATTTGAGCAGCATAACGATGTATAGTTTTTACAAAATGATAATACAGAGTATTTTGACACTCGTAAATTGAAATAGTCGTTATAACAACAGATATAATTCTATCATTGATTTATAACCATTAATTTCTTTACAATATTCTTCTTTATTTATAAATTATTACCTTATTATTAACTACATTATATTCTTATAAATGATTCTTAGAACTGATTAATGAATAAACATAGTGGTGCTATTTTTACGCAATGTTTTTATTAATTTTGAGGCATATAAATTATGCTGAAGTTTTTCTTATTAAATTAAAGAGAAAAAAGATTTTAAATTTCCACTGACACGGGTGGGATTCGAACCCGCGACCATTGCCGTACCATGTACAACGGCATGTGCAACGCTCTTATGGTGAGCCACCATATTCCACATGCATCAGTTGAAATTTTAAATCTCTTTATTTATGCCTGTTTTTGGCATCGGCGTCATCTACTGTCACTTTTGCAAATTACAACAACATTCATGACTATTCAGTAAGGAAATATTAATGAGATAACGCCAACTAATTTATTATACATTTTTTTTATTGATTTTTAAAGCATGTCAGTTGCAAAAATTTATAATTTTTTTTATTTAATTCAATTAAATATTTTTCTTAAGCTACAGCACTCAACGGAAAAGTATTACGAGCTTAACTCTAGCTAGATCTTTGGAGCTTTAGTTTCCGTCACTTTGTGTCCTACATTTGTTTTATCCACCACATTAAGCCACACACTGATTAATAATCTGGACCAGGTTTTTGTTCTCCAATGCTGCGGCAACTCTTTCTTTATCTGCCAACTGCTTGTTCACTGCATGTTCCGAGACGTGGGTACCTTCCGACACCTCCACAGTCACTTTGAAACGGCTGGGCAGAGCTCTGAGCAGCTGAACTCTGATAGAAAGACCTGGAAGGAATAATAAAAGCATTGTAATGTTTTTTAAGATATGCTACACTTTCTACTATTAACTTTGTCTTCTATACTTTAAATATTAACTGCCTTTTTTAAATAAGTTCTTTAAACAATAACTAACTATATAAAAAATATTACAGTGAATTATTTTAGTATAGATAAATACTAGCAATGCCTTATAATTACTAGTATTCCTGTTAACCACTCCCTAAACTCCAATGCCAGTGTTTGGAGTGATCCTCAATATCTTTACGCCATTCCCTATACTGGGGTAGACAGAGGTAAAATAAATAAATAAATATAAATATAAATATCTTCACGCAATTCCCAATACAGGGGTAGACAGAGGTCAAGTCTAGACAATTAAGTCCCTTTGACCCACCTTCCACTGAAGACCTATTTTGGGATTTGACAGGTTATGATCCCGTCACCATCTTTATGTCCAAACTATACATAATATAAATCATAGAAAAGTTTCCCAAAAACCCATTGGTACAAGCCTTGAGGTTCAAACTCAGGTCTCTTGACTTGAATTTCGATCCCCCAACCACTCGACTATTGTGACTACCAAGCCTAACAAAAACTGGTGAATATGTTACAGGTGTAGATCAGATAACAAATAAAACACTCAGATACTTAGTAACACTTCATCTTTGAGCAGCTTAACACTCTATAGTTCTAACCAGTAATATTATCCTATCACTAAATTGTGACAGGATTTTTATAGTGCCTATTTTGACACTAATAAATTTAAAATATCATAACAATAACTTCTATGATTCTATCATTGATTTATTAACTTAAACCTCTGTTCAATGTCCTTATTTATTAATAATTTACACTTATTTGTTTAAATTACATAATATCCTTAATTAACATAGCTTATTCGATATTATTAAATAAACAATGTAAATGTAGCATATTCGGTTAATAAATAAACATAGTGATGGTGGTAGCATTTGACAGTAAGTACTGTCTTTTTATTTCATCAAAAGTCCACTGCTGAACTCACTAATACATTCGCTAATTCATTAGAGGAACTTTACGATCGATTGATGCAATGTATGCTACATATATCGATAAATGAAAGATTTGATTTGATTCTGCAGTTCTCCAGTACTCTTGGAGTAACATTACATGAAAATATAAAACGCGCCTGGGATCGCAACACACGGCTGTTATCTGTTGAAATAATTATACAAGGTTGCAACTTACCAATCAAAGTGGCCATGCTACAGTGAGGAATAGTTGGTGTAAAATTTACATGGACAGCATTATTCTTATTGTCGACGGATATATTCTTTTCCTCTACAACACGGAGCTCCTCGAGCGTGAGCGGGTGTTCCGGATCATTAATATTGCGTATCAAGTCGAATATTTCTCTTTCGTCAAATTCATCTTCAACGCTCTCGTCGTGTTCTGCCGATGTGACTTCGCGCTCGGACTCTTTTTCGTATACATTAGGATTAACGTTGTCGGCTATTTTCGTCATATTATATTAATATATTCTTTTTCGCTGAATTAGCTTCTATACAACAATATCAAGATTTTTCGCAAACACTGAACCCAGATGATAATGACAACTGTGAAATAAAAAGTCAATCAAATCAAAATTATAGCTGTCATGCGGTGAATTCAAACAAATTGTGTTCGAAAGCCATATCTAGGTAAATATTTTTTTTATTATTTAAAAATGTTTTGTTTATTAGTGAATAATTAATTTATTTCTTAGTTCTTTATTATTCTTTATAATTTACGAACTGAACCTTTCTACCGAGGCAAAGATACGTCTCTGTCTCGGCGAGAATATTCCACTGTAACCTAACAAAGAAAAGAGAAAGAAAGAAAAGGTGGTATATTCCGTTGATTAAAAATGTGTAGAAACGCTTAATGAACATTTCACTGTGACAAAGACCATGCCCACTTTCAACTAAGGAATCCAGTTACTGGTGCTTTATTATCAAGTAAAATTGGTATTTCTTTAAAGTGAAAGTTATCGCATAGCTGTAAGAAACCGATAGGGAGCATCGACTTGTGATCCACAGCGATATCCTCATTGCGACAACGTCAACGAGTTGGGCCTTCACAGGCTCTCATGTCAAAAAAATGTCGACAGACTGCCTCTTCACAGCCTTCGGTTATGGAGCCTTGTAGAATATTTGGGTACGACGGCTTATAACCTAATGCTTGTCATTATTTCCTCGGGAGGAGGCCAAATTTCTTTTGTGGCACGCTACTTGCGTCCAGACTTTAGCGGCCTATCACATACTTCGAAAGGGACAACATCGGAAGCACCTGATTAAGCGATCAGGTGCACAAATATAAATCTTTAAAAGAACACTTTATATACGATTATTGCAGTTTTTAGTTAATAAGTACATAATATAAACATGATTTAATAAGCTTGAGTGTCTGCAAAACCTTTACATTCATTTTGTTTTCGGTATCCGCAAGTATTACCACGTATCTCATCTTCGCAAAGATCTCAAGTGGTTTCCAATTCGTTTTCGTAGGAAGACAAGGATTTTATGTCTGCTTTTTAATATCTTGCGTATGTTATCATCTCCGCCTTACCTTCGCGAGCGATTCTCCTTCGCTCGTCCGTCCTCTCCTCTCTTTAGAACCCATTTACAACCCCTACTTCAATTCCCTCCTCATCATAGCGCCTCATATTCCCACTCATTGTCTGTTCTTGCAAAACTATTTCAAACAGTATAGTATATATATATATACTATAATAGTATAGTATATATATATATGTACAAATAAATAAAAAGGTATATTTTGCGCGTACAATTATATATATATATATATATATATATATATATATATATATATATATATATATATATATATATATATATATATATATATATATATATATATATATATATATATATATATATATATATATATATATATATAATTGTACGCGCAAAATATACCTTTTTATTTATTTGTACTCCAATCTCATGTCTGCTGGAAGAAATTTCTTAAGAAATAAGCAGTACCTTTGTACAAACTTTTCCTCTTATTATATTTCTTCTTTCATTAATATTGTGTGTACATAAATTATTATTAAATAAATAATAAATGATTTTGTTCTGGTAAATAAAATATTAGAGTAAGAAAAAAGGACGGAATGCAGCTTTTTTAATTCTATCTTCACGCCATTCCCAAATACAGGGGTAGACTAAGGTCTAGACAATTAAGTCTTTTCGACCCTTCTCCACTGATTACATTTTTTGGGACAATGACACAGGTTGTGAGCCCGTCGTCGTCTTTATGTCCAAGCCAATGATAGAAATCGTACATAAGTTTGAAAAAAAAAAACCTATTGGTACTAGCCTTGGGGAACTCGGGTCTCTTAACTCTAATTCCGATCACCTAACCGACTGTCGTGAACTTTTTTATTTTGACTATGGAAAACCAGCTTTTAACGGTTTTTGATTCGAATTACCACTTTGTTGAAACCTGTTGTTGTTTATATTATAAAGATAATGTGAAGTTATATAAAACCATAGTCACCTTATTAACAGATAAAGTTGTCCATTTTTATAGTGGACTTCTAAAAATTTAATTTAAGTATTTTTCAACCGGAATTCCTACAATGTCGGAATTGTTCGGACGGTAGGCTTTTTGAAAGAAAGAAAGAAAGAAATATTTTATTTGGCACAAGCAACATAAACAAGCGATGCCAAAAAAGTGCCGGCAGACTATCTCGTCACGGTTCCTTGAATGAGGTCATCCGAAGGGCTCTTGTTTCCATAAATATTCCATCGGTTTTAGAGCCTTGTGGAATATTTAGGGAGGACGGTAAGAGACCCGACGGCTTGACTTTAGTCCCTTGGGAGAGAGGCAAAGCTCTTGTGTGGGACGCAACTTGCGTCGATACATTCGCGGCCTCTCATATCAAGGGTACTTCGATAAGGGCCGGGGCGGCATCAGAGGCAACTAAATCGGGTAAATGGCGTAAATATGAGTCTTTGAAAGGAGACTATATATTTGTTCCATTTGCCGTAGAGACAATCGGTCCGTGGGGTCCCCGCGCGATGCAGTTTCTAAAGGAATTGTATCAGCGACTTATCGTTGCCGCTGGTGACAAGAGGGCTGGTTCTTTTCTCGCTCAACGGTTAAGTCTAGCCATTCAACGTGGAAATGCAGCCAGCGTTCATGGTACCATGCCACGAGGAGTAGGGCTCTACAATTATAATAGTTTATAGTTAATAAGTATTGTAAATATTAACATAATTTTTTCTGTAAATAAATATTTATGAAAAAAAATTAAGTAATTAATTTAATTAAATTGTCTGAAATTCATCAAGTTTTAAAACGTTACAATTCAACTGTCAATGTCATAAATGACAAGTTTTATCCGATCAATACACATTACATACAATTTTCGAGATATTTAATTTCTTATTCATTTTAGTAAGGGGCGTCATACTTTGAAAAGTACAACCAGTTCCAAAAAAAAGTAAGTAGATACCCAGAATCAGAATTATTTTCTTTACCTTTCAGTGTTTGGCATATATTTTATATATCAATTTAGATTTCTGTAAAACTTTCTCCACTTTAATCGCACTACTTCTTATAATACTAAAACAGTTAAAATTTCGAAATAATATTATAATAAAAAAAACAGTGTTAAATTTGCTGTATATAATAAAATTATTAACTAATACAATATAGAATTAAAAAATACCATATACTATAACTTAAGCAGTCAACTTTTAAAGATGTTTTCAGGCCTAGTTTTTTAAAAAGGCATAGCGAAAACGCTTTTCGATATTAATATAATTTATACACCGCAACTTTAATACATTCGTTTGCTAACCATACCTGAAACTCTAAATTTTATAATTTTAGAGCAATATAAGGGTTACATATAAAATTGGCGTTTGGTTAAACTAGCCACATAGATTCAAAACATCTGGTGTTTAGTTTCAAATTCAAATTTTTTGAACCTAATGTACTTGTGTGTTCAAAATTAGTAAATTATTTTCTATTGCATCCATTGTTTGTCAGTATATTGTCAGTTTGAAATAAATTATATTATTATTATCTCACAGAGAGATATTATGTTCATTACCACACCTTAAATTTTTTGCTGCATTACATTCTTATACACTCATACATACACTATTGAACTTGACTTATATTTAATAAATACAATAACAAAATAATAATTGGATACCGAACACCGTTTAAATAAAAAATTATAATTTTATATTTGAAGGTTACAGACAACTTGATTGGTACTTCTTTCTCTTCTTTTAATGCTCCTTATTTGAGGTTACCAGTAACCTTGTGGAGAGATCTCAATGCACTGAGTTCGGTTAGCCCTGTATTCCGCGATCGTTGTACACGCCAATAAGACGTGCGCCGCCCTCTCCTCGACCTCCATGCACGCTCGGCAATTATTTACCACCTTGGCGGTAATTACTTACCATCACGTAAGCCACCTGCGCGTTTGCCTCCCTTTTCTATATAAAAAAAAGTTACCAATATTTTTTTCACCTATTGTAGAACAAAGCAACTAAGACATAGACAGTGGTCTATATCTAAGTTTGTTAAGGAGTTTCTATATATCCATATCTATCAACTCCAACATATAATACCTAAAACACAGGATTGTCTGATATAAGGGTTTGAATATTGAGTTTGAATGGCGTGAAGATATATATATATCTTCACGCCATTCCCAATACAGGGGTAGACAGAGGTCTAGACAATTATGTCCTTTCAACCCACCTTCCACCGAAGACATTTTTTGGGATAATATGACAGGTGGTGAACACTGAACAATTATAGTGATACCGGGTCTGGAATTGACCTGGTTCTCTGCTTTGTAAAGCAAACATTCTACCCTCTGGGCTACCACCATTGTCATGTGCCTGTGTGCGATATTGTCAATAAATTTTTTGCTCCAGGAAAATGGCAGGAGATCCATGGGTTATCCAGTCCCATGAGCATGCGAAGTTTGCGGAGCACTTTCGCAACCTCGGCCCCGTAAATGGCACCCTGACTGGAGAACAGGCTAAGAGGTTTATGTTGCAGGTAAGTTCCACTCTGTAAATATATTCTCCATCTTGGCAAATCCATCTTTATAATACAAATAACCTTAGCGCCGAATAAACATTAAAATTAGATACAAATAACACAAAATTTAAATAAACACACACACACACATGCACGCAAATTTATAATCATGACCAAATGCTTACTTTGTTTTAGTTTTAATTATTCAATATTTTTTTCTTTACTCGTCATCCACATAAAATTAAAACCTTATTTTTTTTTACAAATATAAACATATGAACTTGTTATTGGCAATAAATATCATTTTAACATCTTTTGATAAATTTTTTTAATATGGTGTTGGTTCTGTGAAAAAAAGAAGGAAAAGGCATCATCAAAGCATGTGGAGTACTTTACCTTTGTTTGAGGAATGCACACATCTATACAATAAAATTTTAAGTGTTTGTTTGTAATTAAAAAAATATCAGCTATTCACCAAATGCATGTGAAAGTGAATATAAGATTTTTATGTAGGTACACATAAAATTTTTAAATTTTTGTATTTAGTCTGTTAGCTATAGCTGGTCTCTGAACAAGCTGGACCGATTCGTTAGTGCATAGACATTATTGCTACTTTTTGAAAAATATGTTAAAGTGTTGAACCATGGTAAATAGTTGTGGATAGTTGTTCGATATAATTTTACTACAACATCTATATAACAATGATAAATTTGAAAGATGCGAAAGAGGTATGTAAGGATTGCGACACTTGGCAATCGGTTCTCTCTAGCTACTACATCAGGGACTGTGCGTAAAGATAAGTTATATTATAAGGAATTTCCGCAAGAGCTTATTAAGTTTATTAACAATCTCAATGTTCACAATAAGATAATACCGTCTTTTTGTATTTACCTGTGAGTTTTTCTTATCTTTTGTAACTTTTATTTCTATATTTGTCTATGTGGTTCACAATAAAGCATATATAAATGATTAAATAAACAATTTACAGTCTCAACTCCCTCCGCCCATTCTGGGTCAGATATGGTCACTTGCCGACACAAATGCTGACGGCAAGTTGGACCTCAAGGAGTTCTCAATCGCCTGCAAGGTAACTATCTATTTATTTACAAAAATATCTCCACGCCACTCCCGTTACTGGAGTGAACAGAGGTCTAGACAATTATATCCTTTCATCGAAATGTGTGTACCTCTCACCAAAGACATTTATTAGGACATTGTGGCAAGTGGTAAACCTATCAATAGTACAATTGTGTGCCTGTGTATTGTAATGTCATTTTAAATATATTTTCATTACACATTCATACGCTGTAACCACACATCCAAGCCTCTATGATTCATGTACAAACATTGATATTCATCATGGTAATGTTTGCCCCAAGCGGGGTGCAAACCCGCAACCCTTAGCTTCGAAGGCAAGGTCCAGTAAGTTTAAAATTACATAATTTTTATTACATAGACATACAATTGTGTTGATAGCTAATATCTTTCATCAATGTTACCAGGAGTACATAGACAACGATGGATTAGACGGAACCTCTGGGATCGAGTTGTCAACATTAACTTACTCAAAGTTAGACTACCTCCGTGGACGACTGGCGTAAACACCGGTTTCCAAGGTGTCATGGTCTCGAGGTCCCGGGTTCGTTTCTCGGACGGGTCAATGTAGAAAACTCAATCTTCAACATTTTCTCGTGTCTGTGTGTTTGTGGTGCCTTTGTTGTTTCCGATTCCCATACCTCAAGTGCTTTAGCCTCTTATATTAGGATCGGAGCAATATATGTTATAAATATATTTTCTTCTACAGATTATCAATCTGAAGCTACATGGTGTCGAAGTGCCAAAGGCTCTGCCTCAGTCTCTCCTCGCCTCGCTCAGCCCCACCGGTAATGTGTTTTATATCTTCACACTTTTATCAATTCCGGGGTAGACAGAGGTCTAGACAATTAAGCCTTTTCGACTCGCCTTTCACCGGAGCCTATTTGGTATTAGGTGACCGGTGGAGATAAATAAATATATAATAAATATCTTCACGCAATTCCCAATACAGGGATACACAGGGGTTCGATCCCCAGGTAAAATGCTCGTAACAATGGGTTTTTTAAAAAACTTATGTACGAATTATATCGTTGGCTTGGACATAAATACGGCGACGGGCTTACCACCTATCACGTTGTCCCGAAAATATCTTCGGTGGAAGGTGGGTCGAAGGGACTTAATTGTCTAGACTAGACCTCTGTCTTCCCCTGTATTGGGAATTGCGTAAATTGCCATCTTTGAGGTCCCACGTTCGATTCCCGGACGGATCAATGTAAAAAAACACTCAACTTTTTCTTGGATATGTTTGTTTGTGGTGCCTTCGTTGTTTCTTATTCCATGGTATCAGTGTTTACTTTAGGATCAGAGCAATGTATGTGATGTTGTCCCTATCTATGTTTTCATTTATTAATTTAATTTATAAAATTACTAATCTCTGTTACTATTCATTTCAGGACCAAAACCACAGTTTGCCCCACCGGCAAAACCACCAATCCCACCAATGCCCACGATACCGCCTCAACAACCTTTGATCAGTGGCCTTCCAACCTCCAGCCAGCCCCTTCAATCCAGCAACCAATCCCTACTAGGTGATTTTGGGTCCCAACCACTAATCAACACTGGTCCAACTCTCCCCCAAACTGCTCCACTAGTCCCACCCCTAATACCTCCAACCAAACCCATGCCGCCATCGGCGGTACCGGATTTGATATCCGGTGTCAAACCGCCCCAAACTCAACCGTTGATTGGAGCACCCTTGATGCCGGGTAATCAACCCCTGATGGGTGCAACCCCACATATGACCCAACCGCTTATGAGTACTCAGCCTCTGATAAGTCAATCCCAACCTCTTCTGACCAGTTCCCAGCCACTAACTTCACAACCCTTAGTCGGTGGCCCTCAACCTTTGATTGGAGCTTCACAACCATTAATACCGTCATCCCAACCTTTGATTGGAGCTACCCAGCCCCTGATACCACCAATGCCGCAGCAGATCAATCAAATAGGACAACCCCTCATCAACACAGCACCTCTTATCCCACCTACTGTACCAGCTATGCCGTCAGCGCAACCCTTAGTCGGTCCATCCCCTCTAGTCCCATCATCCCAGCCGCAAGCCATTCCAAGTGGAACCACGGTCGGCTCATTGATCAGTAGTCCACCGAAGGCCGGTGTGAACACAGTCGCCGGTACGGTTCCCAGTCAGCCTGTGACCTCGACTCCTATCACAGCGGTGAAGAATGAGTCCTTTTCGAAACCTGGTAAGAGACATTTTGACTAGAAATTGTGAGTGCTTTTTGCTATACGGTGTCGGGGTAAGAACTTCTTCCCGTGGGTGACGTTCTTCTTCATCTTCGTTACCGCCTATAAAGAGTCAACTGCTGAGCAAGCCCTCCGCTAACATTGCCACAAGGCATTCTTTGTGATGTGGATGCTGGTGATCGAGGACCAGTGGTCATTGGTCATCAGCATCCTTCGACTTCATTGCAAAATTTTACTCCATCTTATACATGGCGGGAGAACCGTCAAGAAAAATAGAAAACCAAGATTAATCACGCTAGTGTAGGGCAGCAGCATCGAAGGCGTAGGGTGTCTGGTACAGCAATCGCCAATCAGCTAGTCATGGGTGGCGATTGTGGCACAACCTTATGGGAGAAGCCTTGAGAAGTCTTTGTCCCACACTATGGACTTTTAAAGGCCGTTTGGTATTAAAACGCGCACATTCATATATGCAGGCACTCACACTAAATTTAAAGTTGTATTCACATTTAACGATTATTAATGATTAATAAAAATGGAAATATTGAAGTGAGATTTCATAAAATCATCGTTGATTTCAGGTTCCGCGGTGGGTAGTCCCACAGAGCCGCCTCTGGGTGTATTAACGCCTCCACCGTCCACCGAGTGGGGGATACCACAGCCCCAGAAACTTAAGTGAGTTGAAAATACTATGCTTATAGATTTTTATTTCTTATATTCTATTTCTTAAATCATTCTGTACCCACCTCTGTAGCCATTTTTATGTCCACATTTCAATCTAAGTTCTCTATCGAAGTTTTTTTGATTAGTACCACATCGAAGTGATCATAAAGTACCAGGGCATCATAACTAGAAGGAGAAATAAATTATCTGCACTGCAGTTTAGGTATAGGCATGTATGGTTACTGACTCAAACGACTCCTAGGCTGAGAAGTTTATGTCTATCTAAACAGAACAATTACTAACTAGAAGTGAACATAAAGTACCAGGGCATCATAACTAGAAGGAGAAATAAATTATCTGCACTGCAGTTTAGGTATAGGCATGTATGGTTACTGACTCAAACGACTCCTAGGCTGAGAAGTTTATGTCTATCTAAACAGAACAAGTACTAGGGCATCATAACTGGAAGGATATATAAAGTGTCTGCAGTGTTGTGCTGCGTCTGCACCGCGGGAATTCTGGTGGCAAGGTTACTGCTCCCGGAATGGGTCTATTTTAGCCAAGCCATGCTATTTTAGCCAAGCGAAAGGCGGGTCACGGTTATGTTCCGAACGTAGATCCTGTAACCCCTCCTCAACGCTGACGGTGACCACCGTGGTATCGTGGTTTTAGTCGGTGGGACTCCGACATAATCCAGCTCTCTTCCAGGAGATCCAAGCCGGGTATACCATAATGGATTGCTCCATCCAGACTCCTCAAGATGCCATCTCTTTTCACGTGCACAAGGTACACTCAGCTGTTCAACGCGACGGACCGCGGCAAGTGCGGCTGGGTGTCCGGCGGGCAGGCGCGAGCGCTGATGCTGCAGTCGCGTCTGCCGCAGCCGGCGCTCGCGCAGATCTGGGCGCTGGCAGACCTGGACGCCGACGGGAAACTCGGTAATGTAATGTAGTATGACGACTATACGAGTAATGACGACTACGCAATGACAGCTCGGTAATGATAACTCGGTAAAGACAACTCGGCATAGACAACTCGATAAAGACAACTCGATAAAGACAACTCGGGAATGACAACTCGGTATAGACAACTCGGTAAAGACAGCTCGTTAAGACAACTCGGTATAGACAATTCGGCAATGACAACTCGGGAATGATAAGTCGGAAACACAACAATTAGGCAATGATAACTCTGCAATGACAACTCGGAAATGACGACTTGGTAACGACAACTCGATAGTGATACTCGCCAATGAAAACCACCGGTAATAAACAAAGTGGCACACAAAATAACTTTAAAAATCAACAACTACATCCTTTCTCCCGTGCAGGTTGCGAGGAGTTCGTCCTCGCTATGTACCTATGCGAGAGGGCGACCCAAGGTGATCCTGTGCCCGCGAAGCTACCGCCGGAATTGATCCCGCCAACATTCAGGTCGGGAAATTTCTAGAACAAATGAATGAATGAATGAAATAAGAACATAAATTCGTCTATCGATGGTAATTTTTTCATCTACCACCGTTTCGTTTAAGTCACGATAGCCGAGTGGTTGGGTGGTCGGAATTTCGAGTCAAGAGACCCAAGTTCGATCCTCAGATGGCAGGCTCGTACCAATGGGTTTAACAAAAACTTATGTACGAATTATATCGTTGGCTTGGACATAAAGGCGGCGACGGGCTCACCAACTGTCACGTTGTCCCGAAAATATCTTCGGAGGAAGGTGGGTCTAAGGGACTCGATTGTCTAGACTAGACCTCTGTCTACCCCTGTATTGGGAATTGCGTGAAGATATTTACATTTTTTTTTATTTTACCACCGTTTCGTAAAGTTTATCTTTCTTTTAAAAAGGCACCATAGCCGAATGGTTGTGTAATCTGAATTCGAGTCAAGCGACTAGAGTTCGATCCCCACGTACCAAAGGGGATTTTCGAATCACATATACGATTTATACAGTTGGACATAAAGAGGTTTCGTAATGAGGTTCCTCTAACGGAGAAGAAACAGGCGAAAGAAACTGCTGGTATCTCTTTTTGTTTTAAAAAAAAAGTCACAACAGCCGAGCGGTTGGGTGATCGGAATTCGAGTCATGAGACCCAAGTTCGATCCTCCAGTAGATAGGTTCGTACCAATGGTTTTTTTTACGATTTACATCGTTAGTTTGGACATAAAAACCGCAATAGGCTCACCTGTCACGTTGTCCCCAAAAAATGTCCTCGGTGAAAGGTGGATCGAAAGGATTGTATTATTCTAGACCTCTGTCCACCCCAGTACGAGAATGGCGTGAAGATAAGGTAAAATATTTTCAGACGTGAATCAGTAACAAGCACGAGCAGTGCGAAGTCATACGAAGAGAGAAGGAGGGAGAATATGGCGAGGGGGCAAGCGGAGTTGGAGAGGAGAAGGTCGCAGTTGGCGGACGCGCATATGAAAGAGAAGGTAAGAGAGAATGATAAAGAATAAAACAGTCAGAAATTCTTTTGCCTTCTGTCCATTTGAATTTTATGCCATGTTCAATTTATTGTAACAAAGTAGGTATTTTTATAAAATCAGCTAATCCTTCTTGGATTCGAACCCCAGTGGCTTCTGCTGATGCTTGGCTTTGCTTTGTTGGCATCGATGGTGTTGCAGTCACAACTCTGACGATTTGGCATTACATAACTACCAGTTATTTCTCTGTATATGTATAGTAATTTCTCGATTGTCTGTATCCTATCGATAGAATCGATCCAGACGTTAACACACAATATCGATTTTGTTATCTATTTTAAAGATAACTCATTTTTGAGTGTCAATAGCCCAATGGTTTAGGTTGCGGACTGCGGAATATAACCGCAGGTTCTAAACATTCGACTATTTTGGTGAACCGCCCCAGACACAAGCGTTGCAGCTTACTTGGAGTGGTTTACAGGAATACTAGTAATGTTATTTGGTGTTGCTATTACAAAAAAAACTGTTGATAAGTAAATTATCGTAAACGGGGAACTCTACTCCACTCTCTCTCTCTCTCTATCCCTCTCCCGGCTCTCGCCCTCTCTTTTCTTGATTTGAATTATATGTTCCTGATATGTTTTAATATGATTTATTTTCCATCGCCGTCTAGGAGGAAGAGGTAATTTGTTGAAATTAGACACCGTAGTTATTTTAGCTAGATGGCGTTAGTTGTGTTTTGTAATAGATTACTAAATGTTTACCTAGTCTATCGGTAATCGAATTCGAGTTTTCCGGTCGGAATTTCTAGTCAAGAGCCCCGAGTTCGATCCCCAGGTGGCAGGCTCGTACTAATGGGTTTTTCAAAAACTTTTGTACGAATTATATCGTTGGCTTGGACATTGAGGTGGCGACGGGCTCACCACCGTGACAGACGTTTGTCCCGAAAATATCTTCAGTGCAAGATGGGTCGAAAGGAGTCAATTGTCTGGACCTCTGTCTACCTCTGTATTGGGAATGGCGTGAAGATATTTATTTTATAAACAATTGACACAATTCCATAGTATAGCTTCAGTAGTTTCTATTTGCCAGAGTATTAATTATGCAATATTTTTATTGACTCTCTAATGGTAATGATTATGACTTTGACGTTTATATAAAGACATCAACGCGAGCAATGCCGCGGGCAAATGCTAGTATATGATATTTTATAGCACTCCGATGAACACGACTCTGGTCCTTCGAGCCAGATTTAAATTACTTAAATTACTAAGAGACCACAATTCATCATACTTGCATGTCATAAGGGATAAGCAGTGTTATAGTAATATTATTTTAGTATGTAGTTTTTTTTTATATAATTGTTAGCCAGATTGAACCGTGGATAGAATGGTATATTCAGAGACATTACTTTTCAGGCTGAAAGGGAGCGCAAAGAAAGGGAGGAAGCGGAGAAAAGAGAGAAATTGCGTTTGGAAGCGCAGAAGA
The DNA here is from genome assembly GCA_029286605.1 of Sericinus montela. NCBI lineage: Eukaryota > Metazoa > Arthropoda > Insecta > Lepidoptera > Papilionidae > Sericinus > Sericinus montela. The sequence goes on along the minus strand of JAGSMR010000120.1, from coordinate 225,592 downwards.
AGGAGCAAGAGGAGTTGTTACGCAAGCAGAAAGAGGAACAGGTAAATTGTTTGAGGTCTTACTAATTTTTACTTATATGCTTAATATTTTTTTTAATAAGACTCAATAGATTTGATTTACGATTTGTATTGTGGGCTTGAGGCTTGATCAAAGTACCAGACACACTCCCACTCTAGATTCCGGTCACCAGTTTGTCAATTTTCTCACTTTAACCCCGCCATCTGTCGGTAGCCTATGGCAGTTTTAGGCTTTCCCCTCAATCGCCTCTTAAGACACCCACGAGAAGAAAGGCGATGGTATATTCTTACGTCGTAACCGCATGGGTTTTATTCAACTTTTCTGTTTCAACAGGAAAAAAGAGAAGCGGCGAGGAAGGAGATGGAGAGGCAGTGCCAATTGGAATGGGAGAAGAAGAGGTGAGATTCATTATTTTGAATTGTTTATTTATGTTTCATTGTAGTTTGACTATTAAATTGAAATGTAATAATTTGCAATGAAAAAATATGTAAAAAATTAACACCAATTTATTTATATTTTTTTATTTTAAATTACTTAATTAACTTCTATAAGTTGTCCTATTTAAACGTCGATGGTCGAGTTTAAGGTTGCGGGTTCAAATCCGTCTAGGGGCGAACACATGTGTAATGTGGCACTCGAAGTCCGGCAACGCATCTGCTAAGCCTCCGGTATTGCGCGTGTTCACGCCCGGCGGGTGATCACTTGCCATCACGTGAGCCGCCTGCTCGTTTGTCTCCCTTTTCTATACAAAAAAAAAAAACCTCGACCTCACAATACCGGCGTGAAGCAGAAGTCTCACAAACTTCTACGTTTCGTCTGGTGAGTGCAGGTAACCGGTGGCCCACATACCCTGCCCACCCCCAATACTGGGAGGGCACTCTAAGGCAGGCAACGCATCTGCTAAGCGGTATTGCGGGTGTTCACGCCCGGCGGTGATCACAAGCCATGCCGCTGAGCCGCCTGCCCGTTCGCCTCCCTTTTCCTATGAAAAAAAAAAAAAAAAAGAAGATCAGCCCGCGCGCTCGGCGCAGGAGCCGCGAGCTGGAGGCGCTGCGCGCGGAGGAGCAGGCGCGCGTGCTGGCGCTGCGGGCGCGCGGCGCGCAGCTCGCCGCGCGGCTCGCCGCCGCCGGCCAGCGCGCCGCCGAGCTCGCCAGGGGCATCCGCGACACGCGCACCGGCGTCGCCGCCGCCAAGTGCACCATCGACGGCATGCGGTGAGAGCGCCGCCGACTGCGTCTCTGTCGCACGCACGCACGCACACAGACGTACAGTAGTGTCGTTTACACAGACACTCACACATCGACGGCATGCGGTGAGAGCGCCGCCGACTGCGTCTCTGTCGCACGCACGCACGCACACAGACGTACAGTAGTGACATTTATATAGACACTCACACATCGACGGCATGCGGTGAGAGCGCCGCCGACTGCGTCTCTGTCGCACGCACGCACGCACACAGACGTACAGTAGTGTCGTTTACACAGACACTCACACATCGACGGCATGCGGTGGGAAGCGCCGCCGACTGCGTCTGTCGCACGCACGCACGCACACAGACGTACAGTAGTGTCGTTTACACAGACACTCACACATCGACGGCATGCGGTGAGAGCGCCGCCACCTCCGTCTCTGTCGCACGCACGCACGCACACAGACGTACAGTAGTGTCGTTTACACAGACACTCACACATCGACGGCATGCGGTGAGAGCGCCGCCACCTCCGTCTCTGTCGCACGCACGCACGCACACAGACGTACAGTAGTGTCGTTTACACAGACACTCACACATCGACGGCATGCGGTGAGAGCGCCGCCGACTGCGTCTCTGTCGCACGCACGCAAACAGACGTACAGTAGTGTCGTTTACACAGACACTCACACATCGACGGCATGCGGTGAGAGCGCCGCCGACTGCGTCTCTGTCGCACGCACGCACACAGACGTACAGTAGTGTCGTTTACACAGACACTCACACATCGACGGCATGCGGTGAGAGCGCCGCCGACTGCGTCTCTGTCGCACGCACGCAAACAGACGTACAATAGTAATAAATACATACCTAGATAGGGACAACATAACATACATTAAATACATGTATTATGGAGTCGGAGACAATGTAGAAAAAGTGTATTCTACATTCACTCGATCGGGCACCCGAACCCGAGACCTCAGAGTCTGCGGCACATGAAGGAAAATTTTCCTACGTCCTTGCTACCACCCTAATACACTTCTCTCTTTACTTCTATTTTCAACGTCGTGATCACCACTCTTGACACCTCCAAGTCTTCGTCTCATGGATTCTGTTATGACGAGTTTATTCATGCTGTTTAAGATGCATATCGATAAAAGAAAACAATATTAAGTTGTAATTTTATTTATATAAACTAGATGTCGTTAATGACATTTTACATCGCGGTATGGATTACTTAAGAGGATTTAATAACTAGGTACTTATTAAATCCTCTTAAGTAATCCATACCGCCTCTTACCTAATCTAATCCTACCGTATCTTACCAACATATTGAATAGTATTAGTATATATAGTAGTAATAGCAGATTGTAATAATGTATTTGTATTAGCATTAGCAATATTAGCCCATACGGGAATTAAGTACCTAATTCATATAGCAATGTAGATCAGTAAATTAAACCACATCTGTGTAGATGTGGGTTAATTTATCAGCCCTTAAAGTGGGATTATATATGGGATTGCTATAACAACCGCTTTAACATATGCATTGGAATAAAAAACAAACTTATCGTGCTTATCGTGGAAGGCGGGTCGAAGGGACTTAATTGCCTAGACTAAGACCTCTGTCTACCCCTGTATTGGGAATTGCGTGAAGATATTTATATATTTATTTATTTATAAAAAAAACAATAGTAAAAATAGTAAGATTGATCTTTGAAGATTTCTCCCAGGTCGGACCGTGACGCCAGCATGGCTGAGATGCAACAACTGAAGGCCAGGGTGAAAGAGCTGAACGCTAAACAGATCGCTCTCAACAAGGAGAAAGCGGAATTGGAATCGAAGGTGAGACCTTCAGCGGATTTAACCGGAGATTATTTTGAGACGACGTGACAGGTGGTGAATCTATAGCCGCATTTTTGTCCAAGGCATTGATGTAAATCGTGCATAAGTTTTAAAAGAAATACAATAGTACGAGCGTACCTCCTGGGGATGAAACTCTGGTCTCTCGACTGGAATTCCGATCACTTAACCAAATTTTGAATTTAAAATTTTGAGTAAATTAATCTAGGAAGTAAAGGAGCACAAAAAATGACTGGAAATGTGTGATCTCATTGGCTTTTGAATGAATGAATGAATGATATAGCTTTACTGTGCCAGCTAACAATAGTGATTGAACAAAAGAGAAACAAAAGTTCACATTACGGAACAATTTTATACTAGCTGCCCACCGCGGCTTTGCACACAGTTTAACACTGAACGCGGAATACTAATTATCTTTCTAAAATAAAAGTAGCCTATGTTACTCCTTATAACATTAGCTATCTGCCAGTGATAGTCCTGTTAAAATCGGTCCATCCGTTTCAGAGATTTTCCGGAACAAACAGGCAGATAGACAGAAATTGTAAAAAATATTTATACGGTAGTATATATTCATAAAAAAATATCTTTACGCAATTCCCAATACAGAGGTAGACAGAGGTCTAGTCTACACAATTAAATAATTAAATCCCTTCGACCCACCTTCCACCGAAGATATTTTCGGGACAACGTGGCAGTTGGTGAGCCCGTCGCCGCCCGTCGTTATTTATATTTCTTTCTAATAATTACAAATTAAACATGAAATATAACTTAAAGGTAATTTATAAAATTGTTTTTTTAATGGATAGGACATTTTTAAGTGTTTATTTATACAAAAATATAGCTTCTGAAGCTGAACTAACATTACCTGTGTCTCAGCTTCAGTGCCATTTGTCAATGAAATTAATGTGATTGAATAAAAGAGAACAATCTAACACAACAAATCTAATCTTATACAACAAAAGGTAAAAAGTAAAACTTGTTACATGCAAATTAAAATAGGATTATAACACAATGTTAATAGATGCTGAAAGGAATGAACGAATGAGTGAAGAAATTAGTACAGGAAATGCGTGGTTTGGTTGGCACTTCAATGAATGAATGTAATATGCTTTATTGTACACCAAACAGACAAATGAAAAACAGAAGTGAAACAAAAATCACATCAAAGAGCAACTAATTGGCAGATGCTTAAAGGAATGAACGAATGAATGAAAATGTCTGTCTGTCTCTCAGAAAGCGTGTTAACCACCTCGAAGAATACCCAACCAAACCTAAGCAGACTGGTGATGGCAAGCGGTGTGTAAGGGGCGAAGTCTATGGTACTACGGTCGTCTATCCGCTTGTCGGCAGTGATGACAAATGTTCATTACGGTGAATGAATATTTTATAGCATACATTCGACATTTATTGTATCACAAACAAAAAAAATATATATATCTTCACGCAATTCCCAATACAGGGGTAGACAGAGGTCAAGTCTAGACAATTAAGTCCCTTTGACCCACCTTCCACCGAAGATATTTTCGGGACAACGTGACAGGTGGTGAGCCTGTCGCCGCCTTTATGTCCAAGCCAACGATGTAATTCGTACATAAGTTTTTGAAAAACTCATTGGTACTGCCACCTGGGGATCGAACTCGGGTCTCCCGACTCGAAATTCCGACCACTCAACAACTCTGCTATCGTGACTTTAAAAAACTCATTTAATCGTTTTAATTTCAGAATCAGGTATGCCTTATAAAATGTATGACTTAAATAAATGCCATCCATGCCATTTATGTCGAATTTTGGAGCGGGGTGTCTCAAGGAACAATTTTGAGTCCACTTAAGTATTTATTATATATTACTGTCTTTATTTGAAGGCCAAAGCGGCTGAAGGTGCGGGCGAAGATGGAAAGCTGAACATAATGGAAGTTAACCTGAAACAACTTCGCGAGAAGGTATGCGTGTCTGTCTATGTATTTTTAAGAGTGATTTTTCTTATTATGTCTTCACGTATATGCTAAACGAATGTATATTCTTATTTCGATAAATAAATGATTTCATTTGATTTCAGTTTTCATTATTCGTTATTTATAATCATCTGTATTCAGAACACAATCTCGGATTGTACAAAAAAAGAATCGGAATTCGAAATTCAATTTTTTTAAAACTTACAGGTAGAAGCTGCTAAAGCCCTAGTGGAAACGAAAAAAACCGATTTGGAGAGCAATCAAAAGCAGCTGTCCGAGATGTCGTCGACTGTGACGGAGCTCGCGGACAAGTGCGAGCGTGTGTGGAAGATGTACGAGGAGAAGAGGAAGGAGTTCGTCGAGAAGAGAAGCACCGCTCCCGCTGAGCAGGCCTGGACAGCCGGTGAGTGGAGAATTGCTTCGGAATGCTTCGTAGCTTATTCTGAGCGTCGAGAGTCTCATGCTTCGGATTTCTTCAGATTGCTTCGGAACGCTTCGTAACTTATTCTGAGCGTCGAGTCGAGTCTCAGGAATGCATTCAAATATATCAGTGTACATGGAAAATTACTTCGGTTTGCTTCGGAGAACTTCGGACTGCTTCGAAATGATTCGCAACTTTTTCTGAGCACGCTCTCGAATATCTGCGTTTAAGTACTCGTTGGGAATACCCTAACTTCATATGGGTGAAACGGTATTCGAATGCTAGGATGGCCATCCGCTTGCCGAGCGTATCGTGTATGGCAAAATCTGTGTAATTAATCATTTCATGCTGTTAATAATGTTATAATGAATTTGGTTTGCAGACGCGGAGTGGGGGCCCAGCGAGGACGCGTGGGGGGGAGACGCGTGGAGCGACGCCGCTCCCACCAGCGGTGAGTGCTTAAACCGATGGTGATCCCATTTCATTATTTCTTCTAAGATACTCTCTCTCTATATATATATATATTTATATATAAAAAATAAGATTATATAAAACCGATACTTCGCCAAATTCCAAAGCATTTTTCGTAAATTTTCTTCTTTTTTTTTGTTAAATAAATTAATAAATATCTTCACGCAACTCCCAATACCAGGGGTAGACAGCGGTCTAGTCCAGACAATTAAGTCCCTTCGACCCACCTTAGATAGGTGTTACAAAGGGGATAATGCTTAAATCATGTGTATTAGATGTAAAGGCCTATATATATATATATATATATATATATATATATATATATATATATATATATATATATATATATATATATATATATATATATATATATATATATATATATATATATATATATATATATATATATATATATATATATATATATATATATATATATATATATATATATATATATATATATATATATATATACATGTAGTAAGAAACGGTCATTTCAATATTACAAACAGACACTCCAATTTTTTCAGGCAATGAGGCGTGTATATTGTACGTATGTTATGTATAATATACACTTAAGATATACACATTAACGATTTCAGTCGCAACACGGAGTGCAAAATGAAATTCTCAAACGGCTCGTAGTGTGCGTATAGACTTTGACAATTGACTGATTAATTGAATTTAATTGATTGTGATTATTTTGACATTCAATTAATTCACTTACAAAACAATAGAAGAAAATGAATATTTACAAACAAAAATAAAGAAGTCACGATAGCCGAGTGGTTGGACGATCGGAATGTCGAGTCAAGAGACGCGATTTTGATCCCCAGGTGGCAGGCTCGTACCAATGGGTTTTTCAAAAACTTATGTATTAATTACATCGTTGGCTTGGACATAAAGACGGCGACGGGCTCACCACCTGTCACGTTGTCCCGAAAATATCATCGGTGGACCCCTGTCTACCCCTGTATTGGGAATTGCGTGAAGATATTTATTTATTTTATTTACCTTAACCTCGGAGACCTAGACGGATTCTGTCACGTTGTCCCAAATAAGGTTCGATGAAAGGTGGGTCGAGAGGACTTAAATGTCTACCTCTGTCTATCCCAGTTTTGGGAAAATACGCGAAAAAATCTTTAAATGACATAAGTAGAAATCTTTAATCTTTGGAAAAAATCTTTACATGACATAAGTAGCACTTGTATTATGGAATCGGAGACCCAGACCCGGGACAATGTAGTAAAAGGGCTTTCCTAGTTTAACCCGTCCGGGAATCGAACCGTCGACATTTTGCAAACCAATGTGGACGTCACGAAGGAAGCTTGAATCGAAATACATATAAAAATATAGCACTTAGTATAAAACATATATCTGTGAAATTATTAAAACTTATGTAACCTGAAATGTCCACATCTGAAATAAAATTTAGATAGATAGATAGATGTTTTGAGTTGATCATAAAAGTTTTTAATCTACCACCGTTTCGTAATGAGGTTCCTCTAACGGAGAAGAATCAGGCGAAAGAAACTCCGTCTCTACACTGAGAGATGACGTATGTATACTGAGCTGTGTATCGCCAGGCACGGAGACGGTGGCTGGTTCGGCAGCGCCACGTTGGCGATGCGTGTACGAGTTCACGGCGCGCACTGCGGACGAGCTGAGCCTGCAGCCTGGCGATTTGGTGAGTGCCAGTAAAATTAATCTTATACTCATTGGCTTAGAGACGATTTTTCATTTCAGGCTGTTTCGACAAATTACGGTAGTATGAGATTGTTTTGGAAGCAATATGCTTTTCAGCAGTATTTTTTACTTATTACTTCATTCATTCTTTTCCATAAAGTATAGAACGATATATCACAATAGTTACAAAATATTTGGATCTTTTCACAATCGGAAAATAACACATGTATGTATTCTCTTTGTTATTTAAAAAAAATGCCCTTAATTTACGCCCCGCCCCTCCCTCCTCCCCCCCCCCCCCCGTCCTACCACCCATTCATCAAATACATTGTACCTGTATGTAACTATTTTTAATGATGATTCATTCTGAAATAGCATTATGAAATGTAAATCCTTCAGGTGAGCGAGGCGCCCGCCCCGCGAGCTGACGCCGAGCCGGGCTGGCGCTGGGGCACCGCCAGAGGTGCGTGGGTTCAGTCCCTAATTTTATTCCGGGTTCCGTAGAAAAAATTTAACGATGCCTTAAGTCTCCTTCTAGTTATGATGCCCTAGTATTTAGTTTGAAGCGTATCCCTAATTTTATTCCGGGTTCCTTAGACGAAATGTTACGATGCCCTATGTCTCCTTCTAGTTATGATGTCCTAGTATTTTAGTTTGATGCGTATCCCTAATTTTATTCCGCGTTCCGTAGACGAAATGTAACGATGCCTTATGCCTTATGTCTCCTTCTAGTTATGATGTCCTAGTATTTTAGTTTGATGCGTATCCCTAATTTTATTCCGCGTTCCGTAGACGAAATGTAACGATGCCTTATGCCTTATGTCTCCTTCTAGTTATGATGCCCTAGTATTTAGTTTGATGCGTATCCCTAATTTTATTCCGGGTTCCTTAGACGAAATGTAACGATGCCTTATGCCTTATGCCTTATGTCTCCTTCTAGTTATGATGCCATAGTATTCAGTTTGATGCGTATCCCTAATTTTATTTCTGGTTCCGTAGACGAATTGTAACAATGCCTTATGTCTTATATCTCTTTCTAGTTATTATGTCCTAGTATTTGTGTTTGATGCGTGATGGTAGCCCTAATTTTATTCCGGGTTCCGCAGATGAAATGGAACGATGCCTTATGTCTCCTTCTAGTTATGGTGCCCTAGTATTTATTGCCCTAATTTTATTTCGGGTTCCGTAGACGAAATGGGTATTGTCGAGTAACAATCGAATAAAAATCGAATTTCATTTAGTTATTAATAATCGAACTTCATGATAATGGTGTCATTGTGGTAGTCATCACTGATTCCTTCCCCCCAGGTCAATCCGGCTGGTTCCCGGAGTCGTACGTGGAAGATATCAACGCGACAGCTGCTTACACTGAGCCCTTAGAGACCATGGAGACCAAGACTCAGCTCGAAGGTGATTTTATAGCTTCCCGTTACCAATCCTCTGAAGGAAACCGCCGTGAACATCGTGTCTTCACTGAGATCCCGGATTCGATGTCCAAACGGGTCATTGTAGGAAACCAATTATTCCCGGGATACAAAGTCTTCCCAATTTCCCGGATACAAAGTCTTCAAACACTTAAAAGCAAAACAGCAGAGTTCGGTTAAACCCGTGAACGGCTATGTTATCCTGGTAACATGAATGAAAGATATTAGCTAATTAATACAATTACATGTCTGTGTTTTAAAAATTATGTCATTTTAAATGTAATCCAAGGCCCGATAGCCTAATAACTAGTGACTGTCGCTTCGTTGCTAAGGTTAGCGGGTTCGAATCCCGCTTGGCAGCAAACGTTTGCATGATGATTGTTGTAACAAGTGTTCGTACTCGAACGTGTGGACGTGTGGTTACGGAATTAAAATTTTCGGGACAACATGGACAGGCGGTGAGCCCGTCGCCGTCTTTATGTCCAAACCCTCGATATAATTCGTACATAAGTTTTTTTGTAAAACCCATTGGTACGAGCCTGCCACATGGGGATCGAATTCGGGTCTCTTGATCGAAATTCCGACCACACCACCACTCGGCAATCGTGGCTGTGTAAATACATGTATCAATGAAAAGCCATAATAAATTTAAGTATTCGTAAAAAAATAATTTATGTATATGAAAATTCATGTATGTAATATATAACATACATATATACATATAACGTCTATGCTAACATATATTTCATTTATTTATTATTTATTTTATTTCACTGATAAATTAATGTTTTTGAAATATAAGATACGTAACTATGACAAAAAGAGAAAAAGAAAACGTGTGCTCGCGCCTCTCTTGCTCAGTAATATACGAAACTTAACTCTCTCTCTTCACTATACTTATATCTCAACTTCCGTTCGCCTCGCCCGATCACATTTTTCGTAACGCTCTCGGCACGCATTAACCAATTAGTGCATTATTTTTTGGTCTATTTTTAATTGTTTCCATAAATATTATAAAAATAAGAACAATATTACTATAACCGTATAAAAATAGGTTCTGTTATTAATTATTATGTAATTAATAACAGAATATAAATTATAAAGTCACGATAGCCGAGTTGTTGGGTGGTCGGAATTTCGAGTCGAGAGACCCGAGTTCGATCCCCAGGTGGCAGTACCAATGAGTTTTTCAAAAAAACTTATGTACGAATTACATCGTCGGCTTGGACATAAAGGCGGCGACGGGCTCACCACCTGTTACGTTGTCCCGAAAATATCTTCGGTGGAAGTTGGGTCAAAGGGACTTAATTGTCTAGACTTGACCTCTGTCTACCCCAGTATTGGGAATTGCGTGAAGATATTTATATTTATTTATTTATTTTATATTAATTATAGGGATTATACTGGGTCACAAATGATATTTGTTCAAATAGATGTGAACTAACAATACTAACATAGTTTTAATTGAAATTGTTACCAACCGGATTACTAACAATACAATATGGATAACTTTTTGTCCGATTTAAATAAATAATAATTATTATTATTCATAATTTTTATATCTATTTTTATGTTATTTACTCACCAGGCATAGCGGAGGTGCCGGAAGCTGAGATAACCAATGATCTGGGCGGCGCGATGCCAGTGGTCGGTAAGTTTACATTATACTGATCTGTATTGATACGGACGCGGATTCGAACCCGCCACCTCAGTCGTACTGTGGCGACGCGACGACGTCGCCACTTGTTTTATAAACAAGAGAAACAACTTATACATATTTAAGTTATACAAAATTGTCATGAAAATATGATGTGCATCATTTATACATATACATATTTAACGGTCTGTAATGGTTCACTGATGGGCGTAGGCCTCTCGCGTGAGTGGGTTTGTCATAATCGCCACATTCGGCAAGCGACAGCTGAGTGGTTGGGTGATCGGAATTTGTGTCAAGAGACCAGTGTTCAATCCCCAAGAGGCCCACGGAGGTCGTCAAATTAAAATATTATATAATACTAATTGAAGACCATTTAGAGTAGTTGGTAGTAAACCCTGCCTTTGAAGCTAAGAGTTGCAGGTTCGAATCCTACTAGAGGCATAAATGTGAATGTTTGTACTCGAGTCACAGGCGTTTATGTAAATAAATAAATATCTTCACGCAATTCCCAGTACAGGGGTCTAGTCTAGACAATTAAGTCCCTTCGACCCACCTCCACCGAAGATATTTTCGGGACAACGTGACAGGTGGTGAGCCCATCGCCGTCTTTATGTCCGAGCCAACGATTTAATTCGTACATAAGTGTTTGAATACCTATTGGTACGAGCCTGCGTTTTTATGTATTTATATATATATTTATGTTTGTACTGTACTGTATTGTACCGGTCATTGGTGAAAGGTGGGTCGAATGGACCTCTGCCTACCTCAGTATAAGGAAGGTGCGTGACGATATTAATCTTCGTAGATAAATCGTAAATATGCTTTTGAACAATCTGCTTCCTGAGGATCGAACTCGGTGTTTTGACTCGAATTCCGATCACCCAACCACTGGCTATCGTGACTTCGTTCTTAGATATTTATTTTAATTAGATATATAATAGATGCAATATATATAATAGATGCAGTATATATAATAGATGCAGTATATATAATAGATGCAGTATATATAATAGATGCAGTATATATAATAGATGCAGTATATATAATAGATGCAGTATATATAATAGATGCAGTATATATAATAGATGCAATATATATAATAGATGCAGTATATATAATAGATGCAGTATATATAATAGATGCAGTATATATAATAGATGCAGTATATATAATAGATGCAGTATATATAATAGATGCAGTATATATAATAGATGCAGTATATATAATAGATGCAATATATATAATAGATGCAGTATATATAATAGATGCAATATATATAATAGATGCAGTATATATAATAGATGCAATATATATAATAGATGCAATATATATAATAGATGCAATATATATAATAGATGCAGTATATATAATAGATGCAGTATATATAATAGATGCAGTATATATAATAGATGCAGTATATATAATAGATGCAGTATATATAATAGATGCAGTATATATAATAGATGCAATATATATAATAGATGCAGTATATATAATAGATGCAGTATATATAATAGATGCAGTATATATAATAGATGCAGTATATATAATAGATGCAGTATATATAATAGATGCAATATATATAATAGATGCAGTATATATAATAGATGCAGTATATATAATAGATGCAATATATATAATAGATGCAATATATATAATAGATGCAGTATATATAATAGATGCAGTATATATAATAGATGCAATATATATAATAGATGCAATATATATAATAGATGCAGTATATATAATAGATGCAATATATATAATAGATGCAATATATATAATAGATGCAGTATATATAATAGATGCAATATATATATATTTATGTTTGTACTGTACTGTATTGTACCGGTCATTGGTGAAAGGTGGGTCGAATGGACCTCTGCCTACCTCAGTATAAGGAAGGTGCGTGACGATATTAATCTTCGTAGATAAATCGTAAATATGCTTTTGAACAATCTGCTTCCTGAGGATCGAACTCGGTGTTTTGACTCGAATTCCGATCACCCAACCACTGGCTATCGTGACTTCGTTCTTAGATATTTATTTATTTATTTTATATTAATTATAGGATTATACTGGGTCACAAATGATATTTGTTCAAATAGATGTGAACTAACAATACTAACATAGTTTTAATTGAAATTGTTACCAACCGGATTACTAACAATACAATATGGATAACTTTTTGTCCGATTTAAATAAATAATTATTATTATTATTGTTATTATTATTATTATTATTATTATTATTATTATTATTATTATTATTATTATTATTATTATTATTATTATTATTATTATTATTATTATTATTATTATTATTATTATTATTATTATTATTATTATTATTATTATTATTATTATTATTATTATTATTATTATTATTATTATTATTATTATTATTATTATTATTATTATTATTATTATTATTATTATTATTATTATTATTATTATTATTATTATTATTATTATTATTATTATTATTATTATTATTATTATTATTATTATTATTATTATTATTATTATTATTATTATTATTATTATTATTATTATTATTATTATTATTATTATTATTATTATTATTATTATTATTATTATTATTATTATTATTATTATTATTATTATTATTATTATTATTATTATTATTATTATTATTATTATTATTATTATTATTATTATTATTATTATTATTATTATTATTATTATTATTATTATTATTATTATTATTATTATTATTATTATTATTATTATTATTATTATTATTATTATTATTATTATTATTATTATTATTATTATTATTATTATTATTATTATTATTATTATTATTCATAATTTTTATATCTATTTTTATGTTATTTACTCACCAGGCATAGCGGAGGTGCCGGAAGCTGAGATAACCAATGATCTGGGCGGCGCGATGCCAGTGGTCGGTAAGTTTACATTATACTGATCTGTATTGATACGGACGCGGATTCGAACCCGCTAGGAGCAGACGTTTGCGTGATGATTGTTGTAACAAGTGTTCGTACTCGAAACATGGATGTGTCGACGTGTGGTTACGGAATTAGAATATACCAACCCTCCACCCTTTTATGCTTTGGGTGTCGTAAGAGGCGACTAAGGGACAACCATAGAACATCTCAAAAATACCAACCGGCTCTTTGCCTCGCTTCACAGAGAGTACAACAGCAGAGTCAACGGTTCTGACTGACCCGTCGTAGGCTATGTACTCCTGGTAACATGAATGAATGACATTAGTTATAAGCGCAATTGTATGTATGTCTGTGTATTAAAATAAAGTCATTTGAAATATAATCTGAAACCCGTAAGCCTTGTTGGTAGGCCTCAGGCCACTACCCTCAGCTCCGAATGCATGGTGCATTCGAGCTGAGGGTAGTGGATTCGAATCTCGTGAGGAGCAATATGTGCCTATTTTAAGTAAATTTAAGAACGCCATTTTAAATGTTAACTAGAAATTACGCAAACAGATTGTTTAAATCTTTCATCCCTTAGAAACCGAAACAGAAAGTAACGATGGCCGAGTGTTTGGGTTGTCGGAATCGAGAGACCTGAGTTCGATCCCCAGGTGGCATGCTCGTACCAATGAGTTTTCCCAAAACTTATGTACGAATTACATCGTCGGCTTGACATAAAGGCGGCGACGGGCTCACCACCTGTTACGTTGTCCCGAAAATATCATCGGTGGAAGGTGGGTCAAAGGGACTTAATTGTCTAGACTTGACCTCTGTCTACCCCAGTATTGGGAATTGCGTGAAGATATATATATATATATATATATATATATATATATATATATATATATATATATATATATATATATATATATATATATATATATATATATATATATATATATATATATATATATATATATATATATATATATATATATATATATATATATATATATATATATATATATATATATATATATATATATATATATATATATATATATATATATATATATATATATATATATATATATATATATATATATATATATATATATATATATATATATATATATATATATATATATATATATATATATATATATATATATATATATATATATATATATATATATATATATATATATATATATATATATATATATATATATATATATATATATATATATATATATATATATATATATATATATATATATATATATATATATATATATATATATATATATATATATATATATATATATATATATATATATATATATATATATATATATATATATATATATATATATATATATATATATATATATATATATATATATATATATATATATATATATATATATATATATATATATATATATATATATATATATATATATATATATATATATATATATATATATATATATATATATATATATATATATATATATATATACATATTTAAGTTATACAAAATTGTCATGAAAATATGATGTGCATCATTTATACATATACATATTTAAGTTATACAAAATTGTCATGAAAATATGATGTGCATCATTTATACATATACATATTTAAGTTATACAAAATTGTCATGAAAATATGATGTGCATCATTTATACATATACATATTTAAGTTATACAAAATTGTCATGAAAATATGATGTGCATCATTTATACATATACATATTTAAGTTATACAAAATTGTCATGAAAATATGATGTGCATCATTTATACATATACATATTTAAGTTATACAAAATTGTCATGAAAATATGATGTGCATCATTTATACATATACATATTTAAGTTATACAAAATTGTCATGAAAATATGATGTGCATCATTTATACATATACATATTTAAGTTATACAAAATTGTCATGAAAATATGATGTGCATCATTTATACATATACATATTTAAGTTATACAAAATTGTCATGAAAATATGATGTGCATCATTTATACATATACATATTTAAGTTATACAAAATTGTCATGAAAATATGATGTGCATCATTTATACATA
The DNA here is from genome assembly GCA_029286605.1 of Sericinus montela. NCBI lineage: Eukaryota > Metazoa > Arthropoda > Insecta > Lepidoptera > Papilionidae > Sericinus > Sericinus montela. Next base: position 209,891 of record JAGSMR010000120.1, on the reverse strand, counting down.
TACATATTTAAGTTATACAAAATTGTCATGAAAATATGATGTGCATCATTTATACATATACATATTTAAGTTATACAAAATTGTCATGAAAATATGATGTGCATCATTTATACATATACATATTTAAGTTATACAAAATTGTCATGAAAATATGATGTGCATCATTTATACATATACATATTTAAGTTATACAAAATTGTCATGAAAATATGATGTGCATCATTTATACATATACATATTTAAGTTATACAAAATTGTCATGAAAATATGATGTGCATCATTTATACATATACATATTTAAGTTATACAAAATTGTCATGAAAATATGATGTGCATCATTTATACATATACATATTTAAGTTATACAAAATTGTCATGAAAATATGATGTGCATCATTTATACATATACATATTTAACGGTCTGTAATGGTTCACTGATGGGCGTAGGCCTCTCGCGTGAGTGGGTTTGTCATAATCGCCACATTCGGCAAGCGACAGCTGAGTGGTTGGGTGATCGGAATTTGTGTCAAGAGACCAGTGTTCAATCCCCAAGAGGTCCACGGAGTTCGTCAAATTAAAATATTATATAATACTAATTGAAGACCATTTAGAGTAGTTGGTAGTAAACCCTGCCTTCGAAGCTGAGAGTTGCAGTTTCGAATCCTACTAGAGGCATAAATGTGAATGTTTGTACTCGAGTCACAGGCGTTTATGTAAATAAATAAATATCTTCACGCAATTCCCAGTACAGGGGTCTAGTCTAGACAATTAAGTCCCTTCGACCCACCTCCACCGAAGATATTTTCGGGACAACGTGACAGGTGGTGAGCCCATCGCCGTCTTTATGTCCGAGCCAACGATATAATTTGTACATAAGTGTTTGAATACCTATTGGTACGAGCCTGCGTTTTTATGTATTTATATATATATTTATGTTTGTACTGTACTGTATTGTACCGGTCATTGGTGAAAGGTGGGTCGAATGGACCTCTGCCTACCTCAGTATAAGAAAGGTGCGTGCCGATATTAATCTTCGTAGATAAATCGTAAATATGCTTTTGAACAATCTGCTTCCTGAGGATCGAACTCGGGTGTTTTGACTCGAATTCCGATCACCCAACCACTCGGCTATCGTGACTTCGTTCTTAGATATTTATTTTTAATTAGACATATAATAGATGACACCTACGAGAAGAGATACAGCATACTGAAGTCTCTCTTTACACGCCCCCTTCCACCATTTTGCAGAAGGCGGCGACTTCTACATCGCGGCGTACCCATATGTGTCCAGCGAGCCCGGAGACCTGACCTTCGAGGCGGGCGAGAGGATCGAGGTCTTGAGGAGGGACGGGGACTGGTGGACCGGCAGGATCGGCATACGGTTAGAAAGTTCAGTCATTCATTCATTCTATTTTATTGCTCTTCTTCTTTACAGCCTATCAAGAGTCCACTACTCATTCACACATTCATTCATTCATTCAAACTTTTTTATTGGTCTTCTTCTTTACAGCCTATCAAGAGTCCACTACTCATTCACACATTCATTCATTCAAACTTTTTATTGCTCTTCTTCTTTACAGCCTATCAAGAGTCCACTACTCATTCACACATTCATTCATTCATTCTATTTTATTGCTCTTCTTCTTTACAGCCTATCAAGAGTCCACTACTCATTCACACATTCATTCATTCAAACTTTTTATTGCTCTTCTTCTTTACAGCCTATCAAGAGTCCACTACTCATTCACACATTCATTCATTCAAACTTTTTATTGCTCTTCTTCTTTACAGCCTATCAAGAGTCCACTACTCATTCACACATTCATTCATTCATTCTATTTTATTGCTCTTCTTCTTTACAGCCTATCAAGAGTCCACTACTCATTCACACATTCATTCATTCAAACTTTTTATTGCTCTTCTTCTTTACAGCCTATCAAGAGTCCACTACTCATTCACACATTCATTCATTCAAACTTTTTATTGCTCTTCTTCTTTACAGCCTATCAAGAGTCCACTACTCATTCACACATTCATTCATTCAAACTTTTTATTGCTCTTCTTCTTTACAGCCTATCAAGAGTCCACTACTCATTCACACATTCATTCATTCATTCTATTTTATTGCTCTTCTTCTTTACAGCCTATCAAGAGTCCACTACTCATTCACACATTCATTCATTCATTCAAACTTTTTTATTGGTCTTCTTCTTTTACAGCTTATCGAGAGTCCACTGCTGGACATAGGCCTCCCCTAAAGCTTTTACTAGGAACGATCCTCAGCCACTTGCATCCATCGACGAAGGGACAACCTTAGGACATTAAAAAGAACCAGTCGGCTCTTAATCTTGCTTCACAGAGAGCACAACATCAGAGTCAACGGTTCTGTCTGACCCGCCGTCGGTTATGTACTCCTGGTAACATGAATGAATGACATTAGTTATAAGCGCAATTGTATGTATGTCTGTGTATTAAAATAAAGTCATTTGAAATATAATCTGAAACCCGTAAGCCTTGTTGGTAGGCCTCAGGCCACTACCCTCAGCTCCGAATGCATGGTGCATTCGGAGCTGAGGGTAGTGGATTCGAATCTCGTGAGGAGCAATATGTGCCTATTTTAAGTAAATTTAAGAACGCCATTTTAAATGTTAACTAGAAATTACGCAAACAGATTGTTTAAATCTTTCATCCCTTAGAAACCGAAACAGAAAGTAACGACGGCCGAGTGTTTGGGTTGTCGGAATCGAGAGACCCGAGTTCGATCCCCAGGTGGCATGCTCGTACCAATGAGTTTTCCCAAAACTTATGTACGAATTATATCGTTGGCTTGGACACAAAAACGGCGACTGGCTCACCACCTGTCACTTTGTCCCGAAAATATCATCGGTGGAAGGTGGGTCAAAGGGGCTTAGTTGTCTGGACTAGATCTCTGTCTACCCCTGTATTGGGAATTGCGTGAAGATACATATCCCTCAGAGACCCTCCATCCTCATACCTCCCCTCCCCATTTCAGGAGCGGCATCTTCCCCTCCAATTACGTGACCAAGGACACGATAAGCTCCAGCAGCGAGCCGATCTCCACGATACCGGAAGCGGCCGAGCCGCCGCCGGAAGCGGAAGCGCCCGCCGCCGCTGAAGTGCCCATGGACATTGGCACCGCACCCACTTCTCCTCCTATTCAGGTCAGTGGGACTGGTGCCTCGAGGGTCTATACATAGATAAAGGCATGTAAAACTCCACTCCGACGACCTCCGTGGACGGGTGGCGTAAACACCGGTCTTCAAGGTGTCGCTGTCTCTAGGTCCCGGGTCCGATTCCCGGTCGGTTGAATGTAGGAAAAACCACTTTTTCTACTTTTCTCGGGTCTGGGTGTTTTTGTGGTGCCTTCGTTGCTTCCGATTCCCATACCTCAAGTGCTTTAGCATCTTACATTGGGATCGGAGCAATGCATGTGATGTTGTCCCTATAGATAGGGACAGGGACAACATATGTATTTATTATTTATTATTAATACACTTCAGGATATAGTCTCAACGATAAAGGAGAGATTTTCGTAATCGCCAAGGATTGGCAAGTGGATTGGCGATCGCATTACATACATACAGTGCATCGATCTGTCTTACTGTCATTATATGTATAAACATTTGCTACATTTACTGGTCGGTTTGGAGGTCGAATTTCGACTGTAATTTGACATTTTGCAATTATTTAGCGACTGTTATCATTGTGTTATTATATTCCGTTTTTTGGGGAAAAAATATCGTTTCAGGAACAATTATTATGTTCACGAACAGTCATAACGTTTCAGAAAAAATTATAACGTTTTTGTAACAAAAATAACGTTTCTTTTTTATTTGTAGTTAAACTTAAAAATATATTTATCTATACATATTTGGGCAGCTTAACGCCGTATCTAAATACAAACTACTTCTTTAACTTTTTAAATCAGACGACATCGTGTAACATTCGACTGTGTGGTGTATAATGCTATGTCTGAATTAAAATCGTCAAATAATTTGCATTTAAATGACATTACAAAATGTATTAAATTTTCAACACCCAATATTAAACACCTTGGTGGCACCGATGTACTTTTAAATGGGAGAGAGTGCTACTTTTTTTATTGGAATAACTCTTGATGCGAAGCTTCAAAGGCGCCTGCCATATATCTAAAGTTGCAAACAGACTTGCTCTGCAGCATTTGCAGTAAGGAAAATAAGATGTAACCGATGTAAACACAACTAGAATTGTTTATTTTAGTTATTTCCATAGCATAATGGTATTTTACTATGGGGATGCAGCTGATGTGTAGTCGACATTCGTTTTGCAAAAGAGACCCATAAGATCTATTTATATTTTAAATTTCAATACCTCTCTTAAAGAAATAAATTTATAATATTTATGTTATAATATTTATGTTATAATATTTATGTTATAATATTTATGTTATAATATTTATGTTATAATATTTATGTTATAATATTTATTTCTTAAAATTTAAGAAATAAAATATTTTCAGCTCCGAATGCATGGTGCATTCGGAGCTGAGGGTAGTGGATTCGAATCTCGTGAGGAGCAATATGTGCCTATTTTAAGTAAATTTTAAGAACGCCATTTTAAATGTTAACTAGAAATTACGCAAACAGATTGTTTAAATCTTTCATCCCTTAGAAACCGAAACAGAAAGTAACGACGGCCGAGTGTTTGGGTTGTCGGAATCGAGAGACCTGAGTTCGATCCCCAGGTGGCATGCTCGTACCAATGAGTTTTCCCAAAACTTATGTACGAATTATATCGTTGGCTTGGACACAAAAACGGCGACTGGCTCACCACCTGTCACTTTGTCCCGAAAATATCTTCGGTGGAAGGTGGGTCGAAGGGACTTGATTGTCTGGACTATACCTCTGTCTACCCCAGTATTGGGAATTGCGTGAAGATACATATCCCTCAGAGACCCTCCCTCCTCATACCTCCCCTCCCCATTTCAGGAGCGGCATCTTCCCCTCCAATTACGTGACCAAGGACACGATAAGCTCCAGCAGCGAGCCGATCTCCACGATACCGGAAGCGGCCGAGCCGCCGCCGGAAGCGGAAGCGCCCGCCGCCGCTGAAGTGCCCATGGACATTGGCACCGCACCCACTTCTCCTCCTATTCAGGTCAGTGGGACTGGTGCCTCGAGGGTCTATACATAGATAAAGGCATGTAAAACTCCACTCCGACGACCTCCGTGGACGGGTGGCGTAAACACCGGTCTTCAAGGTGTCGCTGTCTCTAGGTCCCGGGTCCGATTCCCGGTCGGTTGAATGTAGGAAAAACCACTTTTTCTACTTTTCTCGGGTGTGGGTGATTTTGTGGTGCCTTCGTTGTTTCCGACTCCCATACCTCAAGTGCTTTAGCTTCTTACATTGGGATCGGAGCAATGCATGTGATGTTGTCACTATAGATAGGGACAGGGACAACATATGTATTTATTATTTATTATTAATACAAATTATTAATACACTTCAGGATATAGTCTCAACCATAAGGGAGAGATTTTCGTAATCGCCAAGGATTGGCAAGTGGATTGGCGATCGCAGTACATACATACAGTGCATCGATCTGTCTTACTGTCATTATATGTATAAACATTTGCTACATTTACTGGTCGGTTTGGAAGTCGAATTTCGACTGTAATTTGACAACATTTTGCAATTATTTAGCGACTGTTATCATTGTGTTATTATATTCCGTTTTTTGGGGAAAAAATATCGTTTCAGGAACAATTATTATGTTCACGAACAGTCATAACGTTTCAGAAAAAATTATAACGTTTTTGTAACAAAAATAACGTTTCTTTTTTATTTGTAGTTAAACTTAAAAATATATTTATCTATACATATTTGGGCAGCTTAACGCCGTATCTAAATACAAACTACTTTAACTTTTTATCTTCAATTTAATCACAAAAGTTCAGCATAAAAATGCTTTAAAAATCAATAAAATTGCAAAATTAGTGTTAGGTTTTGTATTTCCATTATTTTAAAAAAATCTTAAAAAAAGAGGACACCTATGGAGCTTCTTTCGACGTTTATTCTCTCACCGTTAGAGGAACTTCATTACGAAGTGCTAGTGGATTGAAGAATAACGATCGAAGAATGTAATGTATGTTATTTATAACGATAAAATTAAAAAGTCACGATAGCCGAGTTGTTGGGTGGTCGGAATTTCGAGTCGAGGGACCCGAGTTCGATCCCCAGGTGGCAGTACCAATGAGTTTTTCAAAAACTTATGTACGAATTTCATCGTTGGCTTGGACATAAAGGCGGCGACGGGCTCACCACCTGTCACGTTGTCTCGAAAATATCTTCGGTGGAAGGTGGGTCAAATCGACTTAATTGTCTAGACTTGACCTCGTCTACCCCTGTATTGGGAATTGCGTGAAGATATTTATTTATTTATTTTATAAATAAATTATTTGATTTTATTTGAAAAACAATAATGATCCTTCCATGAAGTTACAGAGGAGTTTCATACTGACTATCTTTAAAATGAAAGAATGGTAGTAGATTTATTCATCGCCACAAAACAGTACATATAAAAGTTATAGCTAAGAATTACAAATTAAAATTTCGACACTTAGAAACTAAAATAGTTTTATAATTCTATTATCGCTTTATAAACATTAATCTCTGTACTATATACTTATCTATTTATAAATTATACTTATTTACTCAAAATATATAATAACATTTATTAACATAACTCACTCGATTATTATTTATTATATTATTTATAAATAAATATTAAAACTAACGCAGTAGCTCTCCAACAATAGGAACCAAAAATCACACTTCAGGAACAAAAAACACGTTATAGTTATAAAAAAAATAACGTTATCTAAACAAAAATAACGTTACCAACGTCACCGTAACGAAAGCAACGTCGCAGGAGCAAAAGTCGTCGACGCCGATCTCGTCGGAGGTGGCCGCCATCACGGAGGCGCAGCGGCCGGCGTCGGGCGCGCGCCGCGACTCGGGCCGCGACTCCGCCACCGGCCGCGAGTCGGCGCGCGACTCGGGCCGCGACTCCGCCACCGGCCGCGACTCGGGCCGCGACTCCGTCACCGGCCGCAGGAAGAACGAGATCGCCCAGGCCATCGCCTCCTATACCGCCACCAGGTGACAAACTTGGCAATCGGCGTCGTTGTCAACTTCAATTTCAATTGATCCGTGACATTTTACTGTTTGCTGTAGCCGTGTGAAGGATGCATTTAGAAAAATTAGAAAGAGAATGTTGTTGTTAAAGTTTCGCTTCGGAGTGCCTCAAGGAGCGTTCCTGGTTTCATGTTATTCCTTAAACACGGTGGACGCAGGTGCTTTTTTATTAAATATTTTTATTAAATTATTAAGGGTCACTACAGCCAAGTTGTTGGGTGATTACGATTCTAGTCGAGAGACCCAACTTCGACCCCGGGTGGCAGGCCTGCACCATTGGTTTTTTTTTCAAAAGCTTAAGTACGCGTTATACCATTGGCTTGGGTATAAACATGGCGAGGGTAACACTATCTATCACATCGCCTCAAAAAATGTCTTCAGTGGAAGGTGGGACGAAAGGACTTAATTGTCTAGACCTCTGTCTAACCGAGTATTTGATGACGTGAAAATTAAACTTTTGTGAAGGATGCGAAAAATAGTCTCACAGACGATCAAAGCGTGTTTCAAAATAAAATAATAAAGACAAAGAAGAAGAAAATATATAAAGGATTGCAAGCTTGAGATAACCTGCCTCCTCAACGCCCTTCACAACGATCTTAAAGGGAAGACCTGTCACTATCTAAGAACAATCTAGGAAATCAATATAATTATAATTAACATTATCAATTGCTCTGTGTCATTTAACTGTTTTCTATGGCGGATTAAACGATACATTTTAAAAATATGAAAGAAAATATTGCAGTCAGAGTTTAGCTTCGGAGTGCCTCAAGGAACGCTCCTGGTTCCATGTTATTCCTTAAACACGGTGGACGCAGGTGCTTTTTATTAAATATTTTTATTAAATTATTAAAGGTCACTACAGCCGAGTGGTTGGGTGATTACGATTCAAGAGACCCAACTTCGACCCCGGGTGACAGGCCTGCACCATTGGTTTTTTTTTTTTTTTCAAAAGCTTAAGTACGCGTTATACCATTGGCTTGGATATAAACATGGCGAGGGGAACACTATCTATCACATCGCCTCAAAAAATGTCTTCAGTGGAAGGTGGAACGAAAGGACTTAATTGTCTAGACCTCTGTCTAACCCAGTATTTGATGACGTGAAAATTAAACTTTTGTGAAGGATGCGAAAAATAGTCTCACAGACGATCAAAGCGTGTTTCAAAATAAAATAATAAAGACAAAGAAGAAGAAAATATATAAAGGATTGCAAGCTTGAGATAACCTGCCTCCTCAACGCCCTTCACAACGATCTTAAAGGGAAGACCTGTCACTATCTAAGAACAATCTAGGAAATCAATATAATTATAATTAACATTATCAATTGCTCTGTGTCATTTAACTGTTTTCTATGGCGGATTAAACGATACATTTTAAAAATATGAAAGAAAATATTGCAGTCAGAGTTTAGCTTTGGAGTGCCTCAAGGAACGCTCCTGGTTCCATGTTATTTCTTAAACACGGTAAACACAGTTTTCTTTTTATTAAGTATTTTTAAAAATTAAATCATGTTTACCACTCCTAACTAAGCTGCAATGCTTGTGTCTGAAGTTTAGGACAATAGTTGAATTGTGGGCTAGAACCTGCGACGTTATGTTTCGCATTTTGATTCGCGGAACTCTAGTTTCAAATTCTTACTTAACTGTGGAATCATTCGTTTTTATCATAAATACCTGAAAATATACACTAAAGATAGGAGTAACCGGTGGTTATGAGTAGATCGCTCCCATGCTATTTCCAATTATATTCTGTTCTATATTGTATTTCCTTAAAAAATTGGCAAAAAGAGGATACCTCTTAGAGGAACCTCGAACCTACCTATTAGAGGAACCTCGTTACAAAATGGCAGTAAAAAAAAATATCATCACGCAATTCAATTCCCAACACGGGTAGACAGAGATCTAGTATAGAACTAGAAGCACCGAAAATATTTTTGGTACAACGTTACAGGTGGTGAGCCCGTCGTCGTCTTTATGTCCAAGCCAAAGATATAATTCGTACATAAGTTTTTTGAAAAACCCATAGGTACGAACCTGCTACATGGGGAACGAATCGGGTCTCTCGATTCGAAATTCCGACCACCCAACCACTTGGCTATCGTGACTATGTACAAAATGGCAGTTGATTGAAAAATTTCAATCGGTAGATGTAATGTGTGTTATTTATATCGATGAATAACCAGAACCAGATCCTCGTCTTTTTTTTGCGAGATGTTTACAAAAGAAATATCTTCACGCCAATCCCATTACTGAGGTAGACAGATGTCGAGGATATTTTTGACAGGCCAACGATATAATTCTTACATAAGTATGAAAGAAAAACTAATGGCTTTCCTTACGTACGAGTGTACCTGGGTATGAAGTCGGGTCTTTCGACTCGAATTCCGATCACCCAATCACTCCGCTGACATGACTATATAGATGATTACAAAACTTATTTCTACTAAATACCACATGATACATATACTCGTAAGTTAGATCACGCGATACTAGAATTCGTCGTTTCGCTTCCTTGAACAGCTCCGAGCAGCTGTCCCTGCAAAAGGGCCAGCTGCTGGTGGTGAGGAAGAAGGCGGACAGCGGCTGGTGGGAGGGCGAGCTGCAGGCCAAGGGGAGGAACAGACAAGTGGGCTGGTTCCCCGCGAGCTACGTCAAGGTCAGGACCTCATGTCTGTCACGTCTCAAATCTTGCATGCATTTTTTTTACCTTCACTCATAATTTCCCATGGTGGAGTGTGTAAAGATCCGTATAATGAAGTCCTTCCAACCAACTTCACCGAAGGTTTTCTGGTAGACAGGTTGTGACAGGTGGTGAGCCTATCGCCGTCTTACTGTCCAAAAGCTAATATAATATACTTACATGGATAAATATTCGTATGTACATATTAACATGCCATGATTCGATTACAAGCATTTATGTTCAGTACACAAATGTTTGCTCCTAGTGGAATTCGATCCCAATACCCTTAGCTTCGAAGCCAGGGTCACTATTACTACTACTCCCTATCAAATCTGTTTACCCTCTTTTCAGATCCTACAGTCGTCCGGCAGGACCTCTGGCAGGACCACGCCGGTCCTGTCCAAGATGGACCCCGTGCCCACGGAAACTGTTATTGATAAGGTATATTAACATTGTAAGGTGTATACACAAACATACATATACAAACACACGCACACAAGCCTACACACGCACACACACGCACGAAAAGACACGTATGCACGCTCGCAGACACACGCACATACACGTAAGCACAGACACACACAATTTGTTATTTACACTAAACAATTTTAAAAATTTATAGAAATGTGTCCCATATATTTAAATCAAAAAAATTTTATCATTTTCTGCTACGAATAAAGTGTTGTAAAAAAAAAATTAAAAAAAAAACGACATTCGGAATTATGGGGCAGACAGAGGTCTAGATAATAAAGTCCCTTCGACCCACCTTCCACCGAAGATATTATCGCGACAACGTGACAGGTGGTGAGCCCGTCGCGGTCTCTATGTCCAAGCCAACGATATAATCCGTACATAGGTTTCTGAAAAACCCATTGGTACTCTCGACTCGATATTCGGACCGCCCAATCACTCGGCAATCGTGACTATATTTCCTATCTGTTTTATCCCCCACCCCATTACCACGGTTGCTGTAAAGCATCCGAAACGTAGGGAAATAAAAAAATAGTTTGTAAAACTAATTAAAAAGGCGATAAAATCCGAAATACGTTTTATTTCAGATACCTTATTTGTTAACATACATAACATTATCTATGTATATATATATATATATATATATATATATATATATATATATATATATATATATATATATATATATATATATATATATATATATATATATATATATATATATATATATATATACATATATATATATATATATATATGTCTGTCCGCGGCAGGTGATCGCCCTTTACCCATACACGGCGCAAAACGCCGACGAGCTGAGCTTCGAGAAGGACGACATCATCGCCGTCACCGACCGCAGTCAGGACCCGGCCTGGTGGCAGGGTGCGTGCTCACTCAAAGTCGAAGTCAAAATCAAAGTCAAAGTCTTTAAAAAAATATCTACTCGCCATTCCCAATAGATAGAGATCTAGACAGTTATGTTGTTTCCACCCACCTTCCGCCGAAGATATTTTTGATGGCAACGTGCCAGACGGTGAGCCCGACGCCGTCTCAATGTCCAAGCCGACTGTATAATTCGTACATGAGTATTTGAAAAACCCATTGGTACGAGCCGGCCAACTGACGATCGAACTCGGGGTCTCTCGGCTCGAAATTCCGACCACACAACCACTCTGCTATCGAGATTTAATACCACATGGTACTCGCCATTCCCAATACAGCGGTACACAGAGGTTTAGACAATTATGTCGTTTCAGACCGAAGAAATCTATGGGCAATCTTGTCAGATTGCATTATTTTGTTAATTTCGATTATTAAGATTTGTTTATCTAAAATATATAATTCTCTTGTCACTGTTTGTAATTAAACTCCTTCGAAATCGCTCGACCGATTTTCGCGAAATTGTGTGTGCATGTCGGTCATGTCAGCAAATTGGACAACATCTATTTTTCGTCCCCCTAAATGTTAAGTGTTACCCCTAAACTTTTTCTTTATTCTTGAGTCAATATATACGGTAACGATGTAGCCACCGCAAACTATTTGTTAGTCTCATAAAAAAATCGAGAAGGCCTGTACCAATTTGCCTAATTTCAGTTTTGAAATATTTTTAGGAGTCCAAAACAACATACGTAAAAACATTTTTCTTCCTTACAGGTGAACTTCGCGGCATGACTGGCTTGTTCCCGAGCAACTACGTCACGAAACTTGTCAATTAATAATCAAACACTTGCAACACTTCCCATTATAGAGTTAAAACTAACTTGAGCCTCTAGCAACACTTACACGTCATATTTAATGACATATAACCTCAAACTTGTAGTTCTAGAACGAGTTTGATATATAGCTCGCGTTTTTAGAACATAGAGTAGACATTTCCAAATTTAAATATTTTAAATAGATGTTGCTTAGCAAAAATGCATACATAAATAGCGTATGTTCAACTGTTAACTATTTCCTCATTTTACTGGCAATAGTTGAAATGCCAGAAGAAATATACAATGAATAATTAAAACAATAAATAATTCCAATGTGAAACATTCTTTTTAATTTAAGAGTTTTAATCACAGGACTAAGATAAAGTCTCATTATCAGTATTTATGTAATTTGAATGTTGCCATGTTTTTAAAATGTTGATGTTAATCAGAATGATGTAATCAAGTTGTTTTTTTTTTATTATTAGATGTCAATACAATTTTGCTTGTAGGAATAAATGTTATAACTTGATGTAGTAATTATTTCATTTGACCCTTTTTCAACCACCTTTCACCTTTAATACAAAAAGTTCCTTGAGTCGCAAAAATCGATTTATCATCGAATGAAATAAAAGTTGTGACGGGTATTTTATCTACTGTACCATAAATAACTCCGACACAAATTCTTATTTTGGCAAAACTTAAATGTTGTTAACGTACCTACCGTCTACCCAAATATGGCTTTACGGAGCTTAGTCATATGAGTGATTTTACTCCGCCAATTGTTACGAAGGGATTAATTATTGCTGCATCTGTATGTCGCGGCTTAATAATATTCCTATAACTTTCCGCATGTATCTTTAGTGTCAATTAAGGGAAAATTCCATACTCCTCCACTATAACTTTGGAGAGCAAAGTTAGCGGTGCCTCTGTTATATGTTTATTATCTGTGTAGTGGTGCAAAGAGAAGGCCGTAATACGTCCTCTTCACAACAAGCATCCCAATTGGGCTGACGAAGCTTACTTGGAGCGGTTTTGCCTTTCCCACAAAGTTAGACAGTTCATGTACTGAACTCTGATTACTGAGTCCCAACGGCGCGAAGAGCATTGAGAACTTTTGGTGGCAATTCGCCCAACCTAATACTCAACGTATAGTATAATAGTACTTTGAGCATCAGGTATGTATATTGGTTTAGCTCAAAAAGAATATAATAAGTCAGATAATAGGTGGCTAGTGCAGTCCTTGAACATTTTTCTGTAAGAGTCAATAAAATCTCGAAGATGGCAATGGCTAGCCATAGACAACAGACTGAGGTTCTTGGTATATAAACATCATCCATTTGCCAAGCGTGGTATTACCCTCCCCTTTCCCCGTATGTCGAAGGTCTTCGCTTCGTTACAGGGTTCGAGTGCGTCACGACGTTGTCTCCCTTCTTTTAACATGCGGGCCTTCGTTCTCGCAGGTCTCCTCAGATGAAGCTGTAAAGGCCTCCGGGCCAACAGCATCCCGTGGATGGTTTTTAGTCGGTATATTTCTCCTTCTGAGATCCGAGTCCGACACTGTTCTTTTCGGTGGCCTCCCGGTCAGAAAACGTTCGTGCGTAAAACATTTTCCTCCACGGTTATCAACAACAAAAAAAGCGTGGTATTAATAGCAAACCCTCTTGATAGGAATATGTTCTGCGCGGGACTTCAACAAGCTGTTAGTTTAAGTAACAGTTAAGTGGTTAACATAACTCCCAGATTAGAAGAAGGTGTGTAAGGGTGACTGAGATAGAAAATCTAACAGCCTGTAACAACAATACTTGCTCTAAACACAGTACACAAGTACTAAACTTACTGGAATATAAGGTGAAATTAACCTGATTCTGGACCAAGGGTCTTAATGAGATACTGGTAATATTTTCTTTATAATTAACAAATACATACAACAAATAAACTTATTTGTATACTGTATAACTTATATGTTCAACCTAACTACATAAGGTTGAACATATCTTATGCAACGTTTAAGTTCCATAAGATATGTTCAACCGCGTGGTATCGGTGTAAGAACAATACCACCCACTCTTTTGGCACTCTGTGGTAGGAAAAATATGAGGGAAAATCCTATTAAATGACAATCGCTTCAGACAGATGGCGGGAAAACTATCCCGAAAAATACCTGATTGAAACTAAGCAAACGGGTGATAGGTAACAACGTCCACCATGTGCTGCGTCGCCATCTTGTCAAGCCTGGTGATTATGGAAATTTCGCATTATGGGAGAAGAAGTCTGGCAGTGGAAATTAAGTGGAAGTTAAGTAAGAGTAAGTAAGACCTGGTATGCAAATTTATTCCAGTGTTAATGAAAATAGATTTTATTCTGTAACAACTGATATTTTTTTCCGATTATTTTATTTCGTTAAACATGTATAATAATACATCGAAATATTGTATCCATGTTTTACAAAATATCAGTCAAAAGCATCGGTATTTTCGTTGTCGTATCCTAGCATGTAAAAACTAAAAAATATTTCATTAAATCTACTAACCTAAATCCAGGAATGAAGTAAAAACTTGTCTGAAAGATTTCGTCAGTTTTATTAGTGTGTCTATAACGCTGAAAAAACTTATTGTAATCATTCTCTTTGTCTTGGCTGAATGTCTTGGCTGAATCTCTCTTGTTTTGGCTGAAGTCTCCTAGGCCGATCCTGCAGTGTACAGATTTCTTCCTAAAAATAAAAAAAAATTGGAATATGTTTGAAGTTAATAAATATGTGAATTAATCAATAATCGATTGGTTAAGTGATCGGAATTCGAGTCGAGAGACCCGAGTTCGATCCCTAGGTAGGCTCCTCATGTACGATTCATGTCGTTGTCTTAGACGTAAAGGTTGCGTCGGGCTCACCGCTTGTCACGTTGTCCCAAAGATATCTTCGGTGGAAGGTGAGTCAAAACGACTTAATTTTCTAGACCTCTGTCTACTCCAGTATGGATATATACAAATTTGGTACGATATTTATCTATCGGATAGAATATAACATTATGTATATTGATTTCAATGATTCGATTAAATCGAATTGATACTGTATCAAATTAATGTATGCCATCACATATCGATTTATATCGAGCACCTCTAATGTATACTCTATGCGCAACTTAAGTCAAATTTTCAATGGCGGACTTTCGCTGTCGTTTAGACAAAACATTTTAGCACGCGAATTATTTACATAACAACGTATAACCTGCATGCTGTAGTAAAATAATAAATAAAACGTGAATATCGGCAAATCACAATGTCAACAGTCGTGTCGGACTGTTTCACCATCGGCAGTATTGTTGCCACCAAAACATGTTATAATGAGGACATAGAAGGAGAGGTTTTAGCCTTTGATCCTCAAACGAAAATGTTGATACTCAAATGCCCATCCTCCAGTGGCAACCCGAAGCGTCATGATGTTAATATCGTTAATCTCTCGTTGGTCAGCGATGTGCAAATTAAGAAAGAAGTGACCACAGTTCCTGAACCACCGCAGTCTTTAAATCTTCACAGACTGAACACTAGAGTTCGAAACTCCATAGAGAATAAGAGAAGATTAGTGAGTATTCAGTTCTTTTTGTATCGTTCTGTTTAGATGACACAAATATCTAATATTATGTGATGAAATTCCTCTATTGTAAAAGAAAGTGTAAAGGATTTGATTACATCATATCTTTTTACTCTTTAAACTACTAGTTTTGCTGGTAGTAGACGATAGATTTTTTCGAATGTCTTTTTTATACTGATACATATGGTAGGTTACAGTTTTAATGAAATAAATCCTTTTTTATTATTTCAAAGACTAGAATATATATCGAGCTATATGAGGTTAACTGGAGCGATACATACCGTAATTATTAGTTTACTTTTTCCTTCTCTGTCTCGGAATTTTTGGGCCAATACTATGCTGTTATATATTTGCTAACACCAAACAGCTGTGTAATAACTTTTGTTATTTAAAAGGTAGGGATAGCCTTTATAATTATCGGTAGTGAGGCATTCAGGTCAGTGCCACAATCTTACCCATTTCTTTTACTCAAGAGAATTATCTCAACAATTAAATAAAACCTAATCATATTGATGATATTTTAGGCTTGTGTCCTTCAGTGAATTTTTAAAGACCGTTTTAAATATGATGTATCTTTGAGATTGTTTTATGCTACCATGAGTTAGTAGGCATTACCATTTTTACCTATGATATTGGCATTTCCAATTGTCGGAAAGAAAATTGATGAATCTATACACCAAAACCAAATGGTAACTACTGCTTTTAGTTTGAAAGCTAATCCAAATCATCATAATTATGGGCTTTGATGTTTAAAGCTTGACTATACACTAGCAATGTGTAGAAATTTATAGCGAACCCTCCCTTGCATGAGAGGCCTATGTCCATTGGTACAAGAAAGAAAGAAAGAACTATTTATTTGATACACACATTTACAAAAGAAACTTATAAGATAAACTTATAACTTATAGGTTAATTTAACATGTGGTATACCAGATAGGACTCCAACTCAGCGTAATGCTGCAGAGACTGCAGTGCTGGTTTTCAGTTGGAACCTTGGAGTGACTTCACAAATGAGTCAGAGAGCGACCATATATTATTTGCTGCCCTTTTTCATTCTGAATACCAACAATACATAATATATTCATCACTATATATGCATAAATATACACAAAAATCTATAAATGAAAACAAAATGACAAAAAAAAACTCAATAAATTATTATTTAATATAAAAGTATTCATCACCCATTAAATCACCAGTTACCCTGCTAAATTAACATATTTAAATATACACATTCATACATATACACATACATACATACATACATGTACATACTTACACTTATATATACAAATAAATAAATAAATAATGTGTATTTCCATTGTGCGAGTATATATGTTTATTGTATTTTTATGCCAAAAAGAAGAATTTTAATTTTACACAATTGTTTTTTAATTTTGTACAAACTTATCTGGAAATCAAATTTGAGTCTCCAGTTTCAAATTCTGCTCATTCAATTGCTCTGCTTCTTTATTGGTTGGTTATTTTATTGTAAAACAACTGTACCAGAAGTCATGTCGACATATACTCCTCTGGCTAGCATCGCCGTCCGGCGCTGCTTTTCTAGACAGAACCAGTGCAACAGCAGCGCAGACTATGATGGGTAGATGTATCTCTACCCCACATACGACATTCACTTACTGCCACTGTTGGGTAACACATGTTCACCGGCCTTCTCAATATTGCACCGAACCAAACCATAGCATTTATAAAACAAAAATTTTTGTTAATCAATAAATAAAATAAAATATCTTCACGCCATTCCCAATATAGGGGTAGACAGAGGTCAAGTCTAGACAATTAAGTCTTTTTGACCCACCTTCCACCGAAGATATTTTCGGGACAACGTGACAGGTGGTGAGCCCGTCGTCGTCTTTAAGTCCAAGCCAACAATGAAATTCGTACATAAGTTTTTGAAAAACTCATTGGTACTGCCACCTGGGGATCCAACTCGGGTTTCTCGACTCGAAATTCCGACCACCCAACAACTCGGCTATCGTGACTATAGTATATGAGTTTCGCCGTTTGTTAATCAAATGATTAAAAGCGGCGAAATTCATTCGTAAAAATAATCGGTGTAGGTACCGACTAGTTTAGGACCTATTGCAGGTCCTTCATCATTTCCAATACTGGGGTAGACACAGGTATAGACAATTAAGTCCTTACGATCCACCTTCCACCGAAGATATTTTTGGGATAACATGACCGGTGGTGAGCCTGTCGCCGTCTTTACATCCAAGTCAACGATACGAAAAAACCATTGGTATCGAGTCACCTGGGGATCGAACTTGGGTCTCTCGAATCGAATTCCGAACACCAAACCACTGGGCTATCGTGACTTTTATCGTTTTTAATTATTTCAAGAAAGTTTTGATAATTTAAAGATTTTTTTCCTAAAGAATTCTCTTTTAAATTTGCTGCTTGTTATTCAATAGAAAAAAAATACAAATACGAAAATAGATTTTAAATCAATAAACTCTGTTACAGGTGTCAGCTCTGTCTGCGTGTTTAGACCCCGAGGGGCAAAGGTTATTCCTCGCCATAGCAAGGGTTATTGATGATGTCTCGTGGGCTGGACAGAACATCAGGGTGTACAATGAAGTCACCATTACACCACCATATAAGGTATGTGTTTGCAAAACAGCATTCAGAATTAAAATCTACTGTTTTTCAGCATATTTTCATTAGGATCAAGATGTACTACACACACACTCATGATCTAGATGTATGAAACACATATTTCTTCGTTCTATTTTATGACGGTCTAGGCGGTTGAGCGGCCTACACATCGGTAGTTATAGGTTCGCCGGCTCTAAGGTGCCAGGGTTCGATTCCTGGACAGTGCAGTAGATTTTTATTTTTATAGAAAAGGGAGGCATACAAGCAGGTGTCTCACATGATGGTTAGTGATTACCGCCGCCCATGAACACCCGCAATTCCAAAGGCATAGCAGATGTGTTGCCGGCCTTAGGCGGCTCCTCCCCGCCCAGAATTGGGGAGGGGGGTGTGAGCCTCCGGTTACCTGCACTCTCCAGATGAAACGCAGAAGTTTGTTAGACTTCTACTTCACAGTATTCTGTGAAGTCATGGTACTTCCCCGGTCGAGTCGGCCCATTCATACAACAACAAAAGCTGATGTGTGGCTCTACCACTGTTAATTATGGATTTTTTTATGGTTCAGTTACCATGCTAGGCATAATAATTCTGCCAGAATCACTTTTTCTACATTATCTTGGGTCTGGGTGTTTGTGGTAACGGCTTTCATTGTTTCTGATTCCAAAACATGAGTGCTGCTTTAATTACTTACTTTGGAATAAGAGCAATGTATAAAAATTGAGTTTATTATTATTGGGATGCAGCAATATTTCAATAAAACTCTTGTTAGATTTTTAGACACGATATTTATTAATGAGCATGTTGAGCACAAATGACATGACATTTGTTTTATAAAGAAGAAAAAATTACAATTGGCTTGACCTCTTTACTCATTCAACCGTAGATACTCTCCAAGTGACGTGTGCAGTACACAGATATAGTATATTGTTATCATGATACCTACTTAATATATACTCCTATATCCTACTTAGAAGGGTCTGTCTGTCTGACCCTTCGCGGAGAGATCGCTCACGCGAAGAGGCCAGTTGGGAGACCAATGCTGCGTTTTAAGGATTGCGCCAAACGTGATATGGTCGCATTTGACATCCCCTGGAATAAATGGGAGCAACTCGCTGACGATCGTAGTGCCTGGAGGGAGCTGCTGGGTAGAGGCCAGTCGGTTTGTCATGGTGAATGGTTTCGATCCCTAGCTCTAAAACGCGAAAAACGCCACTCACGTCTCTGATGGGGCACGACGGGATGAACAACATACGTGTCATATATGTGGACGTACCTGTCACTCCAGCATAGGTCTTTTTAGACACACGCAGAGGTGTTTCAAAGGGGATAATGCTTAAATCATCTGTATTAGATGTAAAGGCCTATAATAATAATAATAATAATCCTACTTAATATATACTCCTATTAATATATACATAATATATACTTATATATGTTATGTTTTGCATGATCTGCAACAGAATCCAGTATTCTTAGATTTGTCTGTATTTTGAGAGTGATGTTGGGTATTACATTATACCCTATACTACCATAAATTTCGTATCGCCATTACACATATTGTAACACATGCGTATAATGTGTAATGCAAATTAGAAGGGGAAAAACATGAGAAAAAAACTTATTCATTCCACACCGCAAAATAAATTTTGAATGTTTAGAGAGCAAGTTTAAGTTGAAATTAACTTTTGCCTTCCATAACATACCAAAAATTTTGTGGTATTTTTAACACACTTTTATTAGCTTCACCTGTATGTTTGTAACCAACTTCTTTGGGCGCGATTTTGACCCTTTTTAAACGGCCAGATTTTGCTCAAACTTTGTAGATTTATTGAGGACCGATGATAATACACTAATTTGATAAACAAAACTAAAAAGTTTAAAAAAAACACGCGTTTTATAGAAAACCAAACTAAAAAATAGAAAATAAATTTTAATAAATTTAAATTAAGAATAGCGTTAAAAATTTCAATAAATATAAATTAATAATAGTGTGATAAAAAAAAAATATTTTATTGTGAAAAAAGCGTGGGGTGCATGGTGTCAATAGTTATAAATATTTTATTGACAGATATGAGTAGAGTGATTATCATTTTGATAATATCTTAAAAAGCACCCCACGCTTTTTCAAAGTAAAATATTTTTTTTATTGAAAACATGAAAGCCGAGTGGTTGGGGTGATTGGGATTCGGGATGAATCTTCACGCAATTTCAAATACAGGGGTAGACAGAGGTCTAGTCTAGACAAATAAGTTCCTTCAACCCACCTTCCACCTAAGACATTTTCGGGACAACGTGACAGGTGGTGAGCCCGTCGCCGTCTTTATGTCCAAGCCAACGATATAATTCATACAGAAGTTTTTTGAAAACCCCATTGGTTTGCCTGCCACGTGGGTATCAAACTCGTGTCTCTTGACTAGAAATTCCGACCACCCAACCACTCGGCTATCGTGACTTATTAAGTTACTTATTTTTATCATATAATTATGATATAATTTCAGGTAGAGAATGTAACAGGGGAGCAGGACTCAAAACCCTACAATTACATACGGAAATTCGTCGAAAGACATTGGAAGGATCACCGTGACCATGCGGCTGCATCAAACTCAAACCAACAATAGTTACAACAAATTTATACATATACAATATTATATTTATATGGTTTTATATGTTTTACACGTCACATTATTTTAAAAGTTTGTGGGGCAGTCGAAGAATCATCAACAGCTCTATTTTCGTTTTAAAATTATGTGCAAAATAAAAACTTGTTACTACTAAAATATTTTAACTCAAAAGAAAATTTTGACGGTCGATATTTTCCTAATTTTACAATTAAATGGTTAAAATTACAGAAAATTTTAATTTCATAACAACTATACACCTTTGATTTCCCCACAAATTAAATCAGTAATGAAAAAAAGTTACTTTTATCAAACTGGCAACACCAAATATAAAATATCATTAACTTTTTCTTTTATCTATATTAAAAAAAAACTTATTTCCTCTTCATTTAAAGTCAGTCAACGAAGAATAAAATTCTATATATTTGTATAGATCTCTCGGAAATTGTTACAAATTAAATCATATTAATCTCGAACAACTTTCGCGAAATCTGTACGGAGATTTGTTTTTTTTTTTTTGTTTTGGGGTCCTCCAAATTTTTGTATGGTATCATCGTTCCTTTAGGTCGGCATTGCCATGGTAAATTTGTATTTTACCAAAATCACTAATTTTTTGTAACATCAACATTGTTATTTAATTTTTTCTTAAATTGTTTTGTTTTTTAACTTTTTTTTGTGTCAAAGTAAATATTTTCCGTAACCAAACCGTGTAACCAAGTTTGTTTTAAAATGTCTTATATAGTAGACCATGGCCTTGCGATATGTTCGGGATAAAATTTGGAGTTATCATTTTATATTTCTAGTGTATAGTATACTATTTATATGAAGTTGGATTAAGTAATGGTAAAAAAAATATTAAAAAATTGAAAAACTTGTTATTCTGTGTTTTATTTTTAATCGACTGAAAAGAGGATAAATAAAAAATTATAAATATCTTCACACAGTTCCCATTACAGGGGTAGACAGAGGTCTAGTCTAGACAATTGAGTCCCTTTGACCCACCTTCCACCGAAGATATTTTCGGGACAACCCATTGGTACGAGCCCGCCACCAGGGGATCGAACACGGGTCTCTTTTAATTCCGACCATACATCCACTCGGCTATCGTGACTTTGTTTTCCTATATTTAAAAATATTATTATGTTTATGTGTAGTCTGCCAATACGCACTAGAATTCTGTATCAAAGCGAATTAAAGAGATGACAATGAATCTATTATATACAGAATCTATTAGCGACAGTATCATTGATATCGTAATCTTTTCAAACTAAACATTTTCTACACATTTAATTGTTCTATGGAAACTTGTGAGATTATGAATTAAAAATAAGATGGCATTATAAACTTATAGAAAAGGTAACCGTATTAAGCATATTTATCATTATTTTAAAGTTTTTACCAGAACTTAGTGTATAGACAAAAATCCGCCGTGTGTATGGCGTTTACACCTGTTTTCATAGTATTGCCAGCTGCGATGTTTCGGTTTCGATTCCCGGCCGGTTCAATGTAGAAAACATTTTCTCGCATCAGGGTGTTTTTGGTACCTTCGTTGTTTCTGTTTCGGCAATACAAGTGTTTAAGCTACTTTGGGACCATAGCAATGCATGTGATGTTGTACCTATCTATATATGTATTTTTTATTTATTTAATATACATAACGAAATATTTGAAGTCACGATAGCCGAGTGTTTGGGTGGTCGGAATTTCGAGTCAACTTACCCGAGATCGACCCCCTAGTGACAGGCTCGTACCAATGGGTTTTCAACTTATGTACGCATTACATTGAAATGGCGACGGCTCACCACCTGTCACGCTGTCCCGAAATATCTTCGGTGGAAGTTGGGTCGAATCGACTCAATTGTCTAGATCTCTGTCTACCCCTGTATTGGGAATGGCGTGAAGATATATTATCATTATACATAATTATATTGGTAAAAAGGTTTATAAGCTACGTATTGTTTCCACCAGCTAATTACATTTATGCATCTCGCAATTTATCATGATAACGTATCATACCGTGACTACAAACAAGCAACTCACCTCGATAAAATTTTGACACAAAAAACTTACGTATATTACTGCTCTTATTGAAAAAGTCACGATAGCCGAGTTGTTGGGTGGTCGAAATTTCGAGTCGAGAGACCCGAGTTCGATCCCCAGGCAGTACCAATGAGTTTTTCAAAAACTTGTGTACGAATTTCATCGTTGGCTTGGACATAAAGGCGGCGACGGGCTCAGCACCTGTCACGTTGTCCCGAAAATATCTTCGGTGGAAGGTGGGTCAAAGGGACTTAATTGTCTAGACTTGACCTCTGTCTACCCCTGTATTGGGAATTGTGTGAAGATATTTTTTTTCTTATTGAAGAACAAGTCTATCATCCCATCTTATTATTGCTATATAGAGTATTTGTTAAGAAGAGTGCTGGCTCGGAGATGGTGCACATGTATCATATATAATGTCATTAATTGTATTATTTAAGTATTTAATCTATATAAGTTTATATTTGTATGTATTTATATTTATTTTTATATGTATGTATAAATGTAGTTGTATATATTTTATACTCATGTATTATATCAATATTTTATTTTACTTAATTGTGTCTATCATATTTATCTGCTTCACCTACTTTATCCAATCTCTGCATCACCCAAAGGTGGACTGACAGAGGTTCCTCAGGCATTAAGTCCGCCTATACATTAAAGGTATGAAGTTTAATAAATAAATAAATAATACGATGCTATTTTGTAAACACAGAAGTTAGCAAAAATTTTAAAAACGAAAATTCTAACCCGGGTTCGATACCCATGTGGCAGGCTCGTACCAATGGCTTTTTAAAAACTTATGTACGAATTATATCGTAGGCTTTGATAAAAAGACGGTGACGGGCTCACC
Source organism: Sericinus montela (assembly GCA_029286605.1). Lineage (NCBI taxonomy): Eukaryota > Metazoa > Arthropoda > Insecta > Lepidoptera > Papilionidae > Sericinus > Sericinus montela. The sequence continues at coordinate 186,135 of JAGSMR010000120.1, read as the reverse complement.
ACCTGTCACGCTGTCCCGAAATATCTTCGGTGGAAGGTGGGTCAAAGGGACTTAATTGTCTAGACTTGACCTCTGTCTACCCCTGTATTGGGAATTGTGTGAAGATATTTTTTTTCTTATTGAAGAACAAGTCTATCATCCCATCTTATTATTGCTATATAGAGTATTTGTTAAGAAGAGTGCTGGCTCGGAGATGGTGCACATGTATCATATATAATGTCATTAATTGTATTATTTAAGTATTTAATCTATATAAGTTTATATTTGTATGTATTTATATTTATTTTTATATGTATGTATGTATGTATAAATGTAGTTGTATATATTTTATACTCATGTATTATATCAATATGTTATTTTACTTAATTGTGTCTATCATATTTATCTGCTTCACCTACTTCATCCAATCTCTGCATCACCCAAAGGTGGACCGGCAGAGAATGCCTCAGGCATTAAGTCCGCCTATACATTAAAGGTATGAAGTTTAATAAATAAATAAATAATACGATGCTATTTTGTAAACACAGAAGTTAGCAAAAATTTTAAAAAACGAAAATTCTAACCCGGGTTCGATACCCATTTGGCAGGCTCGTACCAATGGCTTTTTTAAAAACTTATGTACGAATTATATCGTTGGCTTTGATAAAAAGACGGTGACGGGCTCACCACCTGTCACGTTGTCCCGAAAATATCTTCGGTGGAAGGTGGGTCAAAGGGACTTAATTGTCTAGATTAGACCTCTGTCTAGCCCTGTATTGGGAATTGCGTGACGATATTTTATTTAAAAAGGTGTAATTCATATACTGGCCAATCAAGAAATTTCTTAAACTACTTGGTTTATAAATATCGTAGCATTGCCAAAACAGGGGTATACAGAGGCGTAGACAATTAAGTTCGAGGACATTATTTGGCACAACGTGACAGGTGGTGAGCACGTCGCCGTCTTTATGTCCAAGCCAACGATATAAATCGTACATAAGTTTTTGAAAAACTCATTGAACTTGGGGATCGAGTCGAGTCTCTTTACTCGAAATTCGATCACGCAACCACTCGACTTTCGTACCTTAATTGAGTGACATAAGTGACAGAGAATTTATTATATTTATTTTTATATGTATGTATGTATGTATGTATGTATGTATGTATGTATGTATGTATGTATGTATGTATGTATGTATGTATGTATGTATGTATGTATGTATGTATGTATGTATGTATGTATGTATGTATGTATGTATGTATGTATGTATGTATGTATGTATGTATGTATGTATGTATGTATGTATGTATGTATGTATGTATGTATGTATGTATGTATGTATGTATGTATGTATGTATGTATGTATGTATGTATGTATGTATGTATGTATGTATGTATGTATGTATGTATGTATGTATGTATGTATGTATGTATGTATGTATGTATGTATGTATGTATGTATGTATGTATGTATGTATGTATGTATGTATGTATGTATGTATGTATGTATGTATGTATGTATGTATGTATGTATGTATGTATGTATGTATGTATGTATGTATGTATGTATGTATGTATGTATGTATGTATGTATGTATGTATGTATGTATGTATGTATGTATGTATGTATGTATGTATGTATGTATGTATGTATGTATGTATGTATGTATGTATGTATGTATGTATGTATGTATGTATGTATGTATGTATGTATGTATGTATGTATGTATGTATGTATGTATGTATGTATGTATGTATGTATGTATGTATGTATGTATGTATGTATGTATGTATGTATGTATGTATGTATGTATGTATGTATGTATGTATGTATGTATGTATGTATGTATGTATGTATAAATGTAGTTATATATATTTTATACTCATGTATTATATCAATATTTTATTTTACTTAATTGTGTCTATCATATTTATCTGCTTCACCTACTTTATCCAATCTCTGCATCACCCAAAGGTGGACTGACAGAGAATTCCTCAGGCATTAAGTCCGCCTATACATTAAAGGTATGAAGTTTAATAAATAAATAAATAAATAAATAAATAAATAAATAAATAAATAAATAAATAAATAAATAAATAAATAAATAAATAAATAAATAATACGATGCTATTTTGTAAACACAGAAGTTAGCAAACATTTTAAAAAACGAAAATTCTAACCCGGGTTCGATACCCATTTGGCAGGCTCGTACCAATGGCTTTTTTAAAAACTTATGTACGAATTATATCGTAGGCTTTGATAAAAAGACGGTGACGGGCTCACCACCTGTCACGTTGTCCCGAAAATATCTTCGGTGGAAGGTGGGTCAAAGGAACTTAATTGTCTAGATTAGACCTCTGTCTAGCCCTGTATTGGGAATTGCGTGACGATGTTTTATTTTAAAAAAGGTGTAATTCATATACTGGCCAATCAAGAAATTCTTATGACGCAATCCTTAATTTTGTACGCATTCGTAAAAAGAAATATGTTTGCCGTAATCGCCGGGCCAGCCGCAATGGAACCTCACAAGTCTGATTGTCCGCAATGAGGGGAACTAACCTGGAACACCATTTAACCCAGATAATACGCAAATAATTAGCACAGAAAGTGCAACCCCAACGACAGTCACGAGTAGACTTGATAACATTCAGGCGTTTCAATCTAGTACGAACTGCACTGCACTTTCTCACACTTCACTCTCTTTCTTTAAATAGCGCAAGAGAAGACCACGTGTGTCACTTTTTGCAGACGAATCGATAATTGTAATGCGTGACGACAAATGGCAGTGAAACTATTACGAAAAATACCACACTAGAAAGCAGTTTATTTTTTTTTTTTAATATATATATATATATATATATATATATATATATATATATATATATATATATATATATATATATATATATATATATATATATATATATATATATATATATATATATATATATATATATATATATATATATATATATATATATATATATATATATATATATATATATATATATATATATATATATATATATATATATATATATATATATATATATATATATATATATATATATATATATATATATATATATATATATATATATATATATATATATATATATATATATATATATATATATATATATATATATATATATATATATATATATATATATATATATATATATATATATATATATATATATATATATATATATATATATATATATATATATATATATATATATATATATATATATATATATATATATATATATATATATATATATATATATATATATATATATATATATATATATATATATATATATATATATATATATATATATATATATATATATATATATATATATATATATATATATATATATATATATATATATATATATATATATATATATATATATATATATATATATATATATATATATATATATATATATATATATATATATATATATATATATATATATATATATATATATATATATATATATATATATATATATATATATATATATATATATATATATATATATATATATATATATATATATATATATATATATATATATATATATATATATATATATATATATATATATATATATATATATATATATATATATATATATATATATATATATATATATATATATACGTATTTATTAATTTAAAAAATATATTTTTAATATATATATATATATATATATATATATATATATATATATATATATATATATATATATATATATATATATATATATATATATATATATATATATATATATATATATATATATATACGTATTTATTAATTTAAAAAATATATTTTGCTTAATAATAATAGTTTGAGTAATAGTGATAAAAATATTCATGTATATAGGAATTTAACTTAATTTAATTTATGCGGGTCGTCCCTTCGGCACAAGCAATGGTTTAAGTACTGACAGTCGAACCAGCTCGGAATCGGAAACATAGTCAGGATGTCTTGTTACTTGCGATACTTATGTATTGTTGTTTATACGTAATTATCATTAACGTTATGTTACGTAAATCTATTTTCTATTTATAAATGTCATAACCTTCATCCTGGATAACTTATGCATTAGCGTTCAACTTACTGCCAATGGTAGAAACAAGAAATTCTTATGACGCAATCCTTAATTTTGTACGCATTCGTAAAAAGAAACATGTTTGCCGTAATCGCCGGGCCAGCCGCAATGGAACCTCACAAGTCTATTTGTCCGCAATGAGAGGAACTAACCTGGAACACCATTTAACCCAGACAATACGCAAATAATTAGCACAGAAAGTGCAACCCCAACGACAGTCACGAGTGGACTTGATAACATTCAGGCGTTTCAATCTAGTACGAACTGCACTGCACTTTCTCACACTTCACTCTCTTTCTTTAAATAGCGCAAGAGAAGACCACGTGTGTCACTTTTTGCAGACAAATCGATAATTGTAATGCGTGACGACAAATGGCAGTGAAACTATTACGAAAAATGCCACACTAGAAAGCAGTTTATTTTTTTATTTATTTAATAATTTAGGCACACACAAAAAAGGAGAAATATTATAATATATATATATATATATATATATATATATATATATATATATATATATATATATATATATATATATATATATATATATATATATATATATATATATATATATATATATATATATATATATATATATATATATATATATATATATATATATATATATATATATATATATATATATATATATATATATATATATATATATATATATATATATATATATATATATATATATATATATATATATATATATATATATATATATATATATATATATATATATATATATATATATATATATATATATATATATATATATATATATATATATATATATATATATATATATATATATATATATATATATATATATATATATATATATATATATATATATATATATATATATATATATATATATATATATATATATATATATATATATATATATATATATATATATATATATATATATATATATATATATATATATATATATATATATATATATATATATATATATATATATATATATATATATATATATATATATATATATATATATATATATATATATATATATATATATATATATATATATATATATATATATATATATATATATATATATATATATATATATATATATATATATATATATATATATATATATATATATATATATATATATATATATATATATATATATATATATATATATATATATATATATATATATATATATATATATATATATATATATATATATATATATATATATATATATACGTATTTATTAATTTAAAAATATATTTTGCTTAATAATAATAGTTTGAGTAATAGTGATAAAAATATTCATGTATATAGGAACTTCTCTTTGCCAACTGCTACTAATGTACTATTCAAAATTGTTTTGGCTTATAGCATTCATCTGTAAGATATATTATGATACTTAGTAAAGCTAAACTAAGAAAATGTGAGGAGAAATGAAACAAAAGAAATAAAATGCGTATTCATCGTTTATTCAGTAAAGCCTTACAATTAGAAATGGTTACAATGAAAGACATAACACAATATATATAAAACGCATGTGAGTTACATTGAGGAAATTAGTTTAAAACACTATTGTATACACATAGTAAAATATAAAATAATATTGTTTCAAATATTACCACACCTCACTTAAGTTGAAAGAATATAATATTTTACATTTAGCGTTAGCTGTATGCCAATTTGTTAGAGATATTTTCGCTTTAATTAAAACCGAAAAATATGCAAACTTGGAGCAAAAATGTTTACGATTAACTATTAATAACTTTTAAACATTTTAAACTAATCCCCGCCAATTCAACCACATTAACATTAAAAATTAAAACAACTTCTAGCGAATTAAACTAAAGAAAAAAAAAAAACAATTTCCGTTATAGCTTACTAATAATACATACTCATATGTATTATATTTTAATTTATTTAAACTTAATACTACCAACTGTCGCCACATTTTCTCTAATTAAATATAACAAGTTTTTAAAAACGTTTAAATGTCTAAAATAAATATTTTGAAATTTCTAAGCGAACAATTTAAACATGGCCGATTAACATTTAAACTCAAGCGAATATGAATATTATACATTACAGAGTAAAATCCAAAGAAAGCTAACTGAATGTTAAATTATGTGTATATAGACATTTATAATAAACCTACATGACACTTAGTGATAAATATGTTTTGAGATGAATTATTTAAGAAATTACAACAAACGCACTACTTCCTAGAATTCCTTTGAAGTATTTGGAAAAGTAAAAAAATAACCTTAACTCTATTTTCCTATAAAAATTCAGTGTTTGACTTTTCTTGTCAATGCAACAACAAAATATAATAAGAGATACCATCTTAGGAATAATTAGTCTCTAAGAAAATGTCTCTTGCAATTATTTATATATATTGAATTGATAAAACTAATTTCAGTAGGAGTATACAAGACAGTAAGAAAATACAAATTATTCTGATAATTAAAAATTTTTTTCAAGTACTTTTTTCTTTTCAATTCACTGCAACCTTTTCTCAAAGCAATGTAGTCTTTTATTTAGTGCCAAAGAATATTAGAATCAAATTTTTATGCAAAGGCTGTAAGATCGTGATTTCTTTGCTTTCAAGTATGGTAAGTGAGACATATTCTATGATTGCCGAATTGGCGCCAAAAACAATCATATATTACATTCTATAAACATTTTCAGCACTTAATGATTATCAACAGACATTTCTATTTGGCAACTTAAAATTATTATGACATTGCTTTATTAAGTTTTTTTTTGACTATACAGTAAATTGAATTTAGTTTGAGCATTATTCTCAAATTTATAATTCGACTGAATCTATCCAAAGCTAACGCGGGAGACCAAATGCTATATTTATTATATTTCAGGTAAAATGGCTTTCAAATACAAAAATCCCTTGTGTTTATTTGACTATGATTAAAATGTTAAAAAATATATTTTTAATATATATATATATATATATATATATATATATATATATATATATATATATATATATATATATATATATATATATATATATATATATATATATATATATATATATATATATATATATATATATATATATATATATATATATATATATATATATATATATATATATATATATATATATATATATATATATATATATATATATATATATATATATATATACGTATTTATTAATTTAAAAAATATATTTTGCTTAATAATAATAGTTTGAGTAATAGTGATAAAAATATACATGTATATAGGAACTTCTCTTTGCCAACTGCTACTAATGTACTATTCAAAATTGTTTTGGCTTATAGCATTCATCTGTAAGATATATTATGATACTTAGTAAAGCTAAACTAAGAAAATGTGAGGAGAAATGAAACAAAAGAAATAAAATGCGTATTCATCGTTTATTCAGTAAAGCCTTACAATTAGAAATGGTTACAATGAAAGACATAACACAATATATATAAAACGCATGTGAGTTACATTGAGGAAATTAGTTTAAAACACTATTGTATACACATAGTAAAATATAAAATAATATTGTTTCAAATATTACCACACCTCACTTAAGTTGAAAGAATATAATATTTTACATTTAGCGTTAGCTGTATGCCAATTTGCCAGAGATATTTTCGCTTTTAATTAAAAACCGAAAAATATGCAAACTTGGAGCAAAAATGTTTACGATTAACTATTAATAACTTTTAAACATTTTAAACTAATCCCCGCCAATTCAACCACATTAACATTAAAAATTAAAACAACTTCTAGCGAATTAAACTAAAGAAAAAAAAAAAACAATTTCCGTTATAGCTTACTAATAATACATACTCATATGTATTATATTTTAATTTATTTAAACTTAATACTACCAACTGTCGCCACATTTTCTCTAATTAAATATAACAAGTTTTTAAAAACGTTTAAATGTCTAAAATAAATATTTTGAAATTTCTAAGCGAACAATTTAAACATGGCCGATTAACATTTAAACTCAAGCGAATATGAATATTATACATTACAGAGTAAAATCCAAAGAAAGCTAACTGAATGTTAAATTATGTGTGTATATAGACATTTATAATAAACCTACATGACACTGAGTGATAAATATGTTTTGAGATGAATTATTTAAGAAATTACAACAAACGCACTACTTCCTAGAATTCCTTTGAAGTATTTGGAAAAGTAAAAAAATAACCTTAACTCTATTTTCCTATAAAAATTCAGTTTTTGACTTTTCTTGTCAATGCAACAACAAAATATAATAAGAGATACCATCTTAGGAATAATTAGTCTCTAAGAAAATGTCTCTTGCAATTATTTATATATATTGAATTGATAAAACTAATTTCAGTAGGAGTATACAAGACAGTAAGAAAATACAAATTATTCTGATAATTAAAAATTTTTTCCAAGTACTTTTTTCTTTTCAATTCACTGCAACCTTTTCGCAAAGCAATGTAGTCTTTTATTTAGTGCCAAAGAATATTAGAATCAAATTTTTATGCAAAGGCTGTAAGATCGTGATTTCTTTGCTTTCAAGTATGGTAAGTGAGACATATTCTATGATTGCCGAATTGGCGCCAAAAACAATCATATATTACATTCTATAAACATTTTCAGCTTTTAATGATTATCAACAGACATTTCTATTTGGCAACTTAAAATTATTATGACATTGCTTTATTAAGTTTTTTTTGACTATACAGTAAATTGAATTTAGTTTGAGCATTATTCTCAAATTTATAATTCGACTGAATCTATCCAAAGCTAACGCGGGAGACCAAATGCTATATTTATTATATTTCAGGTAAAATGGCTTTCAAATACAAAAATCCCTTGTGTTTATTTGACTATGATTAAAATGTTAAAAAAATATATGTGTAATATACCAAATGTGAGTCTTCTAAGCGACCAGTAGAAAAAAGGACGGGATTCGGACAAACTCAACACATGTTATACACATGGATGTGTTAAATATTGAATTAAATATTAAAAATAAATTTATAAGTTTTAGCCCCTGCCCACCAAGCCAGACATGGCTTATTTTTTTAAAGTTTTTTTTTAGTTAATGTTATGAATTACATATTACTACGTCTAAAAACGCCTTATATATCTTGTTAATTTACATAAATGCAGGTAAGTTTCCATAAATACGATAACATCTGACAGTACAACTTATATTGTTTTTATTTTTTTGTAGATAACGTTATTATACAAATACATATACATCAAAACTACAAATAGTAAAATTAAAAAAAATGTCTTTGCCTCCAAATGCCTTTGCCCCAACAGTCTGTTGCCCTAGTCTTATAGAAAATTAAAAAAAATATACCGATCATAGTCAAATAAACCAAAAGGTTGTCTATCGCTACTTTTTATACTAATTCCTACTACAGGCGACCTAAGAACCTATACGGCTAGAAAAAAATTTAGCACAAGTGACGAATTTTATTTTTTTTCGACTCGATAAAAGCATTCTTTACTTCAGCCAGATTTTTTCAAATTATAGAGTAAAATATAGTTTTAGAAAAAAATTATATTTTTCCTTTTTTACGTTTATGATATGTTATTTTTTTATACTATTGTACTTTGTGGTTGTGCAGAAAGTACAAACGGTTTGTAGAAAGTTTCTATTACGCTATATAAAAATTTATAAATATATGTATACTAATACAATAAGTGCAGATATTGCTTTGTGTTTTTTTATATTAAATATTCAAATAAATAAATAATTTCGAATTTATTTTACTGTTATATTATCACATATTTACTATCAAAATTACCTTAATAATAGCCTTTCCTTGGCCACAATATATATACGTATATATAACAAATAATATATACGATTGTTCTTGTATGGAGAGATTTAAGTGTGGCGTATTTGTGCAATAAATGTTTTTTTCATTTTGTTTCTTTCAATACCCTATTTTTATCTGACCTCTCGCTCGCACGCATCGGTCTATTAATGTTGTGCTTTAGAGAGAAATTATATCGATATTAATATTTTTCTTCACTTTCTTATGGGCACGGGATATACAATCGCTACTAACATGCAGACCTATAAATTATACAATTCAAATATTTTCGAAAAAAGAGAAAAAACCTTAAAAAAAATACACTAAAGAATTTATTGCCTGTGTTGTCAGTGGATTGGTTCTCAAAATATAACAATTTGCCAAAAAAAATCAAACGTTTAAAACATACGATTATAAAAAAATTGCTCCATCAGACTTTTCTATTACCTATCATACTTGAATAAATGAAGTTTTTGAAGTTTCGTGTACATCCTGTACGGGAATTAGTATTCTATTTGTATAGCCGTAAGGTGCTGGATCGCGACTCGCCCGTCAGCCTATCTTAAGAATGTTACCAACAAACTCAGTCTTTTAGATGCGCTTTAGTTCAAGATGATAAGTCTGGGAGGCAGCATGCCTTTCTTACTCAGCCATACACTGCAAGGACAGATAGAGAAATATTATAAAATATATCTATAGCAGACTAATGATATTAAAAATAAATATATTTATGCCCCATTACAGGGGTAGACAGAGGTCTAGTCTAGACAATTAGGTCCCTTCGACCCACCTTCCACCGAAGATATTTTCGGGAAAACGTGACAGGTGGTGAGCCCGTCAACGTCTTTGTGTCCAAAACAACGATACAATTCGTACATAAGCTTTTTAAAAAAAAACCATTGGTAAAAACCTGCCACTTGAGGATCGAACTCGGGTCTTATGTCTCGAAATTCCGACCACCCAACCACTCGGCTCGGGGGGAACAAGCTAAATCTTTACAAATCTCACTTAGGGGGCAAGTGCAAGGGGTCTAGTATTCTTTGCTACAAATACTAGTCTTTTACAAGACACCAACGAGTTTAATGTAAATTCTTCAAGTGCTCATATCACCCACGGGAATCACGCCTCGAGACTCTAAATATTTTCTAGGGTGCATACGTATGGATCCCAAGGTCGGCGTGCCGGTATTTATACGACTTTTTATAACAACTTGTATACATATAACTTGTATACATATAAATGTGCGACTCACCCAATCCCGGCGCCCAGCAAGAGCGACACAATGTTGGTGACCAACACTGCGGCGATGGCGCCGCGACTGAACAGACACGTGCGACGGACGGACAGACAGTGGCTCTGTAACACGAAATAGATAAAATAAATAAAACATAAAATATATCTTCACGCAATTCCTAATACAGGGGTAGACAGAGGTCTAGTCTAGACAGTTAAGTCCCTTCGACCCACCTTCCACCGAACATATTTTTCGGGACAACGTGACAGGTGGTGAGCCCGTCGCCGCCTTTATGTCCAAGCCAACGATGAAATTCGTACATGAGTTTTTGAAAAACTCATTGGTACTGCCACCTGGGGATCGAACTCGGGTCTCTCGACTCGAAATTCCGACCACCCAACAACTCGGCCATCGTGACTTTTGAATATTTTGAAAATAGATAAATAAATACATACACATGTATAGAAATTACATTAAAGTGAGCAGCTAATGAATGTGTGTCGTAAGATCGGTAACAACGAAGGTACTACAAACACCACAGACACGAGGCAATGCAGGTTATCTGGATTGTGTTAAGGACTTAATTGTCTAGACCCCTGGCTACCCCAGTACTGGTGATGGCGTGAAGATATATTTTTACGTACTTTCAATTGGTATTAGATAGGGACATCATGACATACATTGTACATACTAGTATTATGGAATCAGAAACAACGATGGTTCCACAAACACCCAGACCCGAGTAAATAAAAAAGTAAGGAAAAAAAGTATAAAACGTGTTTTCTTTATTTACCCGACCGGAAATCGAACCCGGGACCTCGGGGCGCACCATGCAAACCGGTGTGTGTGTTTCTCGTACACGAAGGTCGTCATTTCAGTATATAGAACGTAGAGTCACGATAACCGAATGTCGAGTCAAGAGACTCGAGTTCGATCCCCAGGTGGCAGGCAGGTACCAATGGGTTTTTCATAAAACTTAATGCACGAATTACATCGTTGGCTTTGGACATAGAGACGGCGACGGGCACACCACCTGTCACGTTGTCCCGAAAATATCTTCGGCGGAAGGTTGGTCGAAGAGACTTAATTCTCCAGATTAGACCTCTGTCTACCCCTGTACTGAAAATTGCGTGAAGATATTTTTTGTCATACAAGAACGTAAGGCTGTAAGAACTGCGCCGACCTGCTGCATCACCGGCGCGGCGAGCTGCTGCTCCAAAACCTCAATGGAGGAGGTGGCTGACGGCGGGCCGCGGGCGCTCTGGGGGTGCTTGAACCTCCAGTCCCTGGAAACCGGAGGCATGGCATAGTTAATCGACTCAGGCGTTACTTTTGCGGAAATTCATTGTAAAGTTGTTATTGAAAAAGTTACTTCGCAACATCCCGCATGCAAATATAAAAAGGTATATGTTACCTGGTCCGAAGAGAAGAAGCGCACCACCCTCCCTCCCACAGATGCGTGCACTAATTCCACTGTATGCACCACCACCACCACCACTACACTCAAACCAGGTAACATATACCACCACCGAAAAAGAGACACGTGTTTCGCCTCAAAACAAGGCATTATCAAGCGAGTAGACTCTACGATGAGCGACCGCAGAGTAAAAGCTGCGAGCAAAGCATATTTTATATAAAAAGCAGTTTAGATGTGACTAGCGATCCACCGCGGCTTTGCATGGGGTTGCAGTGCATACAAGCATACACTATACAGGCGATTTGTCTGAGAAATGCGACTTCTTCAGGAAATTCATGCTACTACACTAAATAAGTTTAAGAATGACGTCAAAAATCATTATCTAAATCCGTGTAATAAATAATTGATATTGTAATAAAGTAAGTAAGTAAAGCATAACTTCGGTGGAGGGTGGGTCGAAGGGACTTAATTGTCTAGACTAGACTACTGGCTGCCCCTGTATTGGGAATGACGTGAAGATATTTATGTAATAATTGATTACCATTATCAATATTCTAGTTTCGGTAATTCATGATTATAATATATACACACATTCTTACTTACGTTAATGTATGTCTATTATATTTCATATCTTTATTATATTAGTCTGTTATTATAACATTATATTAATATATTGGTTTAGTTTACTTAGGTATTTGCATGTAAGTGTATTATACATACACACTGCCTCCTACTGTCCTTAAGTCTTTTCTTAGCCTAAGGTTGCCTGGAAGAGACCGCTCTTTAGCGATAAGACCGCCTTATTGTAAAGCATTTCTTAAGTTTTATTTTTATTTTAGTTTTTTCATATTTATTGTGGTGTACAATAAGGTATATACACATAAGGTGCGAGGTGTGTGATACTGCGATCGCCAATCCAACTGCCAAGCGTGGCGATTACGGTCAACCCTCCCGTGTGAGAGGGGTCTCTGTCCTGGAGTGGACTTTTACAGGCCGTGATAATGATGATACGCTCTTGTACGATCGGAAAGAGAGAAAAGTCTAAAGCACCATAAAAGAGAACGTTCACTCACTTCGGTGGCAACTGGTCCGGTCTACTGCTCCACTCCCACACCCAATCGTTGGAGTCATCCTGTCGGAAAAAGAAAATAGGTTTTTTCAACAGTGGTAGAGCCACGCATCAGCTTTTGTTGTTGCATGAATGGGCCGGCTCGACCGGGGAAGTACCACGACCTCACAGAATACCGGCGTGAAATAGAAGTCTAACAAACTTCTGCGTTTCGTCTGGTCAGTGCAGGTAACCAGAGGCCCACAACCCCCCTCCACCTATTCTTCAATCTAAGAACGGCAACGCATCTGCTATGCCTCTGGTATTGCGTGAGCCACCTGCTCGTTTGCCTCCCTTTTCTATAAAAACCAGTTTAAATAACAGTATAATAAGTCACGATAGCCGAGTTGTTGGGTGGTCGGAATTTCGAATCAAAAGACCCGAGTTCGATCCCAGGTGGCAGGCCAATCGTCGTACCAATGGGTTTTTCAAAAACTTATGTACGAATTAAATCGTTGGCTTGGACATAAAGACGGCGACGGGCTCACCATCTGTCACGTTGTCCCGAAAATATCTTCTGTGGAAGGGTCGAAGGGACTTAATTGTCTAGACCAGACCTCTGTATACTGTATCGGGAATTGCGTGTAGATATTTATTTTATTTATTTATAATACAAGTGTTTTATTGATGTTAACATAGCTGTAAAGTTACAAACATTGAGTAAGAATTTGGTTAGTAATTAACAGAAGCCCTAGAGTGATAGAAAATTTCAACTGAACCGTGGCTCGGAGGGAAGAGCGTCGGCCACGGTATGGAAGGTTGCGGGTTCGATCCCCGTTCGAGCCCACCTCAGTTAAGATAAATTTCTCATTTAGTTCACAACACATTGTAAAACACATAAATAATATAGCGGTCGATTTGCTGACTCGCCAGGTCGGGTGTCCGTGACCTGGGGAGGATGTCTCCTCCACTAGTGTGCGCCATGGGTAATGGTATATATGTGTGGTATAGTACGAACTTCGATAGCGAGATGTAGGATGTCGATGTGTTTCTGGAATCCGCCACCAGCGAGCTTCTTGTGTGGAGACATAGATGTCGCCACAGTAAATTAATTCGATTTTGTGACGGTCTTTTAAGCCTCGGTCTCCTACAGTCGTCTATTACGACACGAGAGGAAATGTGGTGAATTACTGTGGTAATAATACCATCACGGTACACGTGCGAGATGACTAATCAAAATTGTCTTATCGAGGGCATCACTTAGACGTAGTAAAGCAGTCTTACGTCAATACGTCAAAGTAAAAGAGAAGGGGCGGGGGGAAGAGCGCATTCCATTCGATCGAGCAATTTTAATTATTGAATAAATGCGTAAATTGTAACACTTTGTTATTAACATTTCTGCAGTTTGAGGTCACGATAAACGAGTGGTTGAGTGGTCGGAATTTCGAGTCGAGAGACCCGAATTCAAAAACTACTTCTAAAGGTTCTTAAAAAAGACGGCGACGGGCCACTACCTGTCACGTTGTCCTGAAACTATCTTTCGAGGGACAAAGGGACTAAGACTAGACCTCTGTCTACCCCTGTATTGGGAATTGCGTGAAGATATTTTTTTATCATGGGGAGCGAACTTGTATCTCCAGATCAGAATTCCAATCAACCAATCACTCGACTATTTTGAATAAATATATAAATAAATATCTTAACTCGACTCTAACCCGACTACTTTGGATAATAGATACATACAGAGGGACCACATTACATACATAGCTCCGATCCTAAAAAGCTAAAGCACCCGTGTTATATAATCTAAAACAATGAAGGTAACACAAACAACCAGACCCGAGACATTGCAGAGAAAGTGGTTTTACCATATTCACCCGTCTCGGAAACGAATCTTTGACCTCAGAGCTGGCAATACCTTGAAAACCCTGTGTTTACGCCAAAAGACGACGAAGGTCAATAATTATATAATAATTGTAATGTTACGTTTACTGTATTTACAAGTTTCGTTGGGATTCCAATCCCAAGAATCAAAGTACAGCAAACGATGAAGCCAATTTGGCATCACTAAAGACGCGTGTGCAGACTTACCCTCCAGCAGTTAATGTAGACACCTTTGAGCTCGTCCTCCGTGGAAGGTTCCAGGTTTGGACTATTCGGCGGGGACTTTGGGCTGTGAACAATCAAATTAAAAATTCAATTAAATCAACTTAACATGTACAGTTCTTAAAGTATATTATAGTCTTTGCTTTAGATATGTCCGTGTGATTATGGCGCCACAGCTTTGAAAAATAAAATTGGCTATCAACAGATGGCGGGGATGACCTTCTCGAAAAATACCATATTCAAACGTGTAGCATGTGCTGCGATCGCCAATCCTCTTGCCAAGCTGGATGATTATGAAAATTCCTTCGCATTGGATAGACCTTTGAAAACGGGCCTGCCACCTGGGGATCGAAAGCAATGAGATTTTTTTGTTCAAAACTTATGTTCGATTTATATCGTTGGCTAGGGCATTAAAACGGCGACAGGCTCAACAGGCCGTCGCTTTGTCTCAAAATACGCTCCGATGAAATGTGGATCGAAAGGACTAAATTGTCCAGGCCTCTGTCTACCGTTGTAACCTGGCGTAACCCTTGTAACGTGAAATAGAATGGAATGCTTCACGTAATTTTACTGTTACTTTTCTTTAGGTTTTTGTTCCTTTAGTTTTTTGTTTTCAACTCGGAAGGTGTCTGTGAACAATAGACATCTGCAAACCGTTTCAAACAAAGGAGGTTATAGATGCATTGTCAACCCTAAAGGCTAAAATGGAATGCTTCATATCCAATGACTACTCTAACACTCTATGATGACACCAACTTAGGTTCTCTGTTTCTTTTAATTGAATGGTTCTACATAAATTACCTAAACATCCACGATCTCGTGCTCTGCAGAGAGCGAAAGGACTAAATTGTCCAGGCCTTTGTCTACCCTTGTAACCTGGCGTAGAAGTGGCGTCTACCCGCAGCTCGTTCTACAATAGCCACTTATCATTGGCACCGACACAAAGAACATTATCAACAACCACGGTGACCCCGTTCCGATTTTGTTATATCAAAACTAGATCCCGATTTTTCAACGCGTAACAATAAAGTTTACCAAGCAACACGTGCTCACGACAGTTGCTAAGTCTAGGGTGGTTGAAGGTCTAGTCCTCTCAATTCACATTTCGACTAATTTTCTTTGGCGTTTAAAAAATATCTTCATACCATTCCCAATACAAGGGTAGACAGAGTTCTAGTCTAGACAATTAAGTCGTTTCGACCGACCTTCCACCGATGATATTTCGGGACAACGTGACAGGGTGAGCCCGTCGTCGTCTTTATGTCCAAGCTAACGATATGAATCACACATAGAAAAAAAAAGAAAAGAAAATATCTTTACGCAATTCTCGACTTTCTCGACTCGAACTCTAATCACACAATCACTCGGCTGTCGTGACTATGTATAATCGTATAAAAATGTAATCAATTATTTATTTATCTACATAGGTAACACACATTACATCCATCGATCCTCATTTTTTTTATCTACCATCGTTTCGTAATGAGGTTCATCTAACGGAGAAGAAACAAGCTTTGGCTTGTTTCTTCTCCGTTAGATGAACCTCCGAAACTATCCTATCTACTACTATAACTATCATAGCTATCCTCTTTTTGCATTTGTTTTTACAAAGAATATATAAAATCCAACATTAATGTTAAGAAATATAGGAAAAAGCATAGGAGGGAGCAATAAACTCATTCCCTTGGGTTACTGTCACTATGTGACAAACGGTGACTGACGCCGTCTTAGTGTCCAAAACAACGATAAAAATCGTAAGTTAGTTTCTTAAAACCCATTCGCGCGGGTCTTCCACACAAGTATCACAATGGAGTCTACCATTTCGAATACAGGTCAGGTCAGCCCACCGCACACCTACTGGTGTTTGTATTGTTACGAAATTTAATGAGAGCGCTAGATCCGTAGGCTAGTCCGGCATGCACGTGTGACGTCCCAATCATTGCACATTTGCAGCCAACTAAGCAATAGATACCTACGTGACAGTCATCACGATTACATTTATCGCGCATTGAACTCGAAATGACGCAGTTTGCAATTGCGCCTCCTTTTATAGTGGCGAGTTGGTTCGTTAAAGACCAAATAGCTGAGTATTGTGTCTTGTTTCTAAAATTAGAACGCGGCCTTCCACATGGGTGCACGTTGGGCCCTGCGCTATATAAAATATACACGCATTTTTATTATCTTTGTTTGCTATAAGCTATCATGTCACACGAATGCGTCCGTATCGGTATTGCGACTTACATTACGTCGAAGGCTCATAAAATAAAATATAATATGCATTGTAAGTAATAACTCGATATGAATTGCATTAAGATATGTTGGGTCTGTGCCTGCAGAGGTAAAAGCCTCAGTAAGATATTTTAATTGATTGGAATTGGATATGAGAGAAACTTGCTAAATTCAAAGTGGCCACTGACACACAATTACAAAACACGCCGTCAAACGTGAAATAGAATGGAATGCTTCACGTAATTTTACTGTTACTTTTCTTTAGGTTTTTGTTCCTTTAGTTTTTTGTTTTCAACTCGGAAGGTGTCTGTGAACAATAGACATCTGCAATAGACATATGCTTCATATCCAAGGACTACTCTAACACTCTATGATGACACCAACTTAGGTTCTCTGTTTCTTTTAACTGTATGGTTCTACATAAATTACCTAAACATCCACAATCTCGTGCTCTGCAGAGAGCGAGTACACAAGTCCTTATGAGTTAACTCGGTCAAACGTAAACCTCATCAATGCATTCGAGTTCAATTCATACCATCGAGCACGAATGCATTTAAAATAAAAAAAAAGTATACAAACATTTTTTTATCGTATTTTGGCTGGAACGGAATTAGATCCACAACTCCTAGTATCTAAAGCAGAAGACCCAGAAAGCAGATCATCGGTAAAGGGCGACTTACGTATCTGTATTATTATATTAATATTTTCCGGTTCGCGGATTTTATATTTCGCAGTACCCTTCCTCTTGACGTGTACTCATACCTGCATATTAAATGACAACTTCGACGTAGCCGGATAAATTTCCAAGGTCAAGTGACTATTTAATCACAAGTATTTATTACAAACTGTCAAGTTACGCTTGAGCTCCTGAAATTTAGCCAAAGCTGCACGGTATACTTTACAACTTGTTTTTTTAAAATGCTATTGTCTTACGAGTTCATGCCTCCTTGGTTTCGCTGACTATCGAGTTTCATTTTAGTACAGTAGAAATCGATTTAGTATTTATCGATGTTAACCCAACAATGAGATAAAAATCGATTGAAAAATTTTACAAGCTTTATAATACTGACCGACAATAAGATTTAAATAAAAGAAAAAATTAAACAATATCAGATTTTTATCCATTTCTCAAGGACAACAAGTCGCGTAGATGTGAACTTCTCCGTTATAACACAGAGAGCTGTAATGGGGCTATGTGCGCTTGGTACCGGTCTGGCGAGTTTCGTGGGATGCCTGAGACGGAAAACAAGACAAATATGTTGCTTCGTGCTATGTTCGCCTAGTACATCGTCGGACAGTTGAGTGGTCAGTGAGACTTTTAAACCATAAACAATTCATTAATCATTTTCTTTTTTTTTTAAATATAAATTCAGATATATAAAGATAGGGACATCACATACAATGCTCTGATCCCAAAGTAAGCTGTAATCCCAAAATAACATCGAAGGTACCACTTTTATTTATCTATTGAACTGATCTCTAACGATTTGAGCATTATTTTGCTTTGAGGTATTATTTTACATTCAGTAAGGTTGTATAACGTCTGAGAAACAATGTTTAAAAATAAAATTATTATTAAATTCGCCATATAATTGTATATGAAGTTTTGTTAACCAACTGTACATCGTTTATTTTAAGAATTTAAATATATATATATATATAAAAAAACAGATTACTTAAAAAAAACACAACACAAGCGTCGCCATAATAATACTTTGTTGTATTTCGCATTCCTAGTGGTTTACTTTCATTAATTATTGAAATTATGTCCAGACCGTAAACAGACGTGTTTATGTACTCTTTGGCCGACACTTATAACGTTACTTTAACATGCTGGGGTAAGCAGAGTTCTAGACAATGTAGTGCTTTCGGCGCACTTTTCACTGAAGGCCAGTTGGGACAACGTGACAGGTGGTGAGCCTCTATTTTTTTTTTAAATAAATAAATGTGGACAACACTAAATACCTTGCTCTGGTCTCTAAGTAAGCAGCTGAAGCAATTATGTTGTGGAATCAGAAACAACGAAGGTACCACAAACACTCCGAGCCGAGATAATACAGAAAAAGTACTTTTCTTTCTACACTGACACGTCAGGGAATTGAACCCGGGACTTCAGAGCTGGTTACATATTGAAAATCGCTGTGTGAACTCGATCATGTAGGTTGAGATTTCGTAAATACACGCATTTCATCTCAGCGTAATAGGAAAAACTATACAAATCGTATAAAAATTTCGTAAATACCCACTGGCACCAACCCACCCAGGGATCAAACTCGGGTTTTCGTTACTTCAATAACGATAATTACCGTGTGGTAACGGTGTAAGAATATTGCCACCCCCTTTGTTCCCGTGGGTGTCGTAAGAGGCGACTAAGGGAAACAGCCTTTTATATCGTTATGGCAACCGATAGATGGCGCGACAACCATCTCTAAAAATATCAGACCAAAATAATCAGACCGAAGATGGGCAGCAGCGTCTCAGGTGCGAATGGTTTGCTACTGCGATCGCCAATCCGCTTTCCAAGCGTGGCGATTATGGAAAATCCTCCCAATAGGAGAGGCCTATGTCCTGCAGTGGACCTTAATAGGCCCTTATGTATGCCTGTATTATGTAATACCGATAACTCTAGCCCTTGGCTATAGGTAGCTATGACAGTAGCTCATTACAAACCAATAATAGCAACCCGGATGTGACGTCTGACGCTGTTCCTGTTTCGGCGGAAGCCAACGATCAGACAACGACGTTGTATGCTCGATAAGAATTTTATGTAATTCCACTCCTTGCAAAGTTCCCAATCTCATTTTGTTTATTTATTGTTTATTGTACGCGTTAGGAAAGAAAATTTTAGAAAAAATTTGCGAGAGCATTCGTGCAGGTTCGTCTATGGCAGTTTTCCGAAAAAAAGTGAAATCCGAGAAAAAGTACAATAATCCCAGTATTCATTTATTTATTCTTTATTCTACACGTTAGAAGAGAAAATTTTTGAAAAAATAGAGAAACATTCGTACCCGTTTGTCTATGAATATTTTCCGAAAAACAAAGAACTATTTACAATCATTTATAAAGTTCATAAATAATAAGGCGTTTCCGGCTAATTTTCAAAACGGCTACACCGATTTCAATTGGACTTTCACTGGCTTATAGCTCATGCTATAAGGAGTAACTTAGTTATTTACAGAAAAATAATTATCTCAGTTTTATTACAGAAAAATAATTATTTTTGCGTTAAGTGTTAAACTGCAGACAAAGTCGCGGGACGCAGCTAGACACTTATTAAAATAAATACACATATGCATATGGGCATGTGATGAAGTCACGATAACCGAGTGGTTGGGTGGTCGAGTCAAGATACCCACGTTCGAACCCCAGGTGGCCGGCTCATATCAAAGTATTATTTCAAAAACTTATGTGCGAATTATATCGTTGGCTTGGACATTAAGACGGCGACGGGTTCATCACCTGTTACGTTGTCCCAAAAATATCTTCAGTGAAAGGTGGGTCGAAAGAACACAATTGTCTAGACTAGACCTCTGCCTCTATTGGGAATGGCGTGAAGATATTACATTTTTATAAATGGGGGACAACATGACATATACTTCTCTGATCTGATACTAATTCCTAGACTTCCCTCCACTATGTCACGACGACTAAATAAATGTTCTAGATACAAAATTTGTTCTCTCGATATCGACGAATCGTAACGGAAACAACTACGTCTATCATAGAGCACACCACTGATTTGCTAATCAAATACCAAATTCGAATGCATAACGCGTACAAGTTCAGCTTGGGTCGGCTTGAAGACCTTGCCACTCACGCCCGGGGATTTAATGAAACAGAATTATGTACAAAGACACGATAGCCGAGTGGTCCCCGGTACGAGTTTTTTTTAACTTTTGTACGATTTATATAAAATAATAAATAAATATCTTCAGGCAATTCCCAATACAGGGGTAGACAGAGGTCTAATCTCGACAATTAAGTCCCTTCGTCCCACCTTCCACCGAAGATATTTTCGGGACAACTTGACAGGTGGTGAGTCTTTATGTCCAAGTCAACGATATTCGTGCATAAGTTTTTGAAAAACCCATTGGTACGAGCCTGTCACCTGGGGATCGAACTCGGGTCTCTCGACTCGAAATCCCGACTACCCAACCACTTGGCTATCGTGACTTTACGAATATATACGATTTATATCGTTATGGCAACCGATAGATGGGCGCGATAACCATCTCTAAAACATCAGACCAAAATAATCAGACCGAAGATGGGCAGCAGCGTCTCAGGTGCGAATGGTTTGTTACTGCGATCGCCAATCCGCTTTCCAAGCGTGGCGATTATGGAAAATCCTCCCAATAGAGAGACCTATGTCCTGCAGTGGACTTTAATAGGCCCTTATGTATGCCTGTATTATGTAATACCGATAACTCTAGCCCTCGGCTATAGGTAGCTATGACAGTAGCTCATTACAAACCAATAATAGCAACCCGGATGTGACGTCTGACGCTGTTCCTGTTTCGGCGGAAGCCAACGATCAGACAACGACGTTGTATGCTCGATAAGAATTTTATGTAATTCCACTCCTTGCAAAGTTCCCAATCTCATTTTGTTTATTTATTGTTAATAATACAAGAGGAAAGAAAAATTTTAGAAAAATTAAGAGAGCATTCTGCAGTGTCTCTGTCTATGGCAGTTTTCCGAAAAAAAAAAAGTGAAACTGAGAAAAGTAATAACAACTTCCAAAGTATTCATTTATTTATTCTTTATTCTACACGTTAGAAGAGAAAATTTTAAAAATAGAGAAACATTCGTACCTGTTTGTTCATGAATATTTTCCGAAAATGTATAGATCCATTTACAATCATTTATAAAGTTCATAAATAATATGTTTCCGGCGACTTTCAAAACGGCTACACTGATTTCAATTGGATTTACTGGCTTACAGTCATGCTATATGAGTAACTTATTATTTTACAGAAAAATAATTATCTCAGTTTTATTACAGAAAAATAATATTTTTGCGGGAAAGCAGGCATTAAACTGCAGACAAAGTCGCGGACGCAGCTAGACACTTATTAAAATAAATACACATGTGCATATGGGCATGTGATGAAGTCACGATAACCGAAAGGGTTGGGTGGTTGAGTCAAGATACCCACGTTCGAATCCCAGGTATGGCTCATATCAAAGTATTATTTTAAAAACTTGTGTGCGAATTATATCGTTGGCTTGGACATTAAGACTAAGGGATGGGTTCATCACCCGTTAAGAAGTCCCAAAATATCTTCACGAGATGTGGGTCGAAAGAACACAATTAATTAGATATTACATTTTTATAAATGGGGACAACATGACATATACTTCTCTGATCTGATACTAATTCCTAGACTTCCTCCACTATGTCACGACGACTAAATGTTCTAGATACAAAATTTGTTCTTTCGATATCGACGAATCGTAATGGAAACAACTACGTGTATCATAGAGCACACCACTGATTAGCAAACAATACCAAATTGAATGCATAACGGGTACAAGTTCAGCTTGGGTCGGCTTGAAGACCTTGCCACTCACGCCCGGGGATTTAATGAAACAGAATTATGTACAAAGACACGATAACCGAGTGGTTGGGTGGTCGAGTCAAGATACCCACGTTCGAATCCCAGGTGGCCGGCTCATATCAAAGTATTATTTTAAAAACTTGTGTGCGAATTATATCGTTGGCTTGGACATTAAGACGGCGACGGGTTCATCACCTGTTACGTTGTCCCAAAAATATCTTCATTGAAAGGTGGGTCGAAAGAACACAATTGTCTAGATATTACATTTTTATAAATGGGGGACAACATGACATATACTTCTCTGATCTGATACTAATTCCTAGACTTCCCTCCACTATGTCACGACGACTAAATGTTCTAGATACAAAATTTGTTCTTTCGATATCGACGAATCGTAATGGAAACAACTACGTGTATCATAGAGCACACCACTGATTAGCAAACAATACCAAATTCGAATGCATAACGGGTACAAGTTCAGCTTGGGTCGGCTTGAAGACCTTGCCACTCACGCCCGGGGATTTAATGAAACAGAATTATGTACAAAGACACGATAGCCGAGTGGTCCCCGGTACGAGTTTTTTTTAACTTTTGTACGATTTATATAAAATAATAAATAAATATCTTCAGGCAATTCCCAATACAGGGGTAGACAGAGGTCTAATCTCGACAATTAAGTCCCTTCGTCCCACCTTCCACCGAAGATATTTTCGGGACAACTTGACAGGTGGTGAGCCCGTCACCGTCTTTATGTCCAAGTCAACGATATAATTCGTGCATAAGTTTTTGAAAAACCCATTGGTACGAGCCTGTCACCTGGGGATCGAACTCGGGTCTCTCGACTCGAAATCCCGACTACCCAACCACTTGGCTATCGTGACTTCACGAATATATACGATTTATATCGTTAGTTATATACATATATGTCAAATAGAAAACCACTTTTTTGCGTTGTCTCAAGTGTGAGTGTTCTCGACATTTTTTTATCTACTGCTGCTAACTTAATGAAGTATCTTAAAACTATACCACCTTTCAGTGTGTGTTTCTATGGGTGTCGTAAGAGGCTTTGAAATGGCAATGGCATATAGTGTAGGATGACATATCTTCAATTTAAATTTAATTTACAATACACCACCTACTTCATATCTCCATATGAAACCATTTCGAGAAGAACAGAAATTAAAATAGCTTATGATAAATTATACTCGATGACGATGACGCTGTACCAAGCGGAAGTGACGCCCGTTTTGACCATAAATATATTTTAGCACCTCGTTAGTTGGCGTAAGCACAGCCAATCTTTACTTTATTTATTTTGTATTTATTATAAATCCTCTATACATATAAATAAAATTAGATTGTCTGTTGTTGTGTAATATTTGTATAACCGTTTTTGACTACGTGAATATTATGTCCCGAAATTGTCTTCGGTGGAAGGTAGGTCAAAATAACTTAATTGTCTAGACTAGACCTCTGTCTACCCCTGTATTGGGAATTGCGTGAAGATATTAATATTTATTTATTTTGTATTTATTATAAATCCTCTATACATATAAATAAAATTAGATTGTCTGTTTGTAATATTTGTATAACCGTTTTTGACTACGTGAATATTATGTCCCGAAATTGTCTTCGGTGGAAGGTGGGTCAAAATAACTTAATTGTCTAGACTAGACCTCTGTCTACCCCTGTATTGGGAATTGCGTGAAGATATTTATTTATTTATTTATTTTGTATTTATTATAAATCCTCTATACATATAAATAAAATTAGATTGTCTGTTGTTGTGTAATATTTGTATAACCGTTTTTGACTACGTGAATATTATGTCCAGAAATTGTCTTCGGTGGAAGGTGGGTCAAAATAACTTAATTGTCTAGACTAGACCTCTGTCTACCCCTGTATTGGGAATTGCGTGAAGATATTAATATTTATTTATTTTGTATTTATTATAAATCCTCTATACATATAAATAAAATTAGATTGTCTGTTGTTGTGTAATATTTGTATAACCGTTTTTGACTACGTGAATATTATGTCCCGAAATTGTCTTCGGTGGAAGGTGGGTCAAATTCAGATATTTTGACTCAAATTCCGATCATCCAACCCCTCGGCAATCATGACTTCCATAAATTTGGTATTTATTCCAATCAAAATAGTATTGTATATACTTTTCCAATCAATTTAACGATAAATGTACGCAGCAGAGCCAGGGTGACAGAATAAGCTTTAAGGGTCAGCAGGCTAAAATTATAATGGACCAGTCCCACGGTTAGCAGAACTGGCAACCGTTAGGAAAGTAAAGTTTCTCGATCGGTAGCCTAGTATAGCCAAAAGTAAAAGGACTGACGTTGCGGGGAGTCGATGGATGTAAGGGGACGCGATAGTCCTCTTACATCCATCGACTCCCCGCAACGTTTGAGGGAGAACTACATTCAACAGTAGAATTTTGCCCATAAATTCGGATACAACTATCCTTACAGTATTTTACCTAATACATTTGGAGATGATACATTTTAATTTCCAGGGCATTACTACAAGCAAAAAGGGGGATGGTAGATTCTGAAGCCTTCACACTGCGCTCTGAGATTGGGCACATATTTCTCTGACCGTGTATGATACCTGCATTTAGGAACTTTATAGAGCGAGATGAGTAAAATTTATAGCGGCAGAACCTACTTTGACTGGTGACATGTGACCAGGCGCGCATAAACAACAAAGAGCTCTCACCTGCCCTTGACACTGACGCCCTGGAGTGCTGCACTGACGAGTCCTGACTCTCCTCTGTGCTTCTCTCAACAGACGGATGTACTCATTCTCCACTGCGGCCAGACCGCCGCCAGAGTTCAGCTCCACCCATGATTCTATAACAGACATAATTAAATTTTAGTTATAAAATTAACAATTTTTAATATAAGGAAAGTTACATCGTTTATGAATACCGGCAAACTTATAATGCCCTAGTATCTTAAAACTATACCACCTTTCAGTGTGTGTTTCTATGGGTGTCGTAAGAGGCTTTGAAATGGCAATGGCATATAGTGTAGGATGACATATCTTCAATTTAAATTTAATTTACAATACACCACCTACTTCATATCTCCATATGAAACCATTTCGAGAAGAACAGAAATTAAAATAGCTTATGATAAATTATACTTGATGACGATGACGCTGTACCAAGCGGAAGTGACGCCCGTTTTGACCATAAATATATTTTGAAAATACTCATTGATCTACCACCTGGGAATCGAACTACGGGTCCCTAGACTCGAATTCCGATCACCCAACCACTTAAGTAGAGAAACGTTTCATAAAATCCGCAGCAGAGCCAGGGTGACAGAATAAGCTTTAAGGGTCAGCAGGCTAAAATTATAATGGACCAGTCCCACGGCTAGCAGAACTGGCAACCGTTAGGAAAGTAAAGTTTCTCGATCGGTAGCCTAGTATAGCCAAAAGAAGTAAAAGGACTGACGTTGCGGGTAGTCGGTGGATGTAAGGGGACGCGATAGTCCTCTTACATCCATCGACTCCCCGCAACGTTTGAGGGAGAACTACATTCAACAGTAGAATTTTGTATAAAAAGAAAGTAGGTTTGAGAGGAGATACAAATATATCAATCATCAAATAACCATAGTATTATAGCGGCAGAACCTACTTTGACTGGTGACATGTGACCAGGCGCGCATAAACAACAAACAGCTCTCACCTGCCCTTGACACTCGACGCCCTGGAGTGCCGCACTGACGAGTCCCGACTCTCCCTCTGTGCTTCTCTCAACAGACGGATGTACTCATTCTCCACTGCGGCCAGACCGCCGCCAGAGTTCAGCTCCACCCATGATTCTATAACAGACATAATTAAATTTTAGTTATAAAATTAACAATTTTTAATATAAGGAAAGTTACATCGTTTATGAATACCGGCAAACTTATAATGCCCTAGTATCTTACAAAAATAATGTATCCTAGTTTTCTTTTTTTTTCTTTACAGCTCTGGTCACGTTAACCGAGTGATTTGTGTGATCGGAGTTCGAGTCATGAGACCCGGGTTCGATTCCTAGGTGCTAGTGATCGTGCCAATGGGGTTTTCAAAAACTAATGTACTTTATCTTTGCCTTGGACCTATAGCCTGCGTCAGGCTCATCACCTGTCACGACTTCCCTGTATTCAATGAAAGGTGGGTCAAACTCAGATATTTTGACTCAAATTCCGATCATCCAATCCCTCGGCTATCATGACTTCCATAAATTTGGTATTTATTTCAATCAAAATAGAATTGTATATACTTTTCCAATCAATTTAACGATAAATGTACTTATTATTTTTATATTAATTGTTAACAATGAAGTCCTTTCGACCCACTTTTGCTGTCTCATTGACACTACTAACTTAATTAGTAGTTTATTGTGGCAAGTTCTAAATAAAAATAATACAGAAATAAAGTTCAAACAATTAATTTAATTGACGGTAGTATTTAACAATTGTTAACTTACTGGTTAACAACCCTATCGCGTGCAAAATGCCGCTGCAAAAACCACTACCTAGTACAGCGAATTAGAAGCCCGACCTTTCGCACGCAAATATTTGCAGTCATTAACCAAAAACTGTGGGTAGTTTTAATAACTATACAACATCACGTACATTGATCTGATCGCTAAACAGCTAAAGCACTTGTATTATGGAATCTGAAAGAACGAAGCTACCACAAACACCCGGACCCGCGACGATGTAGTAAAAGTGAAATAAAATAAATATCTTCACGCCATTCCCAATACTGGAGTAAACAGAGGTCTAGAAAATAAAAGTCCTGTCCACCCGCCTTTAACGAAGACATTTTTGGGACAATGTGACTGATGGTGTGCTTGGTGCTTTATATCCAAGACAACGATGTAAATCGTACATAAGTTTTGAAGGTCACGATAGCCGAGTGGTTGGGTGCTCGGAATTTGAATCAAGGGACCAGAGTTCGATCCCCCAGGTAGGAGTCTCGTACCAATGTGGTTTTGAAAAAATATGTACTTTATCTTTGCCTTGGACATAAAGACGACGTCTGGCGTCTGTCGTGTCACGATGTCCCAAAAAATTATTCAAATTATTCTATAATCAGTCATCAATTCCTCATCAATTTAGTATAGTATGTATATATTCTTATAATACGATAGAAAAAGTTGTTTTCTACATTGACTTACTTACTAACTTATCTTCACGCACAATCCCTAACGGGGTAGCCAGAGAGAACAGATCGCCAAGTGTCACGATCCTTACATACCTCTTTCGCTTCTTTCAGATTTCTACATTGATCCGACACGGGAATCGAACCCGTGACCTTGCGACAACCCGAAAACCGGTGTGCATGTCACTCGACAGTGTAGGTCGACAATACAGTCAATTTGTTTGCAACAATTATCAAGTACTATATAATTTCCACGCCTGCGTGCCTACATTGTTCATGCTTTTGTTGCGTGCCAGAGGAGTCGGTTAGAGTAAAAAAAAACACAGGACAGGAGCGAGTGAAGATCGTGTGAATAGGCTTCCGTACATTGTTATCACAAAATAATCGTAGATTTATTTACAACGGGCATTGTCATCAAATCATGAACTCCTAATCGGTTTTTCCGTAACCTATAAAATAGTGACATGACCTCCGTGGACGATTAGGGTTCCCCGAGGTTCGGGGTTCGATTCCAGGTCGGGTCTATGTAGAAAACAGATTTTCTCGGGTCTGGGTGTTTGTGATACTTGCTTAATTTGTGATACTTACTTTATACTATGTATGTATGTAAAATCGAAGCAATGTATGTGATGTTGTCCGTAGCCATGTTTTTTAAAAAATATCTGCACGCCATTCCCCATACAGGGGTAGACAGAGGTCAGAAAGAGAAGTCGATTTTCCTCAAAATATTACAACTTGTTCCCTTGCCCCCCCCCAAACATTTTCATATTTTATCTATTCACGTAACACACGATTCTGCTTTTATTCGGACGTACTGAACCCCAAAAAGGGGTAAACAATATTCGACCGGAAGTCGGCCATGTTGGTGTCGGACGCTAATCGAGTAACGATATAAATCTACAAATTATTTCTGCTATCACGAAATATACTCGTGCAGCGTACAGACATCAAAAAGCATCCAACAGTGCAGTGCTGAAGCACACCGGTTCTCATGGTGATCGCCATCTCCGATGATCCCGGTTCGATGCCCAAACGGGACGATGAACAAGGTTATTTTTTTTTTCTACATTTTCTTGACTGTAGGTGTATGTGGTGCCTCCGTTGTTTCCGATTGCGTAACACGCGTGCTTTAGCTGCTTACTTTGGGATTAATGCAATGTATGCAATGTGATGTCCTTATAAAACTCAATATTCTAGTTAGTAGTGACCTGGCCTTCGATGGCAATGGTTGCTGATTGTGAATTAAACTTATATGTGAGAAGGAAGAACAAATAAAGATTTTATTATTATTATTAATGTGACGTTGTTCCTATCTATTTATGTATTTGTTATTCTCAATTTAAACCACGACACAAGTTAAGACGAAGTTACAATGTAAAAAGTAATAAAAAAATTTATCGATTCTATTTAACGATTGCGATAATGTTTCTCGCGTTATGGCCGCGGACAAAACTTGCGATCAAGTTATATTAAATTAATCATATATATTATTGTCTGTATAAAACAAGATCTTTTATTTATTTATTTATGCTTTATTGTACCTTATTAAAAAAAAGGTAACAAAAGGCGGACTTAATGCCATATGACATTCTCTACCAGTCAACGTTACTTGATGAGGAGAAATTTTATGGTGGTAGGTAAATTAAGAAATGTGGTATATACCCATTAAGTTTGAATTAGTATAAAAAAATTACTACTACTACTACTATTTAAGTCTATTACTTAAATACACATACATAGACATAGACATAACATATTTTGCAAATAACGTTCTGTATTGTTCATCTGACTTATGTATTTATGTAAGTGTATATATGTATATGTGTATGTGTATATATATATATATATATATATATATATATATATATATATATGTATATATATATATATATATATATATATATATATATATATATATATATATATATATATATATATATATATATATATATATATATATATATATATAAACATACGTACACAATTACACATATACATATATACACTTACATACATACATAAGTCAGATGAACAATACACAACGTTATTTGCAAAATAAATTTGAGTCACATAAATGCTTTCTGAGCTACCTTTTAAAGGAAACTTTATACCCGAAGATATAACGCATGCAATTATTAAGTAGGCGCTGAAACTTATCAAGAAGATTTTGCGATAGGTCCGGATAACACACATCTGCATAATCAATTATGGGTAATATTAAGGTATAAACAAGCGTGAGCTTTGTTTTAAAAGGAAAAACATTTTTAAGACGACTAAGGGAACGCAGAGTGGCAGTTATTTTACGAGAGACCTCTGCCACCTGAGTCTCCCAAATCATACTCTGATCCACGTGAAGGCCAAGATTTTTTACGGAACTTGAGAATGGAATTAATATTCCATTGTAAAGTAGGGGAGAAAGGCTGCCGTAATCAACCTTGGCCAACAACTTTGGGCTACCCATAATCATTGCCTTACATTTAGACGGATTTACAGAAATCCCATGTCTATGTGACCAAGTTACTGATAGATTTAAGGTTATCATTAATCTTTTGTAATTAAAAACCGAACTAGAAATTAAAAAAAAAAAAACAATTCTACACGAATCAGATATTTTAAATTAAATCTTGTAACAGAAATCAATCGTCAGTGTGTCCCCATCCTTAGGCTTACAAACCAGTTTCGAAGTGCGTCACGTTCCAAAAGAATTGTTTTAATAAGGCGTAGAAAGTTATCTGACAAAATAGTTTTGTATAAACATTTCTAGTAGCATCGTATTGTGTGACGTTAGCTTGCTTGATACTTCTGAATCCCTAGTACTTTTTACATCTAATATTTTTTTATATATTAGGCAACCACCAGCATAGACCACTTAATGGAAAGTGGATTTTGCCATCAGGTGGACAACTGCCCGTGACACCTTCAAACAATTTCAAAAGAAGGTTGCCAGATGCGTTATCACTCTCGAGGTCAAAAACGATTATCACACTGACTCTCTATTCTCTTCAAACAGAAACATAAAATTTCTTAGGAGTAGCAGGAGCAGGTAGGATTGTGGTTATATAATAGGTAGGAGAGACCCCATTCTGGATCAGTACCACGCTCCTACCTATTTAGGTAGACTCCTGTGCCTACTCTACCTGTCTGTCTTTAGTGAACATTAAAGTACTAGGGCTCCATAACTAGAAGGAGATATAAAGTATCTGTTTAGTGACAAACATGGGATAAGAATGTGGTACTGACCCAGACAATTCTTTGGCAGAGTAGAGTACCTTTCAAAAATGTTCAAAAACTATTCACAAAATAGTGGGTTTTTCAGTTTATTCACTATTCTCAAGATTAGATATCAGGTTAATTATAGGAGTCGTCTGGTCTAACGAATATCCGTTCATTTCGAATTTCATATATCAAAAGGTAATTTTTTTACAATTTAAAAACATTTTTTTCATTTGAAAAATTTTAAACTGAAGTTAGGTGCGAGAACCAACTATAGTAATCATCCTGTAACGGCCTGTAAAGTATAATCGCAGCTCATAGGCCTTTCCCTTCGGGAGGGTTTGCGACGCTTGGCGAGCGGATTGGCGATCGCAGTACTGTAAGTACACCTCGCAATTTTGACGCTGCCGACTGTCACCATTTTGGTCTAGTGTCCTTCACGATGGTGTGGATAAACGGATCCCGTATATACCCCCATATGTCGATAGCAATTGGCGACGGGCTCACCACCTGTCAGGTTGTCCCGGAAATATCTTCGATGGAAGGTGGGTCCTCCTCTGTCTACCCCTGTATTCGGAATTGCGTAACCACACAGCATCATTATAGGGACATATAATTTATTAGTTATTATTTCGGCTTGAATTAACTGATCTATCGACTGCCCCCATCATCAAGATAAATCTATTGCAATGAAAACCACCTAACGACCATACAAACAGTATGGTCATCATCTCTGCGTAACAAGAACGGCAATTTATTTCAACCAAATTTCATTAATAGGGTGAAACTATAAATAACGAACTCGATTCGCCTGTTTTTTTAAATCGGATCGTTTGGCTTGGCCGTTTATTTAAATTTCACCTAAACTATGTTTTAAAAATAAGGAGAACAAAAGTCATTAGTACTGGTACTAAATGTGAAAATTTGGATGGATGGATTACGTCAGAACAGCTGAAAAGATCTGCATGAAATTTGGCATAGAGATAGATTATAACCTGGGTAGGAGATAGGTTTTTTTTTATTTCCAATGTAATGCTGACTTTGGAGAGTTCTGAACCATAAACAGCTTAAAGAATTTCGATTTGCACTACTATGTGTCCGGAAAGGAATATAGACTGTCATTTACCCTGGGACATCACTGGATCCCGCGAGAGAATGCGCAGACGGAGTCATTGGCAGAAACTAATCATTCCATATTTACAAATGATATAAACTCCAATGTCACAGATTAAACTTAAATGCGAGTTACAGAATAAAAACCATTAAAAATATATAAAAAAATGCTAGATGGGACCAATTCGATATCTTTTGTTGACCATACATTAAATACATGATCAATATGTGTTTGTTTATACACAGTTGTATAACAATATGAATACAAAAGCGTTACCAATTGTTCATCCAAGTCGCACCTCTAAAATCCAGCATAAAATATCCGCCAGAGATTAAAACAAAACAATTTATCGGCATACGCTTCACTGTTTCTTCGGTAGGCACTGGCAATTAACAAAATCAAATAGATCACGGCATGATGAATCATTCGAAATTCCAATGCAGACAGCACAAACAAAAACAAACAATTACCATCGGCTGCGTTATCTTCGACCAAGCTTTTTGGCTCCATTATTTAACCTTCAACACCAACGTCAAATTTAATGAACACAAACAAATAAAAAAAAGAACTTAATAAAAATCGATTAACACGGTACCCGCCCAGCGCATTCGATACGCACGCGCCGAGCGTCAAAACGAGACTGTACTGAAAAACGTAAATGAAAATTAAATTTAGAACGCGCGCGTAAACAAAGTAAGGCAGGGATTGCGTGGGCGCAGATAGGCAGCCTACGTCTGTCTGTGTAAACGATACAAGTGAAGAACGACCTTGTGTCGATTAAGTACGGTGCATTATTGTGTCAAATTTAAAGCAACGCATATTGGAAAAGTGTTCTATTGGATGGGTACTATACAACACGAAACACGTATATCTGAAATTAAGTAAATAACTTCAATATTTTCTCAAATGTTCTCTCTACAAATTTTTGAAACGTTGAAAATTTAGGAAATATCGAAAATTATAGTTTTTGTTTATGGTATTTAATAAATACAAATATACAAAACAATTGTATTTATCAAAACAACGTTTATAGGCTCACCACCTGTCACGTTGTACCAAATAGTGAAAGGGATTAATTGTCTCGACCTCTGTCTACTCGTGAAGAAGAACGCCATTCAGTATCAATCTGTAAAAATTCACATATTTCACACAGGCAAAAACTTCGGCTCTTTCTTCTGAGACGTGGACGAGGGCATCACCTAAAGGTGAATAAGATGAACAAAGGTGCGTTAACCCGTCAGTTTTTTATAACACAAATGATAAAGAGTCACATTGTGATTGTTTACAAACTACAGACGTAAACATACGCAGCGACAGGGCAACATAAACAAACGTGACTGACTTGTAATATGACGCATCACTGGCGCTCGCCGCAAAGTGCCTTTGTCATTTTATCAATATCTTGATGAGGATAATAACAGGTAGCTATTGTAACTTCGTTCAAATTTAAAAATGTCTTATTGTCCGAATGTAGGCGTAACAAGTTGTTATAAAGGTTAAGTCCTCCACAGTGAAACAATGTAAAGTGTACAATAATTTAAGAATTCAAAATGTCGCAAGTCGTGCTAATTTGCCAAGTCAAGGGACAAATAAATTAAATAAATAATTATCAATTCAATCATAGTTACAAATGTCCCGAAAATATTTCGGTGGGTAGTGGGTCTAAGAGACTTAATTGTCTAGACTGGACCTCTGTCTACCCCTGTATTGGGAATTGCTTGAAGATATTTATTTATTTATTTTACAAATGATAACTTGTTTCCGATTCCATAACGCAAGCGCTTTAGCTACTTATCCATATGTTTAAGACGAAGGCTAGTAATATATTTCATAAATAATATTAAACTGTTATTTCGATAATTAGTGTTATTAAATGTAATGCGGAATAACATGTTGTGTTTACGCAGTTTCTTGGCAGTAGCATTGAGGAATATTTTTTCCTGTAACTCCGGATAATTTGTTTTCACCCATAGACAAACATCGGCTATATATCTGCGTACGTATTGTTTTTAAGCATTTATTATTTTAATCTGTAGGAGGCAGGTGTTTTTTTTTTCATTTTGATCATAATAGATAATGTAAAATATGCCGAGGCGTATTCTAAATGTCTGTGAACCCAGGTGCAGTAAATTATTCTCAGTGACTTCATAGTTTATGACTGTCTAGCAAAACGTATGAAGAAATACAAGGCAGATAAGAACCTGTTTAAATTTAAAGACATCAAAATTTTGTCTGTCCGTCATGTCTCAGCGCAGTAAATGGCTAAATAAAAAACAGATACAAACTAGATTTAACTAAATCTAGTTAGATTTCTGATCACGGAAGATGAATAACAGGATGTGACGATGCTCATCAAGCGATTTAACAACGTCGTGAAATACAAATAAGTTAGGTCTAAGTATAGAACCTTGAGCAACACCTACCCTGGGTATTATTATAATATTAACCTTAATAAAGAAGTTTAATTTTCCTTAATCCAAGCAAGTGAATAATATCACCCGGTAGTAATACTAATAATATTTACAATATAGTTGAACAAGGAAGAAGGCACAACGCAATTCTACTTTAGAAGAAGGTAACGTTGGCAATCATTGGCTAGTAACAGTCTCAAAGTTACTCAAAGATACATGTTATCCTGGCTAGGAAGTAAATGTAGGAGTCTACTAAAGCTAACAAACGATACAAAACTAAAGAGTGAAATTTTTTCAATGCACACTTGTGCTACACACAAAACTAGTTTTTAACACAATGACCAACCCACCTTGAGCAGGTAGACCATACAACAAAATCACTTTTTTTGTATTTAAAGTACGGTGACCCATCTCGCCGATACCTGGCGTATAACAGAAGATGCCTATATATCTCACAAGAATTCCGTGCGTGGAACATTATTCAATAACTATTGTTCACTCACAAGACATGATTCCGTTTAATCATAAACTTTTTCTGGTTAATAAACGGATGGTTTTTTGAAGAATGACGTATCAAGAATATTGCACCATTGGTTTGGACACTAAAACGACGATAGGCTCGCCACCTGTCACGTTAGAACGAAACGACTTCATTGACTAGACCTATGTCTACCTCAGTATTGGAATTATGCGTGTAGATATATTTTTATTGATAATAAAGTGAAATCACTCCGTTCTACACCTACGCGGCGATGCGACCCTGGTCACGTATGAATTCGCAGAGCGCAATAGCATCGCTTCAATTACACTTCAAAAGTCACCTTGTATGATGGAACAAGTGGAGCAAAAAATAATACTATATATCTTCACGCCATTCCCAATACCCCCTGTATTGGTGGCAGAGGTCTAGTCTAGACAATTAAGTCCCTTCGACCCACCTTCCACCGAAGATATTTCCGGGACAACGTGACAGATGGTGAGCCCGTCGCCGGCTTTATGTCCAAGCCATCGATGTAATTCGTACATAAATTTTTGAAAAAACCATCCAACCACTCTGGTTAATGAACACCACACCTATGAAAAATATTGTTTATTAAAACTTTGGTTAGTTATTTTGGGTTTGATATTTTTCGAGATGATTATACCGCCCTCTTTAAGTAGTAGTAAAAAGTCACGATAGCCGAGTTCTTGGGTGGTCGGAATTTCGAGTCGAGAGACCCGAGTTCGATCCCCAGGTGGCAGTACCAATGAGTTTTTCAAAAACTTATGTACGAATTTCATCGTTGGCTTGGACATAAAGGCGGCGACGGGCTCACCACCTGTCACGTTGTCCCGAAAATATCTTCGGTGGAAGGTGGGTCAAAGGGACTTAATTGTCTAGACTTGACCTCTGTCTACCCCTGTATTGGGAATTGCGTGAAGATATTTATTTTATTTATTTATTTATTTAAGTAGCCAATCAGAATTCCAAGGCTTTTCCCCTCAGTCAAAAAGTTGAATAACGTGATACAAAATACAAATTTTTCCTTATTATGACAGAAAACAATGAATTACATAATGTTTGATAGCAGTAATCAGCAGGCAAACGTTGAACATAAAAATAAATATCACGAATAACGAAGTCACGATAGCTGAGTTGTTGGGAGGTCGGAATTTCGAGTCGAGAGAACCGAATTCGATCCTCAGGTGGACGGCTCATACCAATGGGTTTTCCGAAAACTTATGTACGAATTATATCGTTGGCTTGGACATAAAGGCGGCGACGGGCTCACCACCTGTCACGTTGTCCCGAAAATATCTTCGGTGGAAGGTGGGTCGAAAACACTTAATTGTCGAGACCTCTGTCTACCCCTCTATTGGGTATGGCGTATATTTTGATCGATTTGTACAACCATGATGCGAGAGTACACAAACTTTCATTTTCGTCAAACAAATTTATGCTCCGAGCTGAATTCCAACCTGTCATCTTTAGCTTCGATTGCGGAGGTCACTACCACCGGGATATCGGTTCTTCATGTTAATTATTAGGGAAGAAAACAATAGTTTTACTGTGAACATAGATTCACTTAAAAAAGCACGTCATTGATTTTAAATCGAGTCAATGGTATTTGACCTGTTGCTTGGAAATTCCAGTTCTGTGGAAATGTAGCGATAAAAGAATACACCACAAAACTGTACTGTACAGTTTCCGAGATACAACCCCAATTTAAAACATTATTATGTCAAATTTTATTTTTTATAGCAGTCACGGTAGCCGAGTGGCTGGGCGATCGGAATTTAAGTCAAGAGACCCAAGTTCGGTAGCACGGGGTAGCGGGCACGTTCAAAACTTATGTACGAATTAATCATTGGCTTGTACATTAAGATGTCGACAGGCTTACCAACTGTCACGTTGTCCCAAAACATGTTCGGTGGAAGGTCGAATGGACTCAATTGTTTAGGACCTCTGTCTACGCCTGTATTGGGAATGGCGTGAAGATAAATAAACATATACAGATTAAAAACATGTCCACCACCACCATTCGGAAAACAAAACTTCCTTCAGAAATCAGTTGAAAACGCTTGGCGCTGCAACAAAGCACTACCAGGAAAACATAAGTTACATGCAAGTACATTAATTCACCGATACGCTTTGATTATATTTAACCACACTATGTAAACAAACAACCCGAATAACAGAGGTGAAGGGCAGTGTACGTGACTCGATAAGCGTTCGCGCGACTGTCCGGGGAGCGATAACGTCCCGCTACGCGAACGAAACGGAAAGCTGTGAAATGGAAATTGTTTACAATATAGAAGGCGAATGATCCCGAACGTTCATGTTTTCTCAATACGTCATCAGCTAACTTTTTGTTGGATTCTGGGTAATTCTTGTCAACTTATACTCGCATAGTATCTCGAATAAACTAAATAAATATCTTCACGCAATTCCCAATACAGGGGTAGACAGAGTCTACTCTAAACAAATAAGTCCCTTCGACCCACCTTCCACTGAAGATGTTTTTCGGGACCACATGACAGGTGGTGAGCCCGTCGCCGTCTTTATGTCCAAGCCAACGATATAATTCGTACAAGTCGTCGAAGTTTTTTGAAAACCCCATTGGTACGTGCCTGCCACCTGGGGATCGAACTCGGGACTCTGACTCGAAATTACGACCACCCAACCACTCGGCAATTGTGATCTAGTATCTCATGATTTAGTTTTAAGATCTTGAGAAAACTTGTTTATAAAATAATTATAAGTATATTAATTTTTTTTATTTTTTTCCACCTTCGTAAGGAGCTTCGTTTAATAGCGAATAAAGAGACAAGAGAAACTCCTTAGGTATCTTCATCTATATTCACGCACAGTCCCTGACGGGTTAGATACAAAATTAAGATTTTTTTGTTTAAATATTTTGTGAGAGATCATCTCATTCTTCAGGGTTACTGCATTTACCCTATTCATTTATGTTATAATAACTCTTCCTATAGACTTTTTCTTCAATATATCTAAAACCAGAATTAAGGCAGGTTTTTTAATAATAAATAAATACCATAGATAGGGACAACATTAGACACATTGCTCTGATCCCAAAGTAAGTAGCTCAAGCAGCATTTGTGTTACGAATTCGGAAACAACGAAGGTACCATAAACACCCTGACGGCTCTGGGCAGCACAAAACCAAGAAAAACGTCGTTTTCAACATTGACACGTCATAAAATCGGACCCGGGACAGCTCTGAGGCTGACGACTAACCTCGTGCACAAAGGTTGTCAATTTGTTTGCGCATTTATTTATTGCGGCGGCGACGGGCTCACCACCTGTCACGTTGTCCCGAAAATATCTTCGGTGGAAGGTGGGTCAAAGGGACTTAATTGTCTAGACTTGACCTCTGTCTACCCCTGTATTGGGAATTGCGTGAAGATAATAATAAATAATAAAATAATTATTTATTTATTTATTTTCTTCATACATATGAGAATGTATAGACGGACTTAATGCCTGAAGCATTCTCTACCAGTCAACCTTCGAGTGATGCGGAGATGAAATAAAGAAGGTGATGGCGATGAGAGTGATGGTAATGAAAGCTTTAATACAAATTAAATATAAACAACATACACATAAATATATAAATATTGTATACATAAACGTACATAAACTATACTGTTATACAGAAACAGTTGAAAAGAAGATTTACTGGATTTTTTTTATTTATCATAGCACCAACTAATTCTCGCCAGGCGATGCTTTAATGTTAATATCAAATACGATGCCTTCATTTAAAATATACATATATTGGATCTTAGCTCATTCCGTAACAAAAAATGCTATTTGTAAATCACGTAATGCGGATCACTAGCTCTATGCTACATTTAGACACCATGAGATTATGTGGCTTACTTGGTGATTGTCCATTCTTCAGTTTTAGCCGCATTTAGCTCTACTCGGAATCCTTCCCCTTACACTTTTATTTAACAGTTTGTAGCAGATAATATGCTGCAGGAAACGTGTAGCTACCCGCCAGGTCGAATGATCGTGACCTGGGGAGTTTTTTTTTTTTTTTTTGGTAACTGTGGAGGAACATGCTTTACGCACGAACGTTTCCCTTTAACCTTTACTTTAATACCTAATTACGTTACGCGATGAGGGCGGTACTATATATTTATAAAATATGTCTAAAGCTGCATAAATATTCAAGATACAAAGAAATAAAGTAAATACAAAGAAATTCAAATCGTAATCAAAACATAGATTAAAAAACAATTACAAAAAAAAACCTATGACCTACTCGTATGTGTCAAGGCGTCATCTGCAAATAGGAGCACAGTCAGCATGATGCCATGAAATTTTTTTGTCATGACGCTGATTTTCATTGTGTCCAACCAGTGACTTACCGAAATCAGTGCTATATAATATATACTCATTTAATCACGACCTATTTAGGAAAATGACGTCAAAGGGTGCACGCATATGCACTGTACACGTGGCACAAAGAAATATTGGCAAAGCGCCCAAGCACAACAACTTATTCGAATTAAAAATAACTCTATATTTGAGAATTACTCGAAAATTCGTATATTAATTTGCACCAACACACATACATATACATACAATTGGAGTGTCTTGTTTCTTTCTTTATAATAATAAATAAATATATATATAGATAGGGAAAATATCACATACATTGCTCCGATCCCAATGTAAGATGCTAAAGCACTTGAGGTATGGGAGTCGGAAACAACGAAGGCACCACAGACACCCAGACCCGAGAGAATATAGAAAAAGAATCGAACTCGGGACCTCGAGACAAGGACACAAATGTTTACGCCACTCGTCCACGGAGGTCTGTTTGTAATATTGAAATAATCGTTTTACTACCTGAATATGAATATATTCGGTACATACACCAAAATAACAGTTTTTTTTAACATTTTGTCTGTCTGCCTCACTGTTTCTTCCGGCTAATCTCTGAAACGGCTGGATCGATTTTAACAGGACTTTCACTGGCAGATAGCTAATGTTATAAGGTGTAACATAGGCTACTTTTATTTTAGAAACACAATTAGGATTCCGCGTCAAGTGTTAAACTGCGGGAAAAGCCGCGGGGGGCAGCCAGAACATACATAAATAACTACCTGTAAAAGTCCAGTGCTCGATATAGGCGTATTCATACCTCGAACGAATATATGAAAATTTATTCACAAAGAGTAAACTCTACAATTTATGTTCAAAAGTTGTAATAAGTTAGAAAAACTAATAGCTGAATGGGGTAAGTGGCGTAAATATGAGTCTTTGAAAGGAGACATTTGCCGTAGAGATAATCGGCTCGTGAGGTCTCTGCGCAATACAGTTTCTAAAGGAAGTGTATCCGCGGCTGGTGGTAGCCGCTGGTGACAAGAGAGCTGGTTCTTTTCTCGCTCACCGGTCAAGTCTAGCCATTCAACGTGGAAATGCAGCCAGCGTTCTTGGTACCATGCCACGAGGAGTAGGGCTCTACGATTATTGTAGTTGTTAGTTAATAAATATTGTAAATGTTAACATAATTTTGTTTCTATGAATACAGTATTGGAAACAATAGTTAGTGTTATATTGACTTCACAATGATTATTATTTAATTAACATTGCGTCACCAGATAGACGACCAATTAATTGTGTTTGAGTAGCTATTCAATTAAATCGTTTTAAATTTGGAATGCAATCCAAGTCACGTAAGCACATAGAGAGGGATGGGCAGAGATTAAGAAAATAGATAAAGGAATGGAGTATTGTATTGATTGGGATATCTAGCCGAGGATTAAACAAATAAAAGTATATTTGACTAAATAGAACCGCGTTGCACGGACGTATAAATAGATAATAAATAAATACATATCTTCACGCGATTCCCAATACAGAGGTAAACAGAGGTCTAGTCTAGACAATTAAGTCCTATCGACCCACCTTCCACCGAAGATATTTTCGGGACAACGTGACAGGTGGTGAACCCGTCGCCGTCTTTATGTCCAAGCCAACGATATAATTCGTACATAAGTTTTTGGAAAACCCATTGGTACGAGCCTGCCACCTGGGGATCGAACTCGGGTCTCTTGACTCGAAATTCCGACAACCCAACCACTAGGCTATCGTGACTTTTTTTTAATATTTTGTCTGTCTGCCTCACTGTTTCTTCCGGCTAATCTCTGAAACGGCTGGATCGATTTTAACAGGACTTTCACTGGCAGATAGCTAATGTTATAAGGTGTAACATAGGCTACTTTTATTTTAGAAACACAATTAGGATTCCGCGTCAAGTGTTAAACTGCGGGAAAAGCCGCGGGGGGCAGCCAGAACATACATAAATAACTACCTGTAAAAGTCCAGTGCTCGATATAGGCGTATTCATACCTCGAACGAATATATGAAAATTTATTCACAAAGAGTAAACTCTACAATTTATGTTCAAAAGTTGTAATAAGTTAGAAAAACTAATAGCTGAATGGGGTAAGTGGCGTAAATATGAGTCTTTGAAAGGAGACATTTGCCGTAGAGATAATCGGCTCGTGAGGTCTCTGCGCAATACAGTTTCTAAAGGAAGTGTATCCGCGGCTGGTGGTAGCCGCTGGTGACAAGAGAGCTGGTTCTTTTCTCGCTCACCGGTCAAGTCTAGCCATTCAACGTGGAAATGCAGCCAGCGTTCTTGGTACCATGCCACGAGGAGTAGGGCTCTACGATTATTGTAGTTGTTAGTTAATAAATATTGTAAATGTTAACATAATTTTGTTTCTATGAATACAGTATTGGAAACAATAGTTAGTGTTATATTGACTTCACAATGATTATTATTTAATTAACATTGCGTCACCAGATAGACGACCAATTAATTGTGTTTGAGTAGCTAT
Organism: Sericinus montela; assembly: GCA_029286605.1. Classification (NCBI taxonomy): domain Eukaryota; kingdom Metazoa; phylum Arthropoda; class Insecta; order Lepidoptera; family Papilionidae; genus Sericinus; species Sericinus montela. Next base: position 143,338 of record JAGSMR010000120.1, on the reverse strand, counting down.
TCAATTAAATCGTTTTAAATTTGGAATGCAATCCAAGTCACGTAAGCACATAGAGAGGGATGGGCAGAGTATTAAGAAAATAGATAATGCAATGGAGTATTGTATTTATTGGGATATCTAGCCGAGGATTAAACAAATAAAAGTATATTTGACTAAATAGAACCGCGTTGCACGGACGTATAAACAGATAATAAATAAATATATATATAGATAGGGACAACACCACATACATTGCTCCGATCCCAATGTAAGATGCTAAAGCACTTGAGGTATGGGAGTCGGAAACAACGAAGGCACCACAGACACCCAGACCCGAGAGAATATAGAAAAGAATCGAACTCGGGACAACGTGCCAGGTGGTAAAACTGTCGCCGTCTTTATGTCCAAGCCAACGATATAATTCGTACATAAGTTTTTGGAAAACCCATTGGTACGAGCCTGCCACCTGGGGATCGAACTCGGGTCTCTTGACTCGAAATTCCGACAACCCAACCACTAGGCTATCGTGACTTTTTTTTAATATAAGTTGCCATATATTCATAGATTCAAGGCTATATTAAAGATACATTTTATAAAATGGGTTACTATAACATAAACGAATATATTAATGATAATAACCCCTGGAAAAATTATTTATTCGCTCCAATGCTATTTCTAATTTTACTTACTCTTGTTTAAAAAATACAAATAAAGAGGTAACTTACGTACTTCGCCTGTTTCTTCTCCGTTAGCGAAACCTCACTACTAAAGGGCGGTAGTTTAAAAAATGGCAATCTATGTAAGTTACTTATGTCTATGAATAAATTATTTTATTTTATACTTTCATCCCGCGAGTGTGGCAAGATATAGAAGATACGGCAAAAGCTATCCAAAACATGTACTAAATTGCCACTTATGTACGATTTACTAAATTGCAACTACAGACATCTTTTGGATATCTATTTATATAAATGTATCTGAGATAATAACCAATAATTGACGTAATTAGCATCATGCAAATACTAGAACATCGTTACAAGTATAGATCGATAACCGTCAGTAGTAAGGTGCAAGTTATCCCAAACTACAGACGCCAAATATATCTTCACGCAATTCCCAATACAGAGGTAAACAGAGGTCTAGTCTAGACAATTAAGTCCTATCGACCCACCTTCCACCGAAGATATTTTCGGGACAACGTGACAGGTGGTGAACCCGTCGCCGTCTTTATGTCCAAGCCAACGATATAATTCGTACATAAGTTTTTGGAAAACCCATTGGTACGAGCCTGCCACCTGGGGATCGAACTCGGGTCTCTTGACTCGAAATTCCGACAACCCAACCACTAGGCTATCGTGACTTTTTTTTAATATAAGTTGCCATATATTCATAGATTCAAGGCTATATTAAAGATACATTTTATAAAATGGGTTACTATAACATAAACGAATATATTAATGATAATAACCCCTGGAAAAATTATTTATTCGCTCCAATGCTATTTCTAATTTTACTTACTCTTGTTTAAAAAATACAAATAAAGAGGTAACTTACGTACTTCGCCTGTTTCTTCTCCGTTAGCGAAACCTCACTACTAAAGGGCGGTAGTTTAAAAAATGGCAATCTATGTAAGTTACTTATGTCTATGAATAAATTATTTTATTTTATACTTTCATCCCGCGAGTGTGGCAAGATATAGAAGATACGGCATAAGCTATCCAAAAGATGTACTAAATTGCCACTTATGTACGATTTACTAAATTGCAACTACAGACATCTTTTGGATATCTATTTATATAAATGTATCTGAGATAATAACCAATAATTGACGTAATTAGCATCATGCAAATACTAGAACATCGTTACAAGTATAGATCGATAACCGTCAGTAGTAAGGTGCAAGTTATCCCAAACTACAGACGCCAAATATATCTTCACGCAATTCCCAATACAGGGGTAAACAGAGGTCAAGTCTAGACAATTAAGTCCCTTTGACCCACCTTCCACCGAAGATATTTTTCGGGACAACGTGACAGGTGGTGAGCCCGTCGCGAAAATATCTTCGGTGGAAGGTGGGTCAAAGGGACTTAATTGTCTAGACTTGACCTCTGTCTACCCCTGTATTGGGAATTGCGTGAAGATATTTTTTTTTTTTTAGGTTAAACTTGTGACAGAATTTATTACCTGACTAGGTATATATTAACGTAGATACAAACGTAGATAGGGACAACACCACATACATTGCTCTGATCACAAAGTCAATAGCTACACTTGTGTTATAAAAGCGAAAAAAACGATGGTACGACAAACATCCAGACTCCAAGACAACATGGTGAAAAAGTGGAAGCTTGGGCTGACCCGTATGAAAACTGAACCCTGGACCTAAGCTGGGAGCTAGCGACACCATGAAAACCACTCGTCCAGTCGTCTTTTTATACAGTTTTTATTTGAAAAACACAAATTATAAGAAAAAGGCCACAGGAATCAACTAGTGTTATTATAACAAGGCTCAACACTACCAGGATATCAGCACGTAACGGAACCACATTCGCTGAGAATTCGCCGTTCAGAAAGATACAACAGCTGACACTAGCGACACAAGTACTAGGAAAACAAGAGTTACTAGAGGGGCGAGTTAGTTACACTTCATACTTCAGTTAACCTTGACCGTCTAATTTTAAGCTGAAATAGGTAATCTTATCCAACAATAAACGTACAATAGAGTAAACTACTTAAACGAATAGTGAATTTGGCGCCATTTTGTGTCAATATTTATTGCTGATACAACAAACAAGTACAGTCATGTGGTACATGGAGACAGTAAACACTACCTGTTATCATGGAGTTAGACAGTAAATACGTAATTAGTTATCACTTTCCAAGTAATGTTAGCCGAGTGGGGAATTCAAATCAAGGGACCCGAGTTCGATCCCGAGGTGGGAAGGTTAACCAAAGTTGAGTTTTTGAAACACTGTATAATTTATATCGTTGACTAATTTGTACATAGACGGCGACAGACTCTCCATCTGTTATTCCAAAATGTCTTCGGTGAAAGGTGGTTCGAAAGCGTCTAACTGTTCAGACATCCGTCTACCCTCTATTGGGAATGGCGTGAAGATATTTTTTTTTTTTTAGGTTAAACTTGTGACAGAATTTATTACCTGACTAGGTATATATTAACGTAGATACAAACGTAGATAGGGACAACACCACATACATTGCTCTGATCACAAAGTCAATAGCTACACTTGTGTTATAAAAGCGAAAAAAAACGATGGTACAACAAACATCCAGACCCAAGACAATACAGAAAAAGTGGTTTTCTAAATTGACCCGTATGAAAACTGAACCCTGGACCTAAGCTGGGAGCTAGCGACACCATGAAAACCACTCGTCCAGTCGTCTTTTTATTCAGTTTTTATTTGAAAAACACAAATTATAAGAAAAAGGCCACAGGAATCAACTAGTGTTATTATAACAAGGCTCAACACTACCAGGATATCAGCACGTAACGGAACCACATTCGCTGAGAATTCGCCGTTCAGAAAGATACAACAGCTGACACTAGCGACACAAGTACTAGGAAAACAAGAGTTACTAGAGGGGCGAGTTAGTTACACTTCATACTTCAGTTAACCTTGACCGTCTAATTTTAAGCTGAAATAGGTAATCTTATCCAACAATAAACGTACAATAGAGTAAACTACTTAAACGAATAGTGAATTTGGCGCCATTTTGTGTCAATATTTATTGCTGATACAACAAACAAGTACAGTCATGTGGTACATGGAGACAGTAAACACTACCTGTTATCATGGAGTTAGACAGTAAATACGTAATTAGTTATCACTTTCCAAGTAATGTTAGCCGAGTGGGGAATTCAAATCAAGGGACCCGAGTTCGATCCCGAGGTGGGAAGGTTAACCAAAGTTGAGTTTTTTGAAACACTGTATAATTTATATCGTTGACTAATTTGTACATAGACGGCGACAGACTCTCCATCTGTTATTCCAAAAATGTCTTCGATGAAAGGTGTTTCGAAAGGCCTTAACTGTCTAGACATCCGTCTACCCCTCTATTGGGAATGGCGTGAAGATATTTTTAAACGACACTTACGCTTAAAGCGTTTGCTAACGACCTTCTAAATTAGTGCTCTGTTTAACGACTCAGTCGATTACTAGCGCAGCAAATTGGCACAGTAAATATTTGAGCTTTGGTTTGGGATATTTGGACTGGGCTAGTTATCGTTCGGTGCGAACAAGTGCGTGTCAGACGCATACAAACGAAACATTAGCAAGCAATGCTAATGATTACAATAACAAATATCAAACTACATCTATACATCTCGAAGAGGGCAGGGTCAAGAGTACTCGGATACTTTTATGTATGGAGGTATATAGGGATCGTGACACTTGGCGATCTATTCTCTTTTGCTACCCCGACAGGGACTATGCGTGAACATATTACGTGGTAAGGTCTTACGCTGTAACCGTACGGTACATTTTTATTATTTATTCCTTTTAATAGTATCTTCCGTACAAACTCTGACTCGGCAGAAGTAAGCATACGTTGTGATGAAGGCAAAGTTGTACATCTGGGGAATTTTGGGTTTAAAACTTTATTCGGTCAAAAACGCGCAAGCAATGCGCCTTATGGTGAACGAATTCTAACCTTCATGGATAATCAATAATCAATTTCGATCGTCAATTGTTACATGTTTGTTGTCACATCTCCGAAGACTGAAATGGATTGTCACATAGCCCGCTCTCTCCCTATCTCTCTCTCTCTCTCTCTCAAAGGGTTTCCATACCGTTAATACGTTAAATACGGAACGCGACGACACTGCAATTTGGCGACAGAAGTGGGTAAGTCTCCCACTGACCTAGACTACTTCTAGGCAGAGAAGTAAGATGGATCTATCCGTAGAGAACATTAATTAAATTAAAGACACCAACAGACACCTCTATTTTTTTTATTTAATTAAAAATAATAACGTTAGCCGAGTGGTTGGGTGGTCGGAATTCGAGTCAATAGACCACCAGTCACTGTGTCCCAAAATATCTTCGGTGGAAGGTGGGTTGAAACGACTTAATAGTCTAGACCTCTGTCTAACCTTGTATTGGGAATGGCGTGAAGACATTTCAAAAGTTCAAAACTACTTTAAATTCAATAAATTTACATAAACATTATTTACCAAGTGAACATATAGTACTCGGGAATCATAGCTAGAAGGAGATATAAAGTTCTGTTCACCAGGGTCGGTCCCAAGTGAACAATTAGCGAATATTGTTTACGAAGTGAACGTTTAATACTAGGGAAACATAGCTAGAAGGAATACGCACTCCTGATTAATGACAGAAATGGTTAACAAACGACTCCTACCTAGCACACCCACTTGTCCGAAGTGAACCCTAAAGTACTAGGCTATCATAACTCGGAGAATATGTAAATTTTATAAGCTGCAGTTTAGTGACAGAGGGAGGAGTCTATTAGCTTTAAAATGAACTAGCCTGGGCGCGAGAATTCAAATTAAGTAGTTGAAGCCAAAAGGTGAAGTTTCTTCTTTGAACAGATTCAAGGATTGTTCCAATTTAATTTGCACGCCGCTTGTGCTCTTTTTCTATTAACCCGTTTTCGAAATAGTACGGGCCCGGTGTGGTTTGGTCTAAAACGCTTTTTAACTTGCTTACGTTTCAAATCAAATAAAGTAATTTATTTATCGATTTTAGTAACACATTACATCCATCGATTGTCATGTTTTAATCTACCACCACTCCACAATGAGATTCCTCTGAGGGAGAAAAAACAGTCAAAACAAACTTCGTAAAATTCTCGATTTCTCTAGGTGTAAAAGTTTTTTTTTTTTATTAATAGGTAATATTCACCGTTCAAATTCGGTGGTTAACGCGAAATATATAATAAAGCGTTTATCAAAATGAAATATTTCGTTCACTGACCTTCAAAGAATTACAGGATATTAAAAAAATTGCTTATTTCGTTAAACTTCTCCAATTTACTCGTCATATTTTTCTTCACACTTGAAATAAACACAAGCAGGTACTCATAATTTATAGTTTACTCTTCAAAGGCGAACAGACATCGTAAAAGACTTAAGTTTACGCGGAAAGTTTTTATATTAGTTCAGAATTTAGTTTATTTGACGACCTCCGTGGACGAGTGGCGTAAACACCGGTTTTCAAAGTATCGACATCTCGAGGTCCCGAGTTCGACCGGTCGGGTCAATGTAGAAAAACCACTTTTCATACATTTTCTCGGGTTTACATGTTTGTGGTAGCCTTCGTTGTTCCCGATTACCATACCACAAGTGCATTAGCATCTTACATTGGGATCGGAGCCATGTATGTGATGTTGTCCCTATCTATATATGTATTGATTTAAAAAAATATATTTAATTAGGACAGGTGGTGAGCTTGTGATTCACAAGGTGACCGAAGTGTTATAAAGACGTGCTATAATCGTGACTGCGAATGGGTCAATCCCAGTCAGCCTCCGCACACCAGGATGTGACAGGGATTCCGTGACGGACCGCTTTTAAAATATCTTCACGCAATTCTCAATACAGGGGTAGACAGAGGTCTAGTCTAGACAACTTAGTCCCTTTGACCCATCTTCCAGCGAAGATATTTTCGGAACAACGTGACAGGTGGTGAGACCGTCGTTGTCTTTATGTCTATGCCAACGATATAAATCGTAGTAAGTGTTGGAAATACCCAGAGCAGAGCCTGCCACCTGGTGATCGAACTCGGGTCTCTCAACTCGAATTCTGATCACCCAATCACTCGGCTATTGCAACTGTTGAGCTAAAATAAAGCATAGTAAAGAGCTTAATTGTCTAGGCCTCTGTCAACTCCGGTTTTGGGAATGGCGTGAAGATTTATTTTTTTTATTTTATCTCCATCTCTCAACGCCAGGCAAAGCTTGGTCACCCCGATACTAAAATTAAATTTAGCAAAGTACATCATCCAATAGGGTCATCGGCCGTATTTCCTTAGTGCTGCTGACCTTACAACACTCTCGTCGCCCTTCCGGCTTCGCGTCCGTGACAATAATACCAGGAGCGTATGAACACAAAGAGATATCGCCGAGTACAAAAGATTAAAAAAAGCATTGTTCAAAGAAAACTGAAAGGAGCCAAAGTCCTGAATAAAATTATGTCTCTTTAGTACTTTACAAAAAAAAATTACAAATAAACAGACTGAATCAAGAAAAAAACATGAAATTTTACAAGGTCGTTGTATTTTTAACTAAGAGTATACAGAAAGACAGCGATAGGCTCAGCATTGTCACGTTGCCTCAAATAAGTTTCGATGAATGGTAATTCTAACCGAATAGACTTAATTGTCTAGACCGTCTACTCCAGATCTAGCAAAATGCGTGAAGCGAAATACTTGTGAAATACATTTGCTGTCTGTCTGTCTCAAGATGAACAGCTAGCGGAAATAAATTAACGCATTCATTTACCAGTGAGTCCATATCGAGGTTATAATGAAGGTCAAAATAACCCAATACAATATGCGCATTGTCCGTTAACATTGTAGTGATAAGATGCCAGATAAATAAAGTTCAGAGTTGTTATTTACATCAGTTTGTATTTGAACCCAAAAACCATCGCTTCCCGAAGCTGAGTGACAGATTCGATCGCTATGATGCATTGTCATTTGAGAAAAATAAGAAATATTCATTTTGTACATAACAGAATAATCGATAACCTAGACCTCTGTCTACCCCAGTATTGGAAAAGGCGTTAAGATAAAAGTCTCTTTTACTTTATGATATTTAATTGCGACCTTATCCCATACTGGTTTAATTTAGTGGACTAAGACAACACGAGACAAGAAGAGATCGATTTCAAATCGAACAACCAGGAGTACATGCCGTGTGCTTATAGCTCCAAGTGTTTGCAGTACACGAATAAGGTTCTCGAATTTTTAGTATCTAAAGGGCAAAATCCTAGACGTCTAGCCAGAAGGGGTTAACGAACTAACTGAAACGGTGGGACGAAAACGCCGTCGGGACGTTTATGCTTGTCTGGTACTTTAGAGATCGCAATGACAGAGTTAGTTGCAAAACTTTGGCAAATAAAAATCTAAGTGACAAACTCAAAATTTAAAATTCTATTACTTTTATTCCAAACAACAAAGAAATTGAATAAATTTAAAAGTGATTAAACATTGTTCTAATTTAAATTAATTATCTCAGTTTAAATAAGAATGAAGATGAGTTACTAATTAGCAATTATTTAGAATGTCAGCTACTATACCCAGAGGCGGTGGCGATTTGGCCGACCTGTTTATCTTTTGTAAATATATATTTTGTAATATTAAATATATTATATCATAAAATATATAAAACAATGTCCAAGTCAACGATATAAATCATATTCAAGTTTCAATAAACCCATTTGTACGAGCCCTACCACCTGGGGATCGAACTCTGGTCTCTTGACTCTGATTCCGAGCACCTAACGACTCGGCTATCGCGATAGTTAATAAATAAAATATATTAATTCAGAATTCCATGTGGGTAAATAACATTATACGTGAGTTAACAACTCTATGCCAGCCCTACACGTGTTTGAATAACTAAAACAATCGCGATTCTTTCGTTATGAGCGAGTTATGACTCACTCATTGCTTATGAGTCATTTTACAAATGTTCTTTATCATTTCACCAACACTTCATAATATTTACTCTGAAATTCGTGCATACATAATAAATAAATAAATACATAGATAGGGACATACAGGAAAAATGTTCGTTGTTAAATTAAGGAGAAACTTTAAAACATCAGCTGACACGAGTGGCTTTCGAACCCATGACCTCTGACGGGCAAACCTCTTACTTTCGAGCCATACGTGTCATCTCACTTATCATCAAATCACTCTATTTTTTTCCATTGAGTCATGACAGCCGAGTGGTTGGGTGATCGGATTTCGAGTCAGAAGACCCGAGTTCGTTACCCAAGTGGCCGGTTCATACCAATGTACGGCTGTATCGTTGGCTTGGACATAAAGACGGCGACGGGCTCACCACCTGTCACGTTGTCCCGAAAAATGTCTTCGGTGGAAGGTGGGTCGAAGGAACTTAATTGTGTAGACTAGACCTCTGTCTACCCCTGTATTGGGAATGGCATGAAGATATTTTTTTTTTTTCATGTAGGTCTTTGCACTCTTTGCTATATAATTTACCCCCGTAAGGAAAAGTGTGTGATGATATAATGAATTAAAAATATGTTCATTAATTAATTCTACTATTCGTGTTAATTGCAAATTAAAATCTATACATGCAGAGCTAATTCATGACTATCCATCATTATTCGTCATTCCGTTACAGTTGTTTTAGTGATTTGTGTAAAAATAATTAATCCAATAAAAGTATTTCTCTCAGTCAACGTGGAGACAACATTACGTATATTTTTTATGATATACTCACGATAGCCGAGTGGTTGGGTGATCGGAATTTCGAGCCAATAGACCCGAGTTCGATCCTCAATGTTTTCTAAAAACATTTTGGAAAGAGCCTTTCCAAAAGGTTTTTAGAAAACATGAGTACGATTAATATCGTTGGCTTGAACATAAAGACAGCGAAAGGCACATTACCTGTCATGTTGTCACAAAAATGTCTTCGATGAAATGATCTAGGTCGAAATGATATAATTATTTGGTTAGACCTATCTACCCCTGTATTGGGGACGGCGTGAATAAAATTTAGGTTACTGGCCCTATGATGCTTAACAGTAGTTAAAAATATAGTTAATAAAAAAACTATTTTTTTTTAATTGCTAATAGTTAAAAAAATTAAGGAAAAAGCTGAAAAAATAAATATGGGCGGTCAGCTCACCATGCAAACTATAGAATCGGCTAAGTCATATTATTATTTAATTTACTTTCTAATGATAATGGTTATGACTTTGACATTTCTGAAGATAATGCGAGGACTTCAGAAAAAAGAATTTGTTATTTTTTCGTAACGCTAATTTATCGGAAGCCATAGCTAAACCCAGAATTCATCGCCTTTTGCAACTCTTACTTACTTATCTTCATGCACAATCCCTAACGAGGTAGCCAGAGAGAACAGATCGCCAAATGTCAAGATCTTACATACCTCTCTCTCTCTCTCTTACATACCTCTTTCGCTTCTTTAAAATTCATCATTCTCATCATACACTCTTGATACTCCTCCCCTCTTCGAGAAATTTACTCACATTGTCTTCGTAAGTTAGTCTCGCTCTACCTCGACCTCTTTTTATTTTAACTTTCGCGCTATATATTCGGTCTTCACTCATTAGCTCAACATGCCCAAACCGACTCTACTGTCACCCAAACCTCTTACGACTCTAGTTAGAAAAAGGGTGCAGTACATTCTTAGGCCGCCAGACCATGGCAAAATTTATAAAGTCACGTGTACACTAAAATTTGCGTGTAGCTAAGTATCTATCGAGTTAATGATAAGGCCAGATTGCGAGGCCTTGATCCGTTATCAGTGTAGTGGCGCGAGCGAATATTGACAGCAGAGTGGAAATGATAAGAGGTATGACGATGTACCAAATAGTCACGATAGCCGAGTGGTTCCCTTGGTGGTGCTCGTAGCAACCAGTTTGTTTTTTTTTTCAAAACTTATGTACGATTTATGTAATATATATTTATATAGTTGGCTTGGACATGAAGACGGCGACAGGCTCACCACCTATCACATTGTCCCAAAATAAGCTCCGGAGAAATGTGCGTCGAAAAGACTAAATTTTCTAGACCTCAGTCTACTCTAAGCATTGGGAATGGCGTGAAGATAATTTTTAATTGATTTATTCTAAATTAAACGCCAAGCGTTTGATATCCAGTTACGTATATTTAAATTATTTTAAGGTATTATAACTGTATTGAGATAGTAAGCATAGAATGCGCTAAATTATTCGCATCATAATCAAATGACGTCCGGTTTGTATTTAGAATCGATTGTCTGAAAACATCTCGATCCTACTCAATGTACTGCATTACAAAAGACCCCAAGCGTTGCTAAATTGACCATATCAATTTGTGTCAATTGGTAAATTGTCGTACGAAGACCCGAGATATATTTAGGGTGCTATCATCCAATTTACGATCAAATTGCAAGAACTATTTTAAGTTTTTTTATATAGCCTAAGCGGGCGGTACCAGGCTTCTATAAATAGTGTAGAGTAGAGTAGAGTATATTTCTATTTATACATTGGTCTGGTATTTGTCGTCTATTGCAATTTACATGGCTTGATTTTTATTCGCGCCACTTACGCGTCTACGTGACGAATGGGGGTGGGTACATTCCTATACCGAATGACATTGACAGATGCAATTAGTACTCCAGTGTCTTACGAAAGAGAAGACAATAGAAAGAGAGAGAGACAGAGAGAGAGAGAAACGTCTAACAGTCCAGAACTCTTGTCGTGGACTAATAATATATAAATATATTACTTCTTACTTTCTGTAATCTGTTTTTTTTTTAACTTAAGTGGTGTTAAAGAAAGTATATACATACATACATACGTACATATTAAAAGTGGAGAAAAGGCAAAAGAAAAAAAGAGTTATGCAAAAAAAATCGGCATTATCTGTATATTATTATTATTTATTGGGTTGGAGTTAGGAGGGGTCAAGGAGACCCCTCCCCAGAGGGTTGGTTCCATAAATTTTCAACCTAAACAAAAACTAAACTAATTTGTTATTTTTACATTATTGTCACCATTTAGAATGGATGAAGATGTGAGGACGACCAGGGCAACATGAACACTTGCGTCTTCATTTCACAGAAACATACTAAGCCAGCCGATAAGGTTAACAGTTGGATGACTGATGCACAAAAGACTTCTATTGTTTGACCTTGTGGTTTCGAACAAGTGCCTGTCATTACTTACTGTCTTGTATACTAACGCCCTGGTAATTTAGTTTTTTTTCACGGTTAATAATTATAACAATAAATTAATTAATTAGGATCATAATAAATAGCCGATGTGATAAATATGATAATAAAAGTCACGATAGCCGAGTGGTTGGGTGGTCGGAATTTCGAGTCGAGAGACCCGAGTTCGATCCCCCAGGCGGCAGGCTCGAGTTTTTCAAAAACTTATGTACGAATTATGTTGGCTTGGACATAAAGACGGCGACGGGCTCACCACCTATCACGTTGTCTCGAAAATATCTTCGGTGGAAGGTGGGTCGAAGGGATTTAATTGTTTAGTCTAGACCTCTGTCTACCCCTGTATTGGGAATTGCGTGAAGACATTTATGTTTGTTTATTTATCACGAATATCTCAATTCAGGAGTAGACTGAGGTCAAAACAATTTAATCTTTCGGACCCATCATTTCATCGGAGTTTATTTCTTTCAGAACAAATATCGTCCGTTAACCATATTACCAGACCCCCACGATACAGGCCTTGCCTAATGTGGTAACCACAGCAATGTGCCAACACTATTCACAGCCAACTGTTTCTTCTTCACATCCTATCAAGTGTCCAACATATTGAACATAGGCCTTCCATTCCATAGAATTCGCTACAGAGAACGGTCCTCAGCCACCTGCATTTTGCAGGTCGTCACTCCATCTTGTGAGGGGGGGTCGTCTAACACTGCGTTTGCTTAAACGGGCTTGCCACTCAAGAACCTTTTTTCCCCAACTGTTATCAGTTGGGGAACTGGTACCACGCAGAGAAATGCTGAGCACAGCTTTTCCATATCACGCTGAGCAATTTTGAGCTTTCTCATTGTTCAACATCCGTCAAAAGCCTCAACTACTGCATGTTCATTTTATGTGTGTAATAGTTACTAATAAATTATGTCTGTCCATTGCAAGTTTGTAAAATATAGACCTCTCCTGTAGGATTTTCTTTAATCGGCACGCTTGGCAATCGAATTGGCGTTCGCAATACCAGACGACTCGCAAAATGTTGAACTTTATCGTAAACTGCAGTAATTTCAGCCCAAAGTTGGTTTATGTAACAGATATAATACCTATTATTATCACACCAAATAACCATTAGCTGTTCATATTACCCAGGTCATTGAACCCATAGACCAGTATTAGTATGCGCGTGTTTGTAATTTTCGATAAGTTTTACTCTTGTTGAAACATGTTTTTTTTTTTATTAAATCAAGGCCCACGAGACAAAGTACAATTTTTTATAGATCTCATCTTCAGCCTTTTTTATTGTAAAATCTTCGTTAAAAAATCTTCGATTAGATTGAAACGCCAACAATAAGCAGAATACAAATTCTTCAAACGACGCAAAAAGGCTTTGTTTAATTACAAAACATAAACCTCCACCGATCGATATGTAAAAGTACTAGGAGAGCAGAAACTACACGAATGTAGCTTATTCACAACTACGCCGAGTTGCAAAGCATCGATCCTATCATACGATTTCTTTCTAACGCAGTTTCTACGTAATTATACCACGTTACATGTATTGGAAACTAGTTTTAGTAGGAATTCAGAACGTATGTAAAAGTTAAGCAATAAATCTAGGCAATAAAGCAAAGATAAGCCGAAAGTATTCTGATCGGAATTTGTCTGAAATGTAAAAAGATAGACGTAAATAAAAGGTTTTATTGACAAAGTAATAAATTTTCGCGACGTAGGTAAATAAGATGGCTCGTAGTACAACGTCTCAAGGACGTAAACAAAGACAGCTGATATATATATATATATATATATATATATATATATATATATATATATATATATATATATATATATATATATATATATATATATATATATATATATATATATATATATATATATATATATATATATATATATATATATATATATATATATATATATATATATATATATATATATATATATATATATATATATATATATATATATATATATATATATATATATATATATATATATATATATATATATATATATATATATATATATATATATATATATATATATATATATATATATATATATATATATATATATATATATATATATATATATATATATATATATATATATATATATATATATATATATATATATATATATATATATATATATATATATATATATATATATATATATATATATATATATATATATATATATATATATATATATATATATATATATATATATATATATATATATATATATATATATATATATATATATATATATATATATATATATATATATATATATATATATATATATATATATATATATATATATATATATATATATATATATATATATATATATATATATATATATATATATATATATATATATATATATATATATATATATATATATATATATATATATATATATATATATATATATATATATATATATATATATATATATATATATATATATATATATATATATATATATATATATATATATATATATATATATATATATATATATATATATATATATATATATATATATATATATATATATATATATATATATATATATATATATATATATATATATATATATATATATATATATATATATATATATATATATATATATATATATATATATATATATATATATATATATATATATATATATATATATATATATATATATATATATATATATATATATATATATATATATATATATATATATATATATATATATATATATATATATATATATATATATATATATATATATATATATATATATATATATATATATATATATATATATATATATATATATATATATATATATATATATATATATATATATATATATATATATATATATATATATATATATATATATATATATATATATATATATATATATATATATATATATATATATATATATATATATATATATATATATATATATATATATATATATATATATATATATATATATATATATATATATATATATATATATATATATATATATATATATATATATATATATATATATATATATATATATATATATATATATATATATATATATATATATATATATATATATATATATATATATATATATATATATATATATATATATATATATATATATATATATATATATATATATATATATATATATATATATATATATATATATATATATATATATATATATATATATATATATATATATATATATATATATATATATATATATATATATATATATATATATATATATATATATATATATATATATATATATATATATATATATATATATATATATATATATATATATATATATATATATATATATATATATATATATATATATATATATATATATATATATATATATATATATATATATATATATATATATATATATATATATATATATATATATATATATATATATATATATATATATATATATATATATATATATATATATATATATATATATATATATATATATATATATATATATATATATATATATATATATATATATATATATATATATATATATATATATATATATATATATATATATATATATATATATATATATATATATATATATATATATATATATATATATATATATATATATATATATATATATATATATATATATATATATATATATATATATATATATATATATATATATATACTGCGTAATAAGTGTTTACAAAACAAAATACGTTTTAAGGATGTTATTTGCGAAATAAGTGCTTCATATAGGTATTGCCTTGAGAAAAATTTTGTACATCCAGTTTCTCAGTGTTCATTGTTTATGTACGAAATAAACTTACCGCTTAAATCTTCAATGGTGTTCAGCTTCCGAGCAGCCATTTTCTTAACAAAAAAGGCACGACACTTGTAAACGTATGATTTTTTATTAAGTTCTCAGCTAAATGCGATAAGTGTTCGCGAAATCTGAATTCTAATAAAAATCTCACTACCGACCACCATACACTACAAGTCTCCTTTGTTTTCTGTTTTATTCGTTTCTATTTTGATGATTCGATAGTTTTGACTTGCGCTTGACAAATCACGACAAGGCAGCATTTCTCTTTTCAATGCTATTCGATAATTCTTAGCCAATGAAAGCCGACATTGCTATTCTTGGATTGGCTCCTTCACATGTAAACATAGGTAATGTTACTACATACAAAAATATAATTCTCATTTTTTAATTTAGTATTATTATGTACAATAATTTTAATACTTTTATTAAATTATAGTTTATAATAATTTTAATGGTTATTTATAACATACTGTTTTGGTCTTAAATTTATTCCGTTGAAGATACTCTTCTATACAATATACTCTTCTTCTATTCTATCTTTAAAAGCTAGTATCGACCAATCTCGAGCTTTATAATTGATCCAATTGCAGCGTAATACTTCATCATATCTAAACCATCGAAGGACGCCCTTATTCAGTTTAGTGATTAAAAACTGAACTGTTATGGAGTTGGTCTTGTGTGATATGGAAGTGACGATATTGTAGATACTTTAGATCCTAGTACCAGTATGCGATATATATATATATATATATATATATATATATATATATATATATATATATATATATATATATATATATATATACTACTTACCCTTTACCATGATTTTTCATAAAGTATTTTTTTTATTTATTCATGAAGTCAGTGTTAGTTTTTAGATAATTTATCCCTGTAACCTTAACTATAAATTTTAGGTTAAAACAAACCGCGTATATTAATTAGAATCGAAGAAAGAGAGAATTAAGTATGCATTATTATTTATCTTCACGCACAATCTCTGACGGGGTAGCCAGAGAGAACAGATCGCCAAGTGTTACGATCCCTACATACCTCTTTCGCTTCTTTCAGACTCATCATCTTCTTCATACATGCACGTCGAGGTATCCGAGTACTCTTGACCCTCCTCTCTTCGAGCAATTTGCTCACATGGTCTTCGAAAGTTAGTCTCGGTCTACCTCGATACCTTTTAATATTAACTTTCGCGCTATATATTTTCTTCACCATTCAGTCTTCACTCATTCGCTCAACGTGCCCAAACCATCGAAGCACGCCCTTATCCATTTTTGTGACAAGGTTATCTTTCAAACCTGCCATATTGAGAACCTTTTCGTTTCGCTTTCGGTCGGCCATTTTACGAAGAGATCGTATCTCCACTGCATTCAACCTGCTTTTATGCTTCTTCTGGCATACCCAGGTTTCGCTGACATATAACAAAGTCGGTACCAACACTGCGTTATGTATTGCAAGGCGTGCATTTTTCACTACGCTTTGCCTTTTGATTAACGCAGTCAGGGCACCATTGACTTTGTTCCCGGCAGCGACACGCTTGTCCACATCTAAATCACATCTTCCATCCCAGCTAAACGCACTCCCCAAGCACACAATTTCATTTACCTGTTCTAGACATTCCTGATTTACCCATATTTCACACTTCGTTCTTTCTTCGTCCCTTTCAAATACCAGAACTTTAGTTTTATTAGCATTCAAATGGAGACCTTTAATTTCACATTCTTCTTTCATACTCGTGACTAATGTCTGCAGATCTGCCCCTGATGGTGCAATAAGCACTGCATCATCAGCATACAGCACACAATTTACTTTAACACCACCCAATTTCACACCCAAACAACTATCTTTCAGCTTCTGTAAACAGTAGTCGGGATACAGTATGAACAGCCAGGAAGACATGACATAACCCTTTTACGCCCGATTGGACGCTAAACATGGGTCCCGCAGCCTTACCACATTTCCAACTTGGAATCGCACATTCAATCTCTTTCATACTGATGACCTCAGTGTCATCGAGGTCCGAGTCTGGCGTACCAGTCACGGCGTCACCCCCGGATCCCTCACTAAGATCATCACACGCACATATCTCTCTATAAAATTCGCTCCATCGCTGCTTGACGACCGATTTTTCTGAGAGGACGTCATTGGTTCCCGAAAGCACTTTGTTCATTCTTAAGTTCGTCGCACCACTCCGGGTCCTTCCAACCTTTTTCCAGAAGAGTTTGGAGTTCGCCTTGAAGTTGTGCGACAACCTTTCATCCTTCCATTCTACTCCTTTCACGCACTTCCTCAATCAATGCTTTCGTGTGAACTCTCTGGAGCTTATATCTTTCTTTCCTCTTCTTTCTCATATCCTTATCATTACTAGATGCCAAGTAGTCTAACTTTTCTTCTTCTTATTAACTGCTTCTTTCACTTCGTCATTCCACCATGCATCACCCTTTTACTACTACCTCTTTTCACAGATCCACACACGTCTTCCGCTGCACAAACCATTCCATCCCTATGGCTCTGCCATATTTCGTCCACACATTCTTACCTGACACCGATGATGTCAAGCATTTCGGCTACCCTTGCTTGATATTTATCCCTAGTGTCCGCTTCCTGAAGCTTCGAGCTTCGGATGCTACCGACCGACTGTGGTTCTGGTATCGCCGTCCGGTGGCGCCAACCGCGAACAGACCCCTAAATCTAGTAATCACTAGATAGTGATCCGTTCCCAGGTCAGCACCCCTGAACACTCACGTATCCATCACCTGTTTTCGCAGTCGGTCATCCACCAGGAATAAATTGATCATACTTCTCTCATTCTCTCATTTTCTAGTATACATATGGATTTTCTTGTGACTAAACATAGTGTTTGTCACAAGAAGACCCTTTTCCTTGCATACAGCCAGTATAAGCTTGCCAGCATCGTTAACCCTTTTATCACCAAACATTCCAAGCACCGACTCGTACCCTGGTCGAGCGGTACCAACCCATCCATTTAAATCACCACATACAACAATTCTTTCGTTTCCCCTAACCAAATCTAGAACTTCTCTTACATTCTCCCAAAACTCCTCCAGCTCAGCCCTGGATGACGAAGCCACCGGCGCATAAACAGCCAAAAGGAATAACTTCGTCAGTCCCAATTTAAAGCGAACCCAGAGAAGTGTTGAGTTCATAGCCTTATATTCAGTCATAACATCGACCAACCGAGACGACAGCAGCACCCCCACTCCCTGGCAGGGGCTCTCGCTCTCCGGGAATCAACTCATTCGTCTTATCTCTCATGCCTCCTCTAACATTCCACGTGCCAACTCTGCACTCCGTCCTCCACCTTCCGCCGTATCGGGCTGTGCGTGACGGGTGGCGGTCCCCATCGCCGCTTTGCGCGCTGCAATTCCACACCAACGGGGACGAACTGGTGTGAGTCGCTTTGGGGGGACGCAACTAACCCTCGTTGGCATGGGTGCGCAGCTGTGTAGAATTGCAGCCCTGAAAAGGGCTGGCAGGGGTCTTGACGTGCACGCTTCTACAATGACCCCCTGAAAAAAGTATGAATATTAATTTACTTATTTATTTAAGCTTTATTTGCACACATTATAAAAAAATTACAAAACGGCGGACCTAAAGGCATTCTCTACCAGTCTACCTTTGGTTTGTGCAGAGAATCTAGTGATGGGTGCGAAACTCATAATTAAAAAAAATAATTAAAGGTAAAAATACAAAATTATAATATAATGATAATATATATACAATACAAATACATATACATTTACATTACTACTTACATGCATACAATAGTACTTTATACATATACACAAATACCCACAATAAATAAATATAATATTTTGATATTATACATACTTGAGAATATAACAATTTCTGAAGTTTTTTAAACTTTTTTATTATTATCCGAAACTACTACTGCTTCGTTAAGTAATATTCCCAGAGTAAATGTTTAATGGTAGGTTTAGTTTTTGCTTATTTAATATTTCTGGGTAACATTTTCCAGAGTCTTACTGCATTTGAAGTGAAAGAATTGTAAGAGAAGCCCGTGCGACAGAAAGGAACATGAAGAGTTAGATTTTCAGCGGAACGGAGACATCGGTTGTGATATTCACCCTGATACTGAAATTTGCATTTCAGATATGTAGGGACAAACGGATAGTGTAAAATAGTATGTAAAATATATAAAATAGTATGTAAGCAATATACAGGAGGAAATCGCTTTATATACTTAAATTGTATAATTAATACCAGAGAAGGATAAAAATTAGGTAAATTGCCTGGCGTGATCACAACTGACAGCATCAATACTTTTATATTATTAAAATTTAATGTTTTGGTATCGAATAAAATGAGTAGGCAACACGGTGACCTGTCATTATTTTGTCAGACGTTCGGGTCTGTATAGTCTATAGTTTTATTTTTTTCTATTTCTTTGCGAAATAAGTGATGACGTTCGTTCATTGACCGCTAATTTTATACAATAATTTATTACTATTAATTCGTGATGAACATTAACTCTTTAGATGATGATTACCCATCACCTTCATCTCTTGATGAAAAAAATAGTCCTAGGTGAGCGGCATTGTCTTACTTTTTTATTTTAGCTTATTTCTCACCTGTCTGACAGCTGATTTTTGAGCGCCAAAGTCAAAAGGCGCCAAATGAGTAGAACGTGTCATTTTATTCTTTTATTTTTATTTAACCGAGTGTTACGGTAATAGCAAACATTTTTTCAGAAAAAAATTGCGTACAGAGAACTCCGCAAGAAAAAGTTGGAGTCTAATGGATAGAAGGACTGACCAAGAGGTAAGAGATGTGTTTTTGATGCAAAGCTTGACTTCACGACACTGTACTGCCATCGGCTTGCCAAGCGTGGCGATTATAAACCCTCCCCTTTGGGAGTGGCCTTACCAGGCTGTTATGGTAACCATGACTCTACCATATCGAGAAAGATATATATGTGTATATTACTAGGTACATTGCTAATCTGAACTGTAGATTCTTGTTTATTTTGTTAAGTTCTTATCTTTACATCAGTTTTAGTATGAGTTTAATTGACTGAAAGGGAACATTTTTTTTATGTTTGTTGTATAAAAGGTCTTTAAAAACCCTCAACAATCGTTTTTTAATTCTACCAAGTAAAAAGCAATTGATGTCCCTGTCCAGAGCCCTCTATGTTACAATTCAAAATCCATTAAGAATCAGACTTCAGTTCCCTCTCACAACCATTACACAGAATGCAGCAGTGAACCATGCAGTTCGTTAGATAGATAGATTGAATACTATTAATTGCAAACTAAAAGAGAAGATATACTTCATAAACTTAATTTAGATACAGAAGTCTGTGGTGTGGTATGAGTTAAAATAGTCAAGTAGTAAGTGATATCCAGGTAGTGTGCTTGTGCCAATTAGTTTTCTCAAAACTTATGTATTATTTAGCTTGGACCTAAATATGGTGACCGGCTCATCACCTATCACAATGTCACAAAATAGGCCCTGGTGAAATGTGCTAAATTGTCAAGACCTCTGGCTATCCCTGTAATATTGCTTTTTATTTAAGATATTTAGACATTATTTTCATTGGATGAATAGTATGGACAGCTAAGATATTTTTTAATTGGATGGATTTTGGATAAGATTCACGATAGCATAGTGGTTGGGTGGTTGGAATTTTGAGTCAAGAGACTTGAGTTCGATCCCCAGGTGGCAGGCTCGTACCAGTGGGTTTTTCAAAATACTTATGAACAAATTATATTGTTGACTTTGATATAAAGACGGCGACGGGCTCGCCATCTGTCATGTTGTCCCGAAAATATCTTCGGTGGAAGGTGGAGTGAAGGGACCTAATTATCTAGACTAGATCTCTGTCTACCTCTGATCTCGATCTCTGATCTTTTTTTTTGCAAGGGTTGATGGTGAGAGACAAGTCAGGGAATGGCCTTCTTCTTTCTTAATCTTGGAAGAATGACACTTGATTCTCTATCAAGATTCATGAGTTAAAGGGAAATTTAGAACTATTTCTTAAGTTTAAAAGATTGCATTTGTATGTATTCAAAGAATGGGTGTTCAAGTAATTTATTGTAGTTTTCGCCTTCATCACAGGGTGAGACATGACCAATGCTTTGTAGTGATAAGTTAATGAGTTGTACTTAGTTAGTTAGTTTTCAAGCCACAGAAATATATACTAAAATTTCTATGGCTTGAAAACTATTGCTTGACAGGAGAATGGTTTTAAAGCTATAATAAATTTTACCTTTGGACAAATTTACTTGATTTCATTGGAACGTGGACAAGTGGCATACGCACTGGTTTTCAAGATGTCAACATTTTTGAGGGTCTGGGTTTGATTACCAGTCGGGTCAATATAGAAAACTCTTTTCTTTATTTTCTTGGGTCTAGATGTTTGTGGTATCCTCATTGTTTCTGAATTGATACTACAAGTGCTTTAGCGCCTACTTTGAGATCAGATCAATGTATGTGATGTTATTTTTATTTATGTATGTATGTATGTATAATTTATTTATTTTTTCATTTATTTATTTATAATACATCTTATTTATATAAAAAAACTTATCACAATGTTCGTGGCAGGTAAACTCTGAAAGTACTGCCAATCTTGATGAAATTATATAAATGTAGTTAATTAGTTATTATTTATATATATATATATATATATATATATATATATATATATATATATATATATATATATATATATATATATATATATATATATATATATATATATATATATATATATATATATATTCTCCCAAAAACTTTGGAAAATCCAATATGATTTGCCTACTTTTGAAATATCGATAGAAGAATATAAAGAAATTGCATTTAGGCATGGTTTGTATTTCAAACAGGTTACACAGGCAGGACTCTTCTGCCAAGATTGCTTATAAATAATAAATCTTTATTAGCCTTGACTTAATGTAAATTTCTGCCTAGATCTATATTATATATCCCTTACTATAGATTTTTTTATTTATATCTCCACACATTTTCCCAATGCTGGGGTAGACAGATCTTGACAATTAAGTATAATACTTTAATCCACCTTTCATGCCTTCAAAAGATGGGCTCACTACCTGTGAAGTTGCCCCGAAAATATCTATAGTGGAAGATGAGTTGAAGGGTCTAAATTGTCTAGATTAGACCTCTGTCTACTCCTGTATTGGGAATATCGTGAAGATATTTTAATTTTTTTTAATTGATTTATAGTCAAAATATCCGAGTGGTTGGAATTTCGAGTCAGAAGAGTTTGATCCCCAGGTGGCAGGCTTGTATTAATAGGTTTTTCAAAAACTTATATAAAAGTTATATCGTTGGCTTGGACATAAAGACGGCGACGGGCTCACTTGTCACATTGTCTTGAAAATATTTTCGGTGGAGGGTCGAAGATCTTCACTGTCTAGACTGGACCTCTGTCTTCTCCTGTATTGGGAATGGCTTGTATTGTATTGTAATGGGAAACAAAGATATTATTAATCATATCTTTAAAGCCGTGTGAAGCTGTATTATTATTCATGACTTCATTGCCTTTCCAAAGTCTTTGTGTGACTGGTGGTGAGTCTTTTGCTATCTTGGTATCCAAGCTAACAGTACAATATTATTATATAGATAAATGTTCATGTATACATAAAAAGATGCATGACTAGTGCAAGCATTTATATTCATCACAAATGTTTACACCAAATGGGACTTGAATCCGCTTTGAAGACAGGGTTGCTATCATCTAGGCTATGGGGTCGTCAAGACCTCCTCTTCCTTATGTTTGTGTCAGCTAAATTCATAGAGTAGTTGACTCGTAAAATAATAATTTTCACTTAAAATTTACTTCTTAACCGTGTGGTGATGGCGTAAGAACATCGCCACTCCCCTTCTTCCCGTGGGTGTTGTAAGAGGCGACTAAGGGAAACAGCCTTGATTATCGCGCTTTATCGCAACCGATAGTTGGCGGCATAATCATCCTAAAAATATCAGACCAAAATCAGACCGAAGATGGGCAGCGGTGTCTGTGATGCGAGTGGTCTGGAGCTGCGATCGCCAATCCGCTTGCCAAGCGTGGCGATTATGGCAAATCCTCCCTATGAGGCCTATGACCTGCAGTGGGTTTTAACAGGCTGTTATGTATGTGTCTGTATGTATGACATTAACTTCAATAAAACAGGGGTTTAATAGGGGATTCAATTGAACAATTTGTTTTTCTATTCTAATCCTGGGTTCTATTATAAATAATACCAGGCTGACATAATAATACATAAATAAAACTTTTCTAACTTAATGCGAGTAATCGACGGCAACAGGCTCTCCACCTGTCACATTGTCCCAAAAAATGTCTTCGGTGTAAGGGTATGTCTCTCTCTTTCTCTCTCTCTTTCTCTCTCTCTTTTCTCTCTCTCTCACTCATCTCTGTTACACCTGTGTTGGGAATGGCGTGAAGATTTATTTAAGTTATACTGTTTTGGGGGTGTGAGGGACGGGGTCATATATTGGTTTCCCTGTGTAACTGAATACTAATAAAATGTATATATATACCTACGTAGATATTATTTACATTCACGCATTTTCCCATAACTGAGTCAGACAGTGTTCCAATCCATTAAGTGCTTTCAACACACTTCACCAACCCTTATTCGTTCAAATACTTTTTTTACAGAAAACACCTTATTTGGTGAAAAGTGGTGTTTTATGTCTTTGTTTCTTTTTTAAGTTTTATGTAAATCATACAGAATAACTTGAGTAGTTTTCGAACTGACAACAGGTATTACAAGAAATGGGAGTGGGCCTATTGGAGCTGGACGAGGGTGAGGTCCAATGTGACATCTCCGCTGCCGTGACTTCAGTGAGTAAACTTTAGCGGTCTGTGACTGGTTCAATTTTACAGAATCAGATCCACACTCACTATATTGACAAGACTTAGCCAGTTCGAACAGGCCATTCAATTGTTGTACTGTTCATCATATCATGTCACTTACTGACGTGACTCTTTCCGACGGTCGCGGAATACAGGGCCAATCATCTCGGTGCACCGAGATCTCTCCCCGAGGTAACCGGTAACCTCAAGGGGCTGCTGGGATTCCTCGAAGAGCTGGGTTGGCTCGAGTAAGCTTAGACAATCCTGCCCATACGCAAAATACGCGCATGGACGTGGTGTTGAGATCAGCCTGTCTAATCTAATATAATCTAATCTAAACACAGGTCTGAGTCGGTTAAGTCGTTGGGTGATCGGAATTCGAGGCAGAGACCCGAGTTCATTCCCTGCATGATCGTGAGATGTGCCAATGGATTTTTTCTAAACTTAAGTATGTTTTAAATCGATTGCTTGGTCATAAAGACGGCGGCAAACTCAACTTCGGTCACATTGTCCCAAAAAATGTCTTCGGTGAAAGGCGGCTCGAAAGTACTTCATTTTATGTACCTCTGTCTACCCCCATAATGGGAATGGCATACAGTATGTATATACAAAGAATGTTATGTATGTGTCTGTATGTATGACATTAACTTCAATAAAACAGGGGTTTAATAGGGATTCAATTGAACAATTTGTTTTTCTATTGTAATCCTGGGTTCTATTATAAATAATACCAGGCTGACATAATAATATATAAATAAAACTTTTCTAACTTAATGCGAGTAATCGACGG
Organism: Sericinus montela; assembly: GCA_029286605.1. Taxonomy (NCBI): domain Eukaryota; kingdom Metazoa; phylum Arthropoda; class Insecta; order Lepidoptera; family Papilionidae; genus Sericinus; species Sericinus montela. The sequence goes on along the minus strand of JAGSMR010000120.1, from coordinate 117,893 downwards.
CAACAGGCTCTCCACCTGTCACATTGTCCCAAAAAATGTCTTCGGTGTAAGGGTATGTCTCTCTCTCTCTCTCTCTCTCTCACTCATCTCTGTTACACCTGTGTTGGGAATGGCGTGAAGATTTATTTAAGTTATACTGTTTTGGGGGTGTGAGGGACGGGGTCATATATTGGTTTCCCTGTGTAACTGAATACTAATAAAATGTATATATATACCTACGTAGATATTATTTACATTCACGCATTTTCCCATAACTGAGTCAGACAGTGTTCCAATCCATTAAGTGCTTTCAACACACTTCACCAACCCTTATTCGTTCAAATACTTTTTTTACAGAAAAACACCTTATTTGGTGAAAAGTGGTGTTTTATGTCTTTATTTGTTTCTTTTTTAAGTTTTATGTAAATCATACAGAATAACTTGAGTAGTTTTCGAACTGACAACAGGTATTACAAGAAATGGGAGTGGGCCTATTGGAGCTGGACGAGGGTGAGGTCCAATGTGACATCTCCGCTGCCGTGACTTCAGTGAGTAAACTTTAGCGGTCTGTGACTGGTTCAATTTTACAGAATCAGATCCACACTCACTATATTGACAAGACTTAGCCAGTTCGAACAGGCCATTCAATTGTTGTACTGTTCATCATATCATGTCACTTACTGACGTGACTCTTTCCGACGGTCGCGGAATACAGGGCCAATCATCTCGGTGCACTGAGATCTCTCCCCGAGGTAACCGGTAACCTCAAGGGGCTGCTGGATTCCTCGAAGAGCTGGGTTGGCTCGAGTAAGCTTAGATAATCCTGCCCATACGCAAAATACGCGCATGGACGTGGTGTTGAGATCAGCCTGTCTAATCTAATATAATCTAATCTAAACACAGGTCTGAGTCGGTTAAGTCGTTGGGTGGTCGGAATTTCGAGTCAAGAGACCCGAGTTCGACCCCAGTTAGCAGGCTCGTGCCAATGAAATTTTCTAAAACCTATGTACGAATTATATCGTTGGCTTGGACATAAAGAAGGCGACGGGCTCACCGCCTGTAACGTTGTCCCGAAAATATCTTCGTTGGAAGGTGGGTCGAAGGGATTTAAATGTCTAGACTAGACCTCTGTCTACCCCCCTATTGGGAATTGCGTGAAGATATTTATTTATTTTACAAAGAAGTTTCTGCTGCCCAAACGCGAAATGCATGCATCACTCTGTCTCATTAATGTTTTTGATTTACCAATTTCCAGCACAAACCCAACTTGAAGAGGAAACACGACATTGAGAATGTGAACCCCAATGTGAACAGCTCCATCTCCTCGCCCAGGAGCAGATACAGTCCGAAGAGTCCCAAGGTGAAGGTGTACAGCGCGAGCCCCGGTCCATCTAAGGCCAAGAGTCCACGGAGTGCTGATAAAAGTAGGTTTATAATAGTGCAGCTATATACCTCCACGCCATTCACAATACAGGGGTAGACAGAGTTCTAGACAATTAAGTCCTATAAACCCACCTTCGTCGTCCTATAAGCCCGTCGCCGTCTTTATGTCCAAGCCAACGATTAAAATTGTACATAAGTTCATTGAAAAGAAAACCATTGGTACAAGCTTTGGGGATCGAATTCGACTCTCTTGACTCGAATACCGATCACCCACTTTGCTATCGTGACTTTTTTTCAGTCAGTATCAAACTTATACTTAATTTCTATCTCCTGTTATAGATAGGTTATGGAGAATAGTTTATATCTCCTGGTTATGATGCCCTAGTACTTTAATGTTCATCTTTGGATAGACCCTGGTGTGTCTATCCAAAGTGAACTCCTCTTCCTAAGAGATGTGGTGTCACTAGGAGATATGTCCTAAACTTTGACACATTTCTGTCACAAAACATCAGTGCAGACTTCAGATCTCCTAGTTATGTTATCCTAGTACTTTAATGTTAACCACGGATAGATCCAGGTGTGCTAACTACTCTATCTAGGAGACATGCGGGGTCAGTACCTAACTTTTACTCATTTCTGTCGCAAAACGTCAGTGTAGATGCTTTACATCTCCTTCTAGTTATGATGCCCTAGTACTTTAATGTTCACATAGGATGGACCCTGGTGTGCAAACTCCTCTACCTCTGAGACATGTGGGTCAGTACCGAATTTTTACTCAATTCTGTCACAAAACAACAGTGCAGACTTCAGATCTCCTAGTTATGATATGCTAGTACTTTAATGTTAACCTCGGATAGATCCAGGTGTGCTAACTACTCTTCTTAGGAGACATGTGGTTTTACTCATTTCTGTCACAAAATGTCTGTGCAGATACTTTACATCTCCTTCTAGTTATGATGCCCTAGTACTTTAATGTTCACATAGGATGGACCCTGGTGTGCAAACCTCTACCTCTGAGACATGTGGGTCAGTACCGAATTTTTACTCAATTCTGTCACAAAACAACAGTGCAGACTTCAGATCTCCTAGTTATGATATGCTAGTACTTTAATGTTAACCTCGGATAGATCCAGGTGTGCTAACTACTCTTCTTAGAGACATGTGGTTTTACTCATTTCTGTCACAAAATGTCTGTGCAGATACTTTACATCTCCTTCTAGTTATGATGCCCTAGTACTTTAATGTTCACATAGGATGGACCCTGGTGTGCAAACTCCTCTACCTCTGAGACATGTGGGTCAGTACCGAATTTTTACTCAATTCTGTCACAAAACAACAGTGCAGACTTCAGATCTCCTAGTTATGTTATCCTAGTACTTTAATGTTAACCTCGGATAGATCCAGGTGTGCTAACTACTCTTCTTAGGAGACATGTGGTTTTACTCATTTCTGTCACAAAATGTCTGTGCAGATACTTTACATCTCCTTCTAGTTATGATGCCCTAGTACTTTAATGTTCACATAGGATGGACCCTGGTGTGCAAACTCCTCTACCTCTGAGACATGTGGGTCAGTACCGAATTTTTACTCAATTCTGTCACAAAACAACAGTGCAGACTTCAGATCTCCTAGTTATGATATGCTAGTACTTTAATGTTAACCTCGGATAGATCCAGGTGTGCTAACTACTCTTCTTAGGAGACATGTGGTTTTACTCATTTCTGTCACAAAACGTCAGTGCAGATACTTAACATCTCCTTCTAGTTATGATGCCCTAGTACTTTAATGTTCACATAGGATAGACCCTGGTGTGAAAACTCCTCTTCCTCGGAGACATGTTTTTTGACAATTTTTACTCAATTCTGTCACAAAAAATCAGTGAAGTTATTTCTGATCTCCTAGTTGTGATGGTCTAATACTTTAATGTTGACTTCAGAAAGATTCAAGTATGCTAACTCTTCTTAGATGTGTGGGTTAGTGTGTAGTACTAATTTCTGTCACAAAACGTCAGTGCAGATACTTTACATCTCCTTCTAGTTAGGATGCCCTAGTACTTTAATTATCAATTGGGATAGTTGATAGTTTGATTGTTGTATTGTTATCTGAATTGAACTCCTCTTCTTAGGAGACATGTGGGTCAGTAAACTTTGACTCATTTCTTTCACAAAACACTACTGCACATAATTCAGATCTCCTCATTAGTTATGATGCCCTAGTTCATTTAGTAATACCGATGGCACTGGCCTAGATAGTCCTAGTATAAGATTGTATAGATAGATAGATTATCTTAAAATGCACCGGATCGATCAATTTTAAGGGCAAGGAAGGGAATACCTTTCCGGCAAGGAAGGTTATTCCCTTAGTGTCATGGCCAGAAGGGTATGTGGCACAAATAGCCTTGCCCCTATTTGTGCCACATACCCTTCTGGCCATGACACTACTGTTGTGCCTTCGTCATCGGACAGTCCTCTGTTGTGCCTTGCGATTAATTGAACAATTTGTTTCCCGTAGCGAAGCCCCTGCAGCCGTCCGAGCTGGAGACGACCCTGCTGTCGGAGTACCTGGTGGAGGAGGAGACGCCCGCCACGCAAGTGAGCGCGCACTGCCCGCGTCCCGGGTTCGCTCCCGGCGGCGCCGCCAGCTGCAGCGGCGGCAAGCGGCACGCGCACACGCGTTAGTGTTGTGTCTTCACGCCGTCCCCAATACAGGGGGGGTTTCACAGTGCTAGAGCCACGCATCAGCTTTTGTTGTTGCATGAATGGGCCGGCTCGACCCGGGAAGTACCACGACCTCACAGAATACCGGCGCGAAGTAGAAGTCTAACAAACTTCTGCGTTTCGTCTGGTGGAGTGCAGGTAACAGGAGGCCCAAACAATTCTGGGGGGAGCACCGGCAACGCATCTGCTATGCTTCTGGTATTGGGGGTGTCCATGTCCACTTAATCACGTGAGCCACCTGCTCGTTTGCCTTTCTATTCTATGAAATAAAAAGGGGTAGACAGAGGATTAGGTCCTTTCGACCCACCTTCCGTAGAAGAAATTTTTTGGGACTCCGTGACAGTTGGTGAACTGGTCGCCGTCTTCATATCCAAGCCAACGATATGAATCGTACATAAGTTTTTTGAAATAACCCATTGGTACGAGCCTTTCATCTGGGGATCGAATTCGGGTCGCTTGAATAGTATCCCTCGCGGACGTAGTCGTTTGTTGTACAGTACGTTAATTTGTTACTATTCTATTTGAGGACCTCCATATACGAGTGGCGTAAACACCGGTTTTCAAGGTGTCACCATCTCGAGGTCCCGTGTTCGATTCCCGGTCGGGTCAATGTAGAAAAAAAAACACTGCATTTTGTCGGGTCTGGGCGTTTGTGGTTGCTTCGTTGTTTCCGATTCCCATACCTCAAATGCTTTAGCACCTTACATTGGGATCAGAGCTACGTATGTGATGTTGTCCTATCTATACATGTATTTATTTACCATCAGTTGCACTAAAATCATGACATTAAAATTCTAGTTATAAAGTCACGATAACTGAGTGGTTGGGATTTCGAGTCGAGCGACCCGACTTCGATCCCTAGGTGGCAGGCACGTACCAATGGGTTTTTCCAAAACTTATGTACGTATATCGTTGGCTTAGACATAAAGACGGCGACGGGCTCACCACCTGTCACATTGTCCCGAAAATATCTTCGGTACAAATAAGGTGGGTCGAAGGGACTTAATCGCTCCCAAGCTATTTCTAGAAAATATCACGTTATTTAAAATAAAACGATTTTCTGATTTTATCGCGTTTTTAATTTTTTTTATCACGGGGGGACCACGTGACCACGGTTGCTGTAAAGCATCCAAAACGTCGGGAAATAAAAATAGTTTGTTAAAACTAATTAAAAACGCCATAAAATCCGAAAATCGTTTTATTTTAAATGTGTAGTATTCGCGTAAATACAAGAAATCATTAATATCACATTATATTTGTATAATGCATTATATTGTTAAAAATATTGACCAAAAAAGAGGATACCTACGGAGTTTCTTTCGCCTGTTTCTTCTCCGTTAGAGGAACCTCATTACGAAACGGTGGTAGACTGAAAATGACGATCGATAAACGAATGTATGTTCTTATGTCGATGAATAAATGATTTGATTGTCTAGACTAGACCTCTGGCTACCTCTTTATAAGATATTGTATTATATTTTATATATAATGCCAACTTCCAGCGCTGGCTTGGAAGAGGAGCTGATACTCAGCCGGAGGACGAAGTGCGAGCCGGCGGGCGAGGACACGTTCTCGGCGCTGTCGGACGAGATGATACTCAGCGTGTTCCGGTGGCTGCCCAAGCGGACCCTCGCGCACTGCATGCTGGTCTGCAAGAGGTCAGTTACATACATAGATAGATAGATAGGGACAACTTCACATACATCGATCTTATCCCAATGTAACCGCTGAAGTACTTGTACTATGGAATCATAAACAGTTAAGGTACTACAAACACCTAGACCAGAGAAAATGTAGAAAAATTGTTTCCTACATTGACCCGTCCGGGAATAGAACCCGAAACCTCTGAGATGACGACACAATGAAAACCGGTGCGTACGCGTCTCGTCCACGGATGTCGACAATTTTTATTATATATGTATATATCTATATATACCTATATATAATCACGCCTGTCACTACTATTTAAAAAAAATACATACGAGTTATATATAGTCAGCTTGGGCACAAGGACAGCGATCGGTTCACCATCAGTGTATCGTACATCATGCTGTACAAAAAGTCTTCGGTGAAATGTGGATCAAAAGGACTTAATTGTCCTCTACATCTAATGGCTAATGGCGCGAAAATATTTTTTTTTATGTCCCTATGTATCTATTTATATATTTATCACTACATTTCAGGTGGTACAGGGTGGCCTGTACTGATACACTGTGGCAGCGGCTAGATTTGGGCAATAAAGTGCTGTCTAAAGACGCTCTAGGAAGAATCCTGGGGAGGAAACCGGTTATAATCAGACTAGCTAGTACCGAAGTGAGTATTTATTATATATATATCACATAATAAGCTTTGATGGCAAATGGGTTGATAGGACTTCATTGTCTAGAATTTTGCCAGAGGCAGAAGTATGGGAAATTGCGAGAAAACATAAAAATATATCTTCACGCAATTCCCAATACAGGAGTAGACAGAAGTCTAGTTTAGACAATTAGGTCCCTTCAACCCACCTTCCACCGAAGATATCTTCGGGGCGACGTGACAGGTGGCGAGCCCATCGCCGTCTTTATGCCCAAGTCAACAATGTAATTTGTACATAATATTTTGAAAAACCCATTGGTGGCCACCTGGGGATTGAACTTGAACTTGGCTCTCTTGACTCGAAATTCCCACCACCCAACCACTCGGCTATTTATCTTCAAAAATTTAGCAAGAACATCCACAAAAGCAATGTTAGTTAAGGTTAGCAATTGGGAGACATTTACGGGACTTTGAACATTATATAAATCAGGCAGTACATCATATAAATGTAGTTGAATGGACTTCATTATCTATACTTTACCTATCTGAGTGTGGGAAATTGCGAGAAGATACAAAAAAGTATAGTTTCAACAGGAGTCGGGTTGGGTACATTGTTTTAATGTTATTTATTTGTTCTTACATTGTTTTAATGTTATTTATTTGTTCTTTAAACACTTTATTTTTAAAAACTGTAACCAAAAGCATCCAAGGCTTTGTGTATGTTTATTTGTTGCCAGTCTTTAATGTAATTATTGGGAGGGAGAGTTAGTGTGTGATAATTTTTCTTGCATATTTCGCAACTGTTATCTCTCCATCTGTCTGTAGTCTATGTCATTCCCAAGGCTTCGTGAATGTGTTTGCTGCTGGCTCACCCTGGGGTGAGGAAGGGCGTTAAAACTTTTTGTTGCTTTTGAATAAATATAAATAAATAAATTTCTTTGGGATAATGTGGCAGGTGGTGAGCCCGTCGCCGTCTTTATGTCCAAGCCAACAATATAATTCGTACATAAGTTTTTTGAAAAACTTGGGGATCGAACTCTGGTCTCTCGACTCGAATTTCCTTCCACCTAACCACTAGCCACTAGGCTACCGTGACTTTTGACTTGTTTCTTTTCATTATAATTTTTTTATTCTTTATTTATTTATGGGCTTTATCCCTTTTTGGATGTGCCAGCCCCATGATACTGTAGTATAAAATTTTTAAAGCGTACATCATTAATAATTTTTTTTCTGACAGATTGCAGAATGGCATCCCGCATTACCGCCCACACAGTCCCGGATTCAATATTTAGACCTCAGTATATGTACTGTTGATCAAAAAACCCTCGACTGTCTATTAGAAAGGTGTAGCGGTCTTAAAAAATTGAGCCTGGAGAGTGTTCAGTTGGAAGACAGCACTTGTAAGCTAATTGGTAAGGAAATATTATATATTTATGTAAAAAGTCATGATAGCTGAGTGGTTGGGTGATTGAAGTTTGAGTCAAGAGACTCGAGTTTGATCCCTAGGTGGTAGGCTCGTACCAATGGGTTTTTTCATAAACTTATATATGATTTATATCGTTGGCTTGGATTTAGATTAGATAGCGACGGGTTCACCTGTTATGTTGTCCAAAAAAAATGAATTTGGTGTCGGTCGGTCGAAAGGACATAATTGTCTAAACCTCTGTATTCGGAATGGCTTGAAACTTTTGATATTATATATTTCTCTAGGTGTAAAATGCACCAATGTTTTCCCGTGGGTGTCGTTAGAGGCGACTAAGAGATAAGCCTTAAAATTGCAGCTGGCTACTGACAGATGGCTTCATAACAATTTCGAAACATACCAGACCATAATACAGCAGAACATTGACGGGTAGCAACATCACTGATGATGGTCTGGTACTGTGATCGCCAAGCGTTGCGATTATGCCAAATTAATTATTTATAATTAATAAAAGAAAAGATTCTACACCACTATTAATATGACTTAAATTATAAATTTCAGGTAAATGCTGCAATTTGGAAACATTAAATTTAACGATGGCCAGAGGCATCACTGCTGAGGGTTTGACAGAAATCTTGCAGGGATGTATTAGGTAATTACAACATTTTCATAAAAATATTAAGCATATGTACCTGTTGGATTTCTCAAAAGCATTTTTTCGTGGCGACGCCATGGTACGTTCTTATACCCCCTATCTCAAAGATAAAATACATAGTGTTAGTTCGAGGTTTCAAGGTACAGAGAACAGACAAGAAACAAGTAATTTCGTTTAGCCCGGTATTTGAACTGTGACCCCCACCTGCCACCAGTTCCCAAAACACCCACAAGTCATCTGTTATTGGAATATCTTTTTACTCATACATAGTTAAAAGCCTATAATTGTCCAATGCTATACATAGGCCTCTCTGGAGGGTGGTCTCTATGGTTAGGTGGTCGGAATTTCGAGTCAAGAGACCTGAGATCGATTCCCAGGTGGCAGGCCTCGTATCGAAGGGTTTTTCACAAACTTATGTACGAATTATATCGTTGGCTTGGACATAAAGACGGCGACGGGCTCACCACCTGTCACGTTGTCCCGAAAATATCTTCGGTGGAAGGTGGGTCGAAGGGACTTAATTGTCTAGACTAGACCTCTGTCTACCTCTGTAGTGGGAATTGCGTGAAGATATTTATTTATTTATTTACCACATTCGAAATGCAAATTGCCGATCGTACTGCGATCGGCAATTTCCATTTCGAATGTGGTGCACGGTGGAACGTGGGTTAAAAGGACTTAATTATCTAGACCTTTGTCTAATCAAATCAAATCATTTACTTATCGACGTAAGAGTGTACATTCATTTATCGATAGTCATTTTTCTCAATCTACCACCGTTTCGTATAAAGGTTCCATTTACAGAGAAGAAACAGGCCAAAGAAACTTCATAGGTATCCTCTTTTTTGGTCAATATTTTTTACAATGTAATGTATTATACAAATGTGAGTGTGCCGTGCCGTGCTGAGCCTCGAGCACCTCGCGCTCAGCCGCTGCTACCTGCTGCCGCCGCACGTGCTCACGTGAGTGTGCCGTGCCGTGCTGAGCCTCGAGCACCTCGCGCTCAGCCGCTGCTACCTGCTGCCGCCGCACGTGCTCACGTGAGTGTGCCGTGCCGTGCTGAGCCTCGAGCACCTCGCGCTCAGCCGCTGCTACCTGCTGCCGCCGCACGTGCTCACGTGAGTGTGCCGTGCCGTGCCGTGCCGTGCCGTACCGTGCCGTGCTGAGCCTCGAGCACCTCGCGCTCAGCCGCTGCTACCTGCTGCCGCCGCACGTGCTCACGTGAGTGTGCCGTGCCGTGCCGTGCCGTGCCGTACCGTGCCGTGCTGAGCCTCGAGCACCTCGCGCTCAGCCGCTGCTACCTGCTGCCGCCGCACGTGCTCACGTGAGTGTGCCGTGCCGTGCTGAGCCTCGAGCACCTCGCGCTCAGCCGCTGCTACCTGCTGCCGCCGCACGTGCTCACGTGAGTGTGCCGTGCCGTACCGTGCCGTGCTGAGCCTCGAGCACCTCGCGCTCAGCCGCTGCTACCTGCTGCCGCCGCACGTGCTCACGTGAGTGTGCCGTGCCGTACCGTGCCGTGCTGAGCCTCGAGCACCTCGCGCTCAGCCGCTGCTACCTGCTGCCGCCGCACGTGCTCACGTGAGTGTGCCGTGCCGTGCCGTGCTGAGCCTCGAGCACCTCGCGCTCAGCCGCTGCTACCTGCTGCCGCCGCACGTGCTCACGTGAGTGTGCCGTGCCGTACCGTGCCGTGCTGAGCCTCGAGCACCTCGCGCTCAGCCGCTGCTACCTGCTGCCGCCGCACGTGCTCACGTGAGTGTGCCGTGCCGTGCTGAGCCTCGAGCACCTCGCGCTCAGCCGCTGCTACCTGCTGCCGCCGCACGTGCTCACGTGAGTGTGCCGTGCCGTGCTGAGCCTCGAGCACCTCGCGCTCAGCCGCTGCTACCTGCTGCCGCCGCACGTGCTCACGTGAGTGTGCCGTGCCGTGCTGAGCCTCGAGCACCTCGCGCTCAGCCGCTGCTACCTGCTGCCGCCGCACGTGCTCACGTGAGTGTGCCGTGCCGTACCGTGCCGTGCTGAGCCTCGAGCACCTCGCGCTCAGCCGCTGCTACCTGCTGCCGCCGCACGTGCTCACGTGAGTGTGCCGTGCCGTGCCGTACCGTGCCGTGCTGAGCCTCGAGCACCTCGCGCTCAGCCGCTGCTACCTGCTGCCGCCGCACGTGCTCACGTGAGTGTGCCGTGCCGTACCGTGCCGTGCTGAGCCTCGAGCACCTCGCGCTCAGCCGCTGCTACCTGCTGCCGCCGCACGTGCTCACGTGAGTGTGCCGTGCCGTACCGTGCCGTGCTGAGCCTCGAGCACCTCGCGCTCAGCCGCTGCTACCTGCTGCCGCCGCACGTGCTCACGTGAGTGTGCCGTGCCGTGCTGAGCCTCGAGCACCTCGCGCTCAGCCGCTGCTACCTGCTGCCGCCGCACGTGCTCACGTGAGTGTGCCGTGCCGTGCCGTGCCGTACCGTGCCGTGCTGAGCCTCGAGCACCTCGCGCTCAGCCGCTGCTACCTGCTGCCGCCGCACGTGCTCACGTGAGTGTGCCGTGCCGTACCGTGCCGTGCTGAGCCTCGAGCACCTCGCGCTCAGCCGCTGCTACCTGCTGCCGCCGCACGTGCTCACGTGAGTGTGCCGTGCCGTGCTGAGCCTCGAGCACCTCGCGCTCAGCCGCTGCTACCTGCTGCCGCCGCACGTGCTCACGTGAGTGTGCCGTGCCGTACCGTGCCGTGCTGAGCCTCGAGCACCTCGCGCTCAGCCGCTGCTACCTGCTGCCGCCGCACGTGCTCACGTGAGTGTGCCGTGCCGTGCTGAGCCTCGAGCACCTCGCGCTCAGCTGCTGCTACCTGCTGCCGCCGCACGTGCTCACGTGAGTGTGCCGTGCCGTGCTGAGCCTCGAGCACCTCGCGCTCAGCTGCTGCTACCTGCTGCCGCCGCACGTGCTCACGTGAGTGTGCCGTGCCGTGCTGAGCCTCGAGCACCTCGCGCTCAGCTGCTGCTACCTGCTGCCGCCGCACGTGCTCACGTGAGTGTGCCGTGCCGTACCGTGCCGTGCTGAGCCTCGAGCACCTCGCGCTCAGCTGCTGCTACCTGCTGCCGCCGCACGTGCTCACGTGAGTGTGCCGTGCCGTGCTGAGCCTCGAGCACCTCGCGCTCAGCCGCTGCTACCTGCTGCCGCCGCACGTGCTCACGTGAGTGTGCCGTGCCGTGCTGAGCCTCGAGCACCTCGCGCTCAGCTGCTGCTACCTGCTGCCGCCGCACGTGCTCACGTGAGTGTGCCGTGCCGTGCTGAGCCTCGAGCACCTCGCGCTCAGCTGCTGCTACCTGCTGCCGCCGCACGTGCTCACGTGAGTGTGCCGTGCCGTGCTGAGCCTCGAGCACCTCGCGCTCAGCTGCTGCTACCTGCTGCCGCCGCACGTGCTCACGTGAGTGTGCCGTGCCGTGCTGAGCCTCGAGCACCTCGCGCTCAGCCGCTGCTACCTGCTGCCGCCGCACGTGCTCACGTGAGTGTGCCGTGCCGTACCGTGCCGTGCTGAGCCTCGAGCACCTCGCGCTCAGCCGCTGCTACCTGCTGCCGCCGCACGTGCTCACGTGAGTGTGCCGTGCCGTGCCGTGCCGTGCCGTGCCGTGCCGTGCCGTGCCGTACCGTGCCGTGCTGAGCCTCGAGCACCTCGCGCTCAGCCGCTGCTACCTGCTGCCGCCGCACGTGCTCACGTGAGTGTGCCGTGCCGTACCGTGCCGTGCTGAGCCTCGAGCACCTCGCGCTCAGCCGCTGCTACCTGCTGCCGCCGCACGTGCTCACGTGAGTGTGCCGTGCCGTACCGTGCCGTGCTGAGCCTCGAGCACCTCGCGCTCAGCCGCTGCTACCTGCTGCCGCCGCACGTGCTCACGTGAGTGTGCCGTGCCGTGCCGTACCGTGCCGTGCTGAGCCTCGAGCACCTCGCGCTCAGCCGCTGCTACCTGCTGCCGCCGCACGTGCTCACGTGAGTGTGCCGTGCCGTACCGTGCCGTGCTGAGCCTCGAGCACCTCGCGCTCAGCCGCTGCTACCTGCTGCCGCCGCACGTGCTCACGTGAGTGTGCCGTGCCGTACCGTGCCGTGCTGAGCCTCGAGCACCTCGCGCTCAGCCGCTGCTACCTGCTGCCGCCGCACGTGCTCACGTGAGTGTGCCGTGCCGTACCGTGCCGTGCTGAGCCTCGAGCACCTCGCGCTCAGCCGCTGCTACCTGCTGCCGCCGCACGTGCTCACGTGAGTGTGCCGTGCCGTGCCGTGCCGTACCGTGCCGTGCTGAGCCTCGAGCACCTCGCGCTCAGCCGCTGCTACCTGCTGCCGCCGCACGTGCTCACGTGAGTGTGCCGTGCCGTACCGTGCCGTGCTGAGCCTCGAGCACCTCGCGCTCAGCCGCTGCTACCTGCTGCCGCCGCACGTGCTCACGTGAGTGTGCCGTGCCGTGCCGTGCCGTACCGTGCCGTGCTGAGCCTCGAGCACCTCGCGCTCAGCCGCTGCTACCTGCTGCCGCCGCACGTGCTCACGTGAGTGTGCCGTGCCGTGCCGTGCCGTGCCGTGCCGTGCTGAGCCTCGAGCACCTCGCGCTCAGCCGCTGCTACCTGCTGCCGCCGCACGTGCTCACGTGAGTGTGCCGTGCCGTACCGTGCCGTGCTGAGCCTCGAGCACCTCGCGCTCAGCCGCTGCTACCTGCTGCCGCCGCACGTGCTCACGTGAGTGTGCCGTGCCGTGCTGAGCCTCGAGCACCTCGCGCTCAGCCGCTGCTACCTGCTGCCGCCGCACGTGCTCACGTGAGTGTGCCGTGCCGTACCGTGCCGTGCTGAGCCTCGAGCACCTCGCGCTCAGCCGCTGCTACCTGCTGCCGCCGCACGTGCTCACGTGAGTGTGCCGTGCCGTACCGTGCCGTGCTGAGCCTCGAGCACCTCGCGCTCAGCCGCTGCTACCTGCTGCCGCCGCACGTGCTCACGTGAGTGTGCCGTGCCGTACCGTGCCGTGCTGAGCCTCGAGCACCTCGCGCTCAGCCGCTGCTACCTGCTGCCGCCGCACGTGCTCACGTGAGTGTGCCGTGCCGTACCGTGCCGTGCTGAGCCTCGAGCACCTCGCGCTCAGCCGCTGCTACCTGCTGCCGCCGCACGTGCTCACGTGAGTGTGCCGTGCCGTGCCGTACCGTGCCGTGCTGAGCCTCGAGCACCTCGCGCTCAGCCGCTGCTACCTGCTGCCGCCGCACGTGCTCACGTGAGTGTGCCGTGCCGTGCCGTACCGTGCCGTGCTGAGCCTCGAGCACCTCGCGCTCAGCCGCTGCTACCTGCTGCCGCCGCACGTGCTCACGTGAGTGTGCCGTGCCGTACCGTGCCGTGCTGAGCCTCGAGCACCTCGCGCTCAGCCGCTGCTACCTGCTGCCGCCGCACGTGCTCACGTGAGTGTGCCGTGCCGTGCCGTACCGTGCCGTGCTGAGCCTCGAGCACCTCGCGCTCAGCCGCTGCTACCTGCTGCCGCCGCACGTGCTCACGTGAGTGTGCCGTGCCGTGCCGTACCGTGCCGTGCTGAGCCTCGAGCACCTCGCGCTCAGCCGCTGCTACCTGCTGCCGCCGCACGTGCTCACGTGAGTGTGCCGTGCCGTACCGTGCCGTGCTGAGCCTCGAGCACCTCGCGCTCAGCCGCTGCTACCTGCTGCCGCCGCACGTGCTCACGTGAGTGTGCCGTGCCGTACCGTGCCGTGCTGAGCCTCGAGCACCTCGCGCTCAGCCGCTGCTACCTGCTGCCGCCGCACGTGCTCACGTGAGTGTGCCGTGCCGTGCTGAGCCTCGAGCACCTCGCGCTCAGCCGCTGCTACCTGCTGCCGCCGCACGTGCTCACGTGAGTGTGCCGTGCCGTACCGTGCCGTGCTGAGCCTCGAGCACCTCGCGCTCAGCCGCTGCTACCTGCTGCCGCCGCACGTGCTCACGTGAGTGTGCCGTGCCGTACCGTGCCGTGCTGAGCCTCGAGCACCTCGCGCTCAGCCGCTGCTACCTGCTGCCGCCGCACGTGCTCACGTGAGTGTGCCGTGCCGTACCGTGCCGTGCTGAGCCTCGAGCACCTCGCGCTCAGCCGCTGCTACCTGCTGCCGCCGCACGTGCTCACGTGAGTGTGCCGTGCCGTGCCGTACCGTGCCGTGCTGAGCCTCGAGCACCTCGCGCTCAGCCGCTGCTACCTGCTGCCGCCGCACGTGCTCACGTGAGTGTGCCGTGCCGTACCGTGCCGTGCTGAGCCTCGAGCACCTCGCGCTCAGCCGCTGCTACCTGCTGCCGCCGCACGTGCTCACGTGAGTGTGCCGTGCCGTACCGTGCCGTGCTGAGCCTCGAGCACCTCGCGCTCAGCCGCTGCTACCTGCTGCCGCCGCACGTGCTCACGTGAGTGTGCCGTGCCGTGCCGTGCCGTGCCGTGCCGTGCTGAGCCTCGAGCACCTCGCGCTCAGCCGCTGCTACCTGCTGCCGCCGCACGTGCTCACGTGAGTGTGACGTGCCGTGCCGTACCGTGCCGTGCTGAGCCTCGAGCACCTCGCGCTCAGCCGCTGCTACCTGCTGCCGCCGCACGTGCTCACGTGAGTGTGACGTGCCGTGCCGTACCGTGCCGTGCTGAGCCTCGAGCACCTCGCGCTCAGCCGCTGCTACCTGCTGCCGCCGCACGTGCTCACCTGAGTGTGCCGTGCCGTGCCGTGCCGTGCCGTGCCGTGCTGAGCCTCGAGCACCTCGCGCTCAGCCGCTGCTACCTGCTGCCGCCGCACGTGCTCACGTGAGTGTGCCGTGCCGTACCGTGCCGTGCTGAGCCTCGAGCACCTCGCGCTCAGCCGCTGCTACCTGCTGCCGCCGCACGTGCTCACCTGAGTGTGCCGTGCCGTGCCGTGCCGTGCCGTGCTGAGCCTCGAGCACCTCGCGCTCAGCCGCTGCTACCTGCTGCCGCCGCACGTGCTCACGTGAGTGTGCCGTGCCGTGCCGTACCGTGCCGTGCTGAGCCTCGAGCACCTCGCGCTCAGCCGCTGCTACCTGCTGCCGCCGCACGTGCTCACGTGAGTGTGCCGTGCCGTGCCGTACCGTGCCGTGCTGAGCCTCGAGCACCTCGCGCTCAGCCGCTGCTACCTGCTGCCGCCGCACGTGCTCACCTGAGTGTGCCGTGCCGTGCCGTGCCGTGCCGTACCGTGCCGTGCTGAGCCTCGAGCACCTCGCGCTCAGCCGCTGCTACCTGCTGCCGCCGCCGCACGTGCTCACGTGAGTGTGCCGTGCCGTGCCGTGCCGTGCCGTGCCGTACCGTGCCGTGCTGAGCCTCGAGCACCTCGCGCTCAGCCGCTGCTACCTGCTGCCGCCGCCGCACGTGCTCACGTGAGTGTGCCGTGCCGTACCGTGCCGTGCTGAGCCTCGAGCACCTCGCGCTCAGCCGCTGCTACCTGCTGCCGCCGCACGTGCTCACGTGAGTGTGCCGTGCCGTGCCGTACCGTGCCGTGCTGAGCCTCGAGCACCCCGCGCTCAGCCGCTGCTACCTGCTGCCGCCGCACGTGCTCACGTGAGTGTGACGTGCCGTGCCGTGCCGTGCCGTGCCGTGCCGTACTGTGCCGTGCTGAGCCTCGAGCACCTCGCGCTCAGCTGCTGCTACCTGCTGCCGCCGCCGCACGTGCTCACGTGAGTGTGACGTGCCGTGCCGTGCCGTACTGTGCCGTGCTGAGCCTCGAGCACCTCGCGCTCAGCCGCTGCTACCTGCCGCCGCCGCACGTGCTCACGTGAGTGTGCCGTGCCGTGCCGTACCGTGCCGTGCTGAGCCTCGAGCACCTCGCGCTCAGCTGCTGCTACCTGCTGCCGCTGCACGTGCTCACGTGAGTGTGCTGTGCCGTACCGTGCCGTGCTGAGCCTCGAGCACCCGCGCTCAGCCGCTGCTACCTGCTGCCGCCGCACGTGCTCACGTGAGTGTGCCGTGCCGTGCTGTACCGTGCCGTGCTGAGCCTCGAGCACCCGCGCTCAGCCGTTGCTACCTGCTGCCGCTGCACGTGCTCACGTGAGTGTGCTGTGCCGTGCCGTGCCGTGCCGTACTGTGCCGTGCTGGAGCCTCGAGCACCGCGCTCAGCTGCTGCTACCTGCTGCCGCCGCCGCACGCTCACGTGAGTGTGCCGTGCCGTGCCGTGCCGTGCCGTGCCGTACCGTGCCGTGCTGGAGCCTCGAGCACCTCGCGCTCAGCCGCTGCTACCTGCCGCCGCCGCCGCACGTGCTCACGTGAGTGTGCCGTGCCGTACTGTGCCGTGCTGAGCCTCGAGCACCTCGCGCTCAGCCGCTGCTGCTACCTGCTGCCGCTGCACGTGCTCACGTGAGTGTGCCGTGCCGTGCTGTACCGTGCCGTGCTGAGCCTCGAGCACCCGCGCTCAGCTGCTGCTACCTGCTGCCGCTGCACGTGCTCACGTGAGTGTGACGTGCCGTGCCGTGCCGTGCCGTGCCGTGCCGTACTGTGCCGTGCTGAGCCTCGAGCACCTCGCGCTCAGCTGCTGCTACCTGCTGCCGCCGCCGCACGTGCTCACGTGAGTGTGACGCCGTGCCGTGCCGTACCGTGCCGTGCTGAGCCTCGAGCACCTCGCGCTCAGCCGTTGCTACCTGCTGCCGCTGCACGTGCTCACGTGAGTGTGCCGTGCCGTACCGTGCCGTGCTGGAGCCTCGAGCACCGCGCTCAGCCGCTGCTACCTGCTGCTGCCGCACGTGCTCACGTGAGTGTGACGTGCCGTGCCGTGCCGTGCCGTGCCGTGCTGAGCCTCGAGCACCTCGCGCTCAGCCGCTGCTACCTGCTGCTGCCGCACGTGCTCACGTGAGTGTGCCGTGCCGTACTGCGCCGTGCTGAGCCCGAGCACCTCGCGCTCAGCCGCTGCTACCTGCTGCCGCCGCACGTGCTCACGTGAGTGTGCCGTGCCGTGCCGTACCGTGCCGTGCTGAGCCTCGAGCACCGCGCTCAGCTGCTGCTACCTGCCGCCGCCGCACGTGCTCACCTGAGTGTGCCGTGCCGTGCCGTGCCGTGCTGTGCCGTGCCGTGCCGTGCTGAGCCCGAGCACCTCGCGCTCAGCCGCTACCTGCTGCCGCCGCACGTGCTCACGTGAGTGTGCTGTGCCGTGCCGTGCCGTGCCGTGCCGTGCCGTGCCGTGCCGTGCTGAGCCTCGAGCACCTCGCGCTCAGCCGCTGCTACCTGCCGCCGCACGCTCACGTGAGTGTGACGTGCCGTGCCGTGCCGTGCTGTACCGTGCCGTGCTGAGCCTCGAGCACCTCGCGCTCAGCTGCTGCTACCTGCTGCTGCCGCACGTGCTCACGTGAGTGTGCCGTGCCGTGCCGTGCCGTGCTGGAGCCTCGAGCACCTCGCGCCCAGCCGCTGCTACCTGCTGCCGCACGTGCTCACGTGAGTGTGCCGTGCCGTGCCGTGCCGTACTGTGCCGTGCTGAGCCTCGAGCACCTGCGCTCAGCCGCTGCTACCTGCCGCCGCCGCACGTGCTCACGTGAGTGTGCCGTGCCGTGCCGTGCCGTGCTGTACCGTGCCGTGCTGGAGCCTCGAGCACCGCGCTCAGCTGCTGCTACCTGCTGCCGCCGCCGCACGTGCTCACGTGAGTGCCGTGCCGTGCCGTGCCGTGCCGTGCCGTACCGTGCCGTGCTGGAGCCTCGAGCACCTGCGCTCAGCTGCTGCTACCTGCTGCCGCCGCACGTGCTCACGTGAGTGTGCTGTGCCGTACCGTGCCGTGCTGAGCCTCGAGCACCTCGCGCTCAGCCGCTGCTACCTGTTGCCGCCGCACGTGCTCACGTGAGTGTGCTGTGCCGTGCCGTACCGTGCCGTGCTGAGCCTCGAGCACCTCGCGCTCAGCCGCTGCTACCTGCTGCCGCTGCACGTGCTCACGTGGAGTGTGCTGTGCCGTGCCGTGCTGTACCGTGCCGTGCTGAGCCTCGAGCACCTGCGCTCAGCTGCTGCTACCTGCTGCCGCCGCCGCACGTGCTCACGTGGAGTGTGCCGTGCCGTGCCGTGCCGTGCCGTGCCGTGCTGGAGCCTCGAGCACCGCGCTCAGCCGCTGCTGCTACCTGCTGCCGCCGCCGCACGTGCTCACGTGAGTGTGCCGTGCCGTGCCGTGCCGTGCTGTACCGTGCCGTGCTGAGCCTCGAGCACCTCGCGCTCAGCCGCTGCTACCTGCCGCCGCACGTGCTCACGGAGTGTGCCGTGCCGTGCCGTGCCGTACCGTGCCGTGCTGAGCCTCGAGCACCTCGCGCTCAGCTGCTGCTACCTGCTGCCGCTGCACGTGCTCACGTGAGTGCCGTGCCGTGCCGTGCCGTGCTGTACCGTGCCGTGCTGAGCCTCGAGCACCTGCGCTCAGCTGCTGCTACCTGCCGCCGCCGCACGTGCTCACGGAGTGTGCTGTGCCGTACCGTGCCGTGCTGAGCCTCGAGCACCTCGCGCTCAGCTGCTGCTACCTGCTGCCGCCGCATCGTGCTCACGTGAGTGTGACGTGCCGTGCCGTGCCGTACCGTGCCGTGCTGAGCTCGAGCACCTCGCGCTCAGCCGCTGCTACCTGTTGCCGCCGCACGTGCTCACGTGAGTGTGCCGTGCCGTACCGTGCCGTGCTGGAGCCTCGAGCACCTCGCGCTCAGCTGCTGCTACTCTGCTGCCGCCGCACGTGCTCACGTGGAGTGTGCCGTGCCGTACCGTGCCGTGCTGAGCCTCGAGCACCTGCGCTCAGCCGCTGCTACCTGCTGCCGCCGCACGTGCTCACGTGAGTGTGACGTGGCGTGCCGTACCGTGCCGTGCTGAGCCTCGAGCACCTCGCGCTCAGCCGCTGCTACCTGCTGCCGCCGCACGTGCTCACGTGAGTGTGCCGTGCCGTGCCGTACCGTGCCGTGCTGGAGCCTCGAGCACCTCGCGCTCAGCTGCTGCTACCTGCTGCCGCCGCACGTGCTCACGTGAGTGTGCCGTGCCGTGCCGTGCCGTGCTGAGCCTCGAGCACCGCGCTCAGCCGCTGCTACCTGCCGCCGCCGCACGTGCTCACGTGAGTGTGCCGTGCCGTGCCGTGCCGTGCCGTGCCGTGCCGTGCCGTGCCGTGCTGAGCCTCGAGCACCTGCGCTCAGCCGCTGCTACCTGCTGCCGCCGCACGCTCACGTGAGTGCCGTGCCGTGCCGTGCCGTGCCGTACCGTGCCGTGCTGAGCCTGAGCACCTCGCGCTCAGCCGCTGCTACCTGCTGCCGCCGCACGTGCTCACGTGAGTGTGCCGTGCCGTACCGTGCCGTGCTGAGCTCGAGCACCCGCGCTCAGCCGCTGCTACCTGCCGCCGCCGCACGTGCTCACGTGAGTGCCGTGCCGTGCCGTGCCGTGCCGTACCGTGCCGTGCTGAGCCTCGAGCACCTCGCGCTCAGCCGCTGCTACCTGCTGCCGCCGCACGTGCTCACGTGAGTGCCGTGCCGTGCCGTGCCGTGCCGTGCCGTGCCGTGCCGTACCGTGCCGTGCTGAGCCTCGAGCACCCGCGCTCAGCTGCTGCTACCTGCTGCCGCCGCACGTGCTCACGTGAGTGCCGTGCCGTGCCGTACCGTGCCGTGCTGAGCCTCGAGCACCGCGCTCAGCCGCTGCTACCTGCTGCCGCCGCACGTGCTCACGTGAGTGTGCCGTGCCGTGCCGTGCCGTGCCGTACCGTGCTGAGCCTCGAGCACCTCGCGCTCAGCTGCTGCTACCTGCTGCCGCCGCACGTGCTCACGTGAGTGTGCCGTGCCGTGCCGTGCCGTGCCGTGCCGTGCCGTGCCGTGCTGAGCCTCGAGCACCTCGCGCTCAGCCGCTGCTACCTGCTGCCGCCGCACGTGCTCACGTGAGTGTGCCGTGCCGTGCCGTGCCGTGCCGTACCGTGCCGGGCGGAGCCACGAGCACCTCGCGCTCGGCCGCTGCTACCTGCTGCCGCCGCACGTGCTCACGTGAGTGTGCCGTGCCGTGCCGTGCCGTGCCGTACCGTGCTGAGCCTCGAGCACCTCGCGCTCAGCCGCTGCTACCTGCTGCCGCCGCACGTGCTCACGTGAGTGTGCTGTGCCGTGCCGTGCCGTGCCGTACCGTGCCGTGCTGAGCCTCGAGCACCTCGCGCTCAGCCGCTGCTACCTGCTGCCGCCGCACGTGCTCACGTGAGTGTGCCGTGCCGTGCCGTACCGTGCCGTGCTGAGCCTCGAGCACCTCGCGATCAGCCGCTGCTACCTGCTGCCGCCGCACGTGCTCACGTGAGTGTGCCGTGCCGTGCCGTACCGTGCCGTGCTGAGCCTCGAGCACCTCGCGATCAGCCGCTGCTACCAATTTCAGTGGCGGCGAGCCTTAATTAAACTTTACCTCTGGGTTACCAAGGTTCTTTTATATCACGGTACTAAAGTCTTAAATGTGATAATATTGCTCACAAGCATAACGGTAACGTAAAACAGCACAGCAAATATATATTTAGAGGATATGTTAACTACCCATCCGGCAACTGCATTCAAATTTCTTAAAAAATTACATTAACCAGGTGTTACCACATTTGACAGAACCTGCCTTTGAAAGAACGGCTAACGGTTCTGAAATTATAATGTAAATACAAAATTCACTATGGCACATTTCCACTTTTAAATTTTTCTTCTTGTTTACAGGAAGCTGAGCAGTATGCCGTCCCTGCAGTATCTGGAAGTTTGGGGCATGCTGCAATCGGGTTCACTCAACGCGTTACGTGCAGCGTTACCCGCTATACAAATCAACCAGTTTATGTTTAGGTAAGGACAAATGGCTCTAACGATTTGGATAAAACTTTGAATTTTACACTGATGCTTCGTAAAAGTCGACTAAGACATTTTATTGGCTAAAGCTACCTGAAAACATAATAAAAAATTAAACCTCTAAGGCTACGGCGATAGGCTCACCACTTGTCACGTTGACGTTGCCCCCAAAAAGCTTCGGTTAAAGTTGCGTCGATAGGATGCCTACCCTAGTAAGGAAATTTTGTAATGGCTACGTGTCTGGTGTTACGATTATCAATTCTGTAGAGAGCCAATCTGGCAGACCTGCTTTGAATCTTTCTGCAGGGTCCAAATTAAATCTAAACTTATTTTGAATCCACTTTCGAACATGCAATAATAATTTCATCAAAATCAGTCCAGCCCTTAACCATATAGAAGCAGTTCAGTCACATACACACGCCCAGAAAGACATAAAATACTAGCAGCCCACCATGGCTTCATATTAATTTAGTGAAAAATTGTTAATTTTCAATAACAGGACAGACACTTAATTTTTTCATCATCATCATCATCATATCAGCCGCAAGAAGTCCACTGCTGAATGTAGGCCTCCCCTAAAGATTTCCAATACGACCGGTTGTTTGCGGCCTGCATCCAGCGTCTTCCCGCGACCTTGGTAAAGTCGTCCGACCATCTAGTCGGTGGATGTCCGACGCTGCGCTTGCCGGTACATGGCCGCCATTCCAGAACCTTAATTCCTAACCTTAATTTTTTATATGTACAGATATATTTAAAACCATTTCTTAATTCATGTTTTGTCATCAACAGCGCTATAGCAAGACCTACTGTTGGTGCCAGAAGAACATCGATATGGGGCCTTCGTACCAGAGACTGAATATTATATTAAGAGAGCAAACCAAATCATTTATGTGCACAGGCATTTGAATATTTAAATAGACGAATGAAGAAAAAGTTAAAAAAGTTAATTTATAAATCAAATTAACTATATTGAAATTAGAAGGAAATTTATCAAAATGTATTATTCATTGATAGGGTCACCACCTGTCACATCCCAATGTAAGTTTAGTGAAAAGAGGGTGGAAAGCACTTCAGTGTCTAGATCTCTGCCTACCCCAGTGTAGCGTGAAGGTATTATATTATTTAATAAGGTGGTAGATCAGTTTAGAAATTGTTGCTTATTTGCTTTATATATGAGATATCCCAGAAAAATACCAGAGGTTTAGCCTCTGAGCAGGTTCGGTTCAGCAACATACTGTGATGTGACAATTGATTGAAGAATTACAGTCACATTAAGATTTAGTACTGGGTGCAAAACAGAAGTGATAGAAAATATATACCCTGTAAATAAAATGTAAACTCTGTAACCAATATTGCCATGATACCGCAGAGGTTGAGGACCCTGACTATGTCAGTGATTTTTATAGTGCAGTAAATATTCAATGACAGTAACAGTTCAGAAATGCATTTACTTAAGAGTTTAGATTTTTACATGAACATTACTTAATGCAAAGATACTCTATTCTTCATGTCACTAATTTATTTTTGAATACAGGATTTATTGCACTAAAAGTTATATAATTAAAGAAGTAAATTATAATTTTCTCTTAATATTTTAGTTTTGTGTATCGGAATTTTGGTTAACATACCTGAGTTATATTTCCAAGATGGACTCGTACAGATGAGTTTTTTCAACACTGTATGATTTATATTGTTGGCTGGGACATAAAGACGACACAGGCTCATCAAACAAAATAAACTCCTGTGAAATGTGGTTCGAAAGGACTTGTCTAGTTCCCTGGCTACCTCTTTATTGAGAAATGTGTGAAGATGTTGTATCTAAATGTTTTATTAAAATTGATAAATTATTTTCGAAAATTGTATGTGTGTATGGAATGCTGTGGAATTTAAAATCATACTTGTAACTCGCATGGGTTCCGCCACTTGTTGATTGTAGACTCAGAAATAATTATAATTAGTGAGCTGTGCACATATCTGATTTAAAAACATTATATTTATTTTGATAATTGTAAATATTAAACTTTAAACATTGTGATGTTTTAAAAAATCATTTTTAAAAAAATGTGAATCAACTTGTACCAATAGCTAAAAATATATTTTGTAGTTTGATTATTTTCATTTTCCTTTTTCCCCACAATAATATATTTATCTGTGCAACTGACAATTCTTGAAATTTGTATTGTTGGCTTGGGCACAAAGACGACGAAAGGTTCCTCCATCACCTGTGAAATACCAAGTCTTCGGAGAAAGGTGGGTCATTTGTCTGGGATTCCATTTTCCCCTGTATTCGGAATGGCGTGAAGAATTTTTTTTTTTGCAACTTGTATAGTGTGTGCTTCCATTTTTACCACTACAATAAAATTCTAGTTATAAAATGGAATATTTGTAAAAAAGAAACAAAATTTTCCTTATAATCTATTTATTATAACTGATATTAGTTATTTTTTCATTATGCCTCAGATTTTTTAATAATATTTGCATAAAACGATGGACATAACAGGAGAGTCATATATAAAAAGTTACTCTCGCAAAATTTTGCATGAGACAAACAGGCAAGTTTATGTTTGTGACACTAATATAACCTCTTCCATTTAAGATTCTGCAAGTTGCAGCAAGAATCTACTCATTGTTGACAATGTCAAATCACTTAAAACTTCTTTTGGCTTTTTGTTCTGCAGCATCACTTGCCTGAACGAATGTTCTCTTTAACTTATTCACTCTACTATCCTTGTATTTCTTGGACACCTTCTCGGCTAACTTGGCTATCCTTTGCATTGTTTGTGGTGGGTATCTGGAATATATACAGAAATTGTATAATGAGATCATATACATAGGCCTGTAAAAGTGCAGTGTATGTGACGCATGCAAGTTGAGGCACTACAGTATCAAATGCCACAAACTTTTACAGCTTTAACAGTTCTATTCTGGTATTTCTTATATTTGAGGCTATAGACACAACAGCAAGTAAAATAATAAGGTCATCTCGAAGATAACCCAGTCTGCAACAACACTACTCATTGCTCACTACAATAACTTGTGTATTTTACGGTTAAATGTTTTTGTCTTTCTTTAGGTGTGCTTCTGCACACATATAAATTAATTAATAACCATTTCAAATTAAACAGACTAAATTAAAAATTTGCAGGCAGCAAACCTTAGATGTTTGACATATCTATCTGATAAAAATGTCAATCCATTTGACAAATGTAGATAAGTGGCATACACTGGTTTTCATGTTGTAGCCAGCTCTGAGGCCTCAGGTTCGATTGACAGTCAGTTCAATGTAGTAAACACTGTACATTTTCTCGGGGCAGGGTGTTTGTGGTACCTTCTTTAATTCTGAATCCATAATACAAATATTAAAGTGTTTACTTTGGGATCAGAGCAGTATATTATGTTGTCCCTATATATGTTTGTATCTTCTCACCATTCTCAATACTAGTAGACAAACATGGCAATTATGGCAAGTCCTCCTTACAGGAGAGTTCTTTATTCAGCAGTGGTCTTTGACAATCTGTTACATATATCAACAACTTTTTATTACCCATACATTGAACTTCAGACTAGCTACCAATATCGCAAAAACATTAAATCAACATCATCAATAGATACAATACACCACAACATAAGCCTCCCTAAATTTGCCGTTTAGAATCGTCCTAGGCAATATGCATCCACCGAGTCCCCGTAATATTGCGCAGGTCGTCGCTCCACCTTGGAGGGGTCGTCTACACTGCATTTGCCTGTATGAGGTTGCCACTCAAAAACCTTTCTTCCTCAACTGTTGTCAGTTCTACGAGTTTTGTGGCCAGCTTATTACCACTTCAACGTGCTGATTCTTACGGCTATATCAGTACCTGCAGCCTAAAAATTCAATGTTCGTGAATAGCTGCGCCAACGTCACGAGCTCATCTTCCTGGAAGTTGTCCTTATGCTCTAATAAGAAACTGCGTCGGACTTCCCATTGCTCATCAGACTCGTGGTCGGTGCGTAAAGATTCAACGTCAATTGATGGTTTCATGTTTTGCACAATCGACTTTCACTTAAAATCTTTTCGAGGTTTATTTTGATAGTGTTATGAAAAGGGCTTTTTTGTAAGAAACTGTTATAATAACTGAAAAATTTTTACTACTACCACGTTTCAGTTTAATATGATTGATTATGTTTATTGATAAAAGTGTAAATAACCACTATTGAGTAGCAGCGAAGTAGACATGGCCAAAATGTAATTACATTAGTAGTTACATTATCTATGGTATGTTGCTGACACTGTCATACAACAGTGGTGTGCACAAAATGCTTCTGCAGTAGTAATATTCTCTGGTGTATATTTAAATACAATGAATTTAAGAAGCTTTCGTGTAATTAACTAATATTTATTTTTATTGACAAAGTCTTGTGGCATACATACCAGTTTTTAAGCAGTCAACAGCTTCGAGGTCTGTGTTGGATTCCAGGAAGGATAAAAGTAGATAACCACTTATCATATTATTTTCTCGGGTCTGAGTTTTGGTGGTACGTTTGCTGTTTCTGGTTTGATGACAAAAGTGCTTGAGCTATTTACTTTGGAGTCAGATAATGTATGTAATGTTGTCGCTATGTATTATGGAAATTGAGATTAAAATTAAATTAAAAGATTTAAATTAATATATACATACAAGGTATGATAGACTAACTTGAATGATGTTTGTTGACGTTATGGTTAAAGTTACGGATAATTTAAATAATTTACGCTATCGCTGAAGTCATAAACACTTATTTTCTTACAATTCGTGTTGCTTTTCCAGTGTTAAAATCTTTCAAGTTATTTAAATATATAATAATTACTTTCCTATATTATATTTGGAATACAATATGACCAAATCTACTTTGAAGAGTTATGTCCAAAGAATATTACTCTCTATAGAGAGTATGGTTATGTCGCATCTCTAGGCATCAATGACCTTATGACAGTTGCTGACCAAAGGTCATTGACTTCATGTCAATAAAAAATATTGCCACACGTCTATATCAAAATTATATACATGTGATTATTCTGTTAAAATCTAATTAAAATGCCATATTATAATATTTTAATTAAATTAAATGCACTTTTTATTTTGAAGTACAACGGCATAATCAATGGATATTCATATAACAAAGTTTAAATTGAGGTATAAAAATGATAACGAGCTCTACTAGTTTTGAAGCTTTTTAAAAAATGGCAACAAAATACTCTTATGGTTATTATACGGCTAATAAGAAAGTCCAATCATCTGTTCGAATATCCGAACACTTACCAGAAATTGTTTCTCTCACAATGTACAATTATATTTATGCGGGTAATAAATTTAACGATTTGTTGTCAAAGTCAAATCCGAAGTTCAGAGTTCAGTTTTAGACAATTTTTAGAAATATATATATTTTTTAAATATTTTAGAAGAAGGTAGTTTTAAATTAGTGTTGTAAATTATTGAAATGAAACAGTACCGACGTTATAAATAAAAACAATGTTGCAGGTAAGAGAAGAAAACTTTCTTTTATATCTTCCTTTGTTATAACTAACAATAGTTCTAATTCTATCGTATTATTGTCTTCAGATAGTTCTCCAAGACATTAAAATATATGAATAGATTGATATTGTACAAGAGCAATGGCTTATTCACTACGTAAAATGCTTTCGAATATAAATTATTTTAAAAAGTCTGATGGGAGTTCTACACACGTTACGGGAGAGCAATCATCAAAAAGTGGAAACTCCCAGGAATCGGAAGAACCTGTTATTATCGATTTCGAGACCATCGAACCTGATTCCACATCACGTCAATGCAGTACAAGTCTCAACATACCAGAATCTGTGAAGAAATACACCGCTAAAAAGGCATCCTTGTCAGATACAGATCTACTTGGTATAAGTGTTGATTCTCCGTTGAGGCAGAGACGTAAAAGATGTAAAAAGTTGAAGTTGGATGTCAAAAAAGCAAGCCTGTCAATGAACGAAAGACTTAACAGTTCTCATGGTGATAGTAACAAATCCAACATTGAAAATACTCCTAAACATATTTTGTTGGAATGTGCGAGTTCGGATATATTCAGTGAAAAGTTAAAAGGCTTTGATTTCAACAAATCGTTTGATATTTACGACGGTACATCTGATGAACAGTCTTCCTCACCATTTGAAGAAGAAGAAAATTTTGATATTGAGTCCCTATCTGACCACTCTGATACCGATATCTCCATTGCATCAGTCAAGAAAACCTCTGTCAAGATGTGCCGTAAAGTGTCAATGATTGAAACAAGCTCAAGTTGTGATGAGAACGGTTTTGTACAGTCAGCAACACCTGAATCATTTGAGGATATTGAACTTGATAAAAGTGAGGAAATGAAATTACTTCATAATTATCAAAACAAACTAAAAAAGATTGAATGTTTCCTCAAAAACATGCTCAATGAATTCCAATTTCATGTAGAAGTGTCTAAAATTTTTAATAGTAGACCTATTAAAACTGATCAACATACTGATATCACAAAAATAACTCGAAATCAAACAAATGTATCTGAGACAAAACTCCATAGAACAAAACCATGGAGTGTTGTAATACAGAAAGATGATTGTACTAAAATAAAAGTTAAAGAACAACTGGAGTCTATAAAGCAATCAGTTGAAGAATTCATTGATGTTTACTTACAAAATGTTGAGATAGACACGAAAAGAAAAAAGTGCAAAAAATATTTATCTCGCCGTCATAGAAGTAGTACCTTTGATATACACAAAGGCCAACGCTACATGCCGAAACGCGTTCACATGAATAACAAAAAGAAAATTAAACATTACGACTTCCCGGACTTGAGAGATGCCATGATCAACTTGTTCTACCCGGACACATACGCTACATCCATAAACACAACAACAAGTGACTCCGATGAGTCTCTATCATCTAAATGCATGTGCCAATGTCATCATCACGCGTCGACGTCATCTCAAACCGATTCCGGTTTAACAAACAAAACTGATGACAGGTCCATTTCTAACCAATCAATAACATCTTCGATCGGCAACTTCTGTTTGGACGCGTCTACATTAACCGCATACTCTGAATCTCTAGATCAAATTGTTAGTTACAACAGCTTCCAAGATACGAGTTTATACAACACCTTGCTCCAGAAAGCAGCCATCGAAAGGATAACCTTTTACGTGCAGGTTCACAGTATACAACTTACGTGCGACAATTCAGAACATGATTTCGAGAGAAATATTATAACATTTTACTGTCCTTCGTGTAAGAAAACTGAAAGCGACGAGAACAGTCTCCTCAAGCATATTTTGAGTCAAACACATTGTGAGAAGATACACTTTCAATACAAAACGGCGTACATAAAGAAGTGTGTTTCAGCTGGGAAGGAGATTCAACCGAGCACAGTTTTAAATCCAATGAAGATGTACAGAGATGACAATAAAATTGTCTGCTTCGGAGACGCAATGTATGCTTGCTCTTTGTGCTTCGAAAATTTAATTGTCGGGGAATCAGTTCTAATGGCGCACTGCGCTGATAAGGAGCATTTGGAGAGACGCGAGAGATTAGCCGAAATATTGGAGTAAGTGCATGTTTGCATGTAATTGAGTGTTGTCCCCTATTAGAGGCTTTCTTTTTATACAGCTATACATATCAGAAACGTTTTAAGAAGGCCTTAAACTATTTGAAAAAAAAAGCAATTTTTCTCTTTATATTTATTTCAATCTTTTTTTTATTTTAATCAATGTTCATGGGTTATAGGAATAATTTTGACATGCTTTTAAAAGGTTTTTTATATACTGTATAAAAAATTCTTTTCTATTATAATATTTACTTTTGTTTTTCTTGTTCCTGTCTACAATCTTAATTTCTTACTTTATCTTTGCTGTTTTTAGTAATAGTATTACAAGACATACATGTGTACATACTTCTGATTGATTACAAAAATAGAGAAATAATGCAATATAATCTGTGATTTTAGGTGACTTAAGAATATACAGAATGAAAAATAGTGAAGTCAGTGATAGGGGTCAAAATTCGCTAGTGTGTCATTTTGCATATTATTTAGCCTTGTAGCATGTTAGTAGTCATAGAAAATAGAAATGCTCAATAAAAAAATAACTGTATGGATTCCACTCTATAAAATGTACTCTATGGTAAGGATGCTATATTTTTTATAAATGAATTGTATCATTAAAATAGGCTATAGCTTGACTATTTATGTGTAACTTTCAGTGAACATTAGTCTAATAGAAGTACCTACCTACATTTTTTCTCTTTGAATGTAAATCAGTATTATGAGATAATTTTTCTAAACATGTATTATTCCCCCATTTATACGTTCTGTGATATTCAAAACTGAGGATTGTTTAGTTAATCACTCCTTAGTCTAATTTTTTAAAGAATCACTGAAAGATAAAGGTCATAAAAAACAGCTATGAATATGCTATAATTATCTTTTTGTACTCTATGTTTATATGCATATCATGTCCTTTATTGTCAATATTCTGTTTAATGTAAACTATTTAACTGTGGCAACTACAGCGCAAGTACATAGATTATCTTGTCCTACCTACAGAATTGGAAATACATATAATACACATATATATATATATATAACACATACATATAACATACATAATAGTGGTGAAAGCTTTTTGGTATTTCAAAAGGCGACCAATTAGGTAAATTAACATGATTATTTTATAACATATAAATAATTCTATAGGTAATATACAAAGAAATCCGGTGCTCATTTTTCTAATCACTGCCGTTTTATTGCGCCCTATATTGTGTTCATTTTTATCCATTTTTCTGGATTTTTAATATGTAAGCCACTAAAATTAGATTTATTGAAACTAAAGTGCACTTTCATGTTACTCTAACATTTTATCGATAAAAAGTTGTTGCGAAAAAGCTTAATATTTCCGTATATCCGGATTTGCCTTATTATAGAGAAAATATTCACTCATTAAAACTGAAATGCATTATTTAAGTTTTTTCGTTGTCTTCTTTTTATGTTATAAAATTTTTTACTTTTTTCAGAAATAATAATGATATTTTCTACATGAAAATAGATTATTACAATTTAATTTTTCCAATCATAGCATATTCTTTAATATTTTTGTATTCTTAAAATTTTTAACACAATTTGCTGCGAAAACTAGGAAAAGACGTAACTATCGTCTGTTAAGTCGCTACCCACACCAAACCGATTAATTAGGTACAGTTTTAAATTATATTTATTAAGTTTACTTTTATATTTTTGTAATGTGCTGTCATCACATTAGTCGATTGATATTATTTTTATTTAATGAAATATTTATATAAAAGTATAAAAAACTAATATAATCTTAGTGCTTTAACTAACACTAAGAGACAACACCAATAATGGAACGAAATTTTTCCAAAAGACCAAAATTTTATTTGATTAAAAAAAAACTCAAGATTGCTAGGTGTTGTGACTCGCACGCTTTAATGTTTTCCCATTTTTTTAATATCTTCATTCGTCGTCGGTAAACTTATTCTATGATCTCTCATAATTCTGTTAACAAGTGCACTGTTGTTCTAAACAGGGTCCTATTCAAAATGATAAACCGTTCTAAATTCTTTACTCTTGAACGTAGCTACGCTTATACATTATATGATATGAAATAGATATAAGCTAGTTGTAGAACTTACTATATACATCACATATATGTATGTATAGATATGTAATCAACATTTGGGGAGGTTATGTAACTCAAGTATTTTATGTGACATTACTCGAATAACTCCATTTTATTGAATGGCATCTTCTATTCCTGTTTGTTCATGAAGGTTTAGTTTAATATTTTTTTAATATCTAGAATTTGATGTGTTTAATTAAGCCGATGTATTTAATTGATCACGATTAAACATATATTATGTTTAATTTATTATAATCATACATGGAATACTTAGATATAAAATAACAACCCTGCAGGATATCACGGACAAAATTTTTATCGATAAATATAGAAACTGTCCTCATTCCAAATAAAAAAAAAAAAAAAAAATGACCTAAAAAGAAAAGCAAAAACTATATAAAAATCTGTGATTTGTTTTTCTGTCAGATTATAATTCACAAAGTTATTTTTATTTGCTCTGTAATCTGAGGCATGTTTATAGTAAAATAATCTGTGATATCGTAAAGGCAACTAACAAAAATGCGGGAAAACCATCTCAAAAGTACCAGATTGAAATTAAGCAGACCAGTCACGGGCAGCTGCGTCTCAGGTACAAGGTGTCTGGTACGATCGCAAATCCGCTAGTCAGCCATGACGATTGTAGCAAATCCTTAAGCTCTGTGTTCTGCAGTGGACTTTATGTATGCATGTTTGTTTTGATCTTACGATACTTGTTATATCTGATTCTATATTTATACAAAGCTAACAATAAGATTTTTCCTGTTTTATTTTATCTCTTATATTAATCGAATATTTTTTTTAAATTTTTGTATTGTATACCGTCAATAGACTTGTTATGGAAAAGAAAAAAACTGATCTCAAATGTCTATTGATAAAATTACCTAAGCTAAAAGACTGATATTAAAGATGCCACATGCAAAAAAATAGTGTTCAAAAATTAATAATAAAAATCTCAGTACCAAGTACATAAGTGAAATAGAGTAAGCAAAAAAAACAAAGTATTCTATAGTCAATGCCTTGTAGAAATGTAATTTGATAATTTCTTAGTTTAGTGATAGCATATTACCGTATATTTATCATTGGGTGTTAGACACAAAATATAGGCTCTGCTGAAACATTTTTTGATTTTTTTAAAACTTACCGCCTATTGCAATGAAATTTAGTAATATTTAATTAGTTGGTAAATAATACGTAATCTTTTTAACCTTAGATTTAGAATTTTGTATACCTTTTTCACGTATATACAAAATATGATATGTTAGAGATTAGGTTTAGGGAATAATTAAACTAAGCAATGTTTTCTGTCATTCGAACATACGACCACAAGTAAAAAGCAAAATTTATTAATCTTTTAATTTTTTTTAATTCAACCGATTACAAAAAAGTAGATCTTTGAGTATAGTGCCGGCTGAGCCGAATTTAAATAGATTTTTAAATGTCTTTTTTGGTTTGTAGTGTTTTCATTTAAATTTAAAGAACATTGCATCGTTAGAGGAGGCGACTAAAAATCCATGTAACTTATGTAACCATGTAATATGTAGCTTAACGCATAGAACTTAACTTATTACCAATATTTTCAGTAGTTTTCAATTTTACCAACTGTAATTAGGGTTGCAGCTTTTTAAAAAAATATTAGCCCTCTGGGAAATACGTCAAATTGCAATTACGTTGCGAAACGTATCAATTCTGATTTCATAGCCACGATTTAATTCTTGTCGCAAATATATTGTCTGCTTTGTTTTGCTTTGACTTTAAAGAAAAAATAAAATAATGTTTCGTTACTGAGTTGCTTATGGAATATTTGTATTATATACAGAAAGCCATCTTTTGTCTAGAGGTTTTGTAGTTCTAATGTTTTATTTAAGATTGTTTTTGCTTGTTTCATTGGTTCAAATAAAATTGGCTCAAAACGTTGTTGTAATCAGTCAACTCTTATTACAATGGCTGATGAAGTCTTGCCTTGCGTTCAACTGTTATTTTTAAGTACCAACAATAATTTAGTTGTGATACGCACATTTTCAACTCAATGTATTAATCTAGTAAAAAAATGAATAGTTGTACTTAGAATGAGTAGATTAGGAAAGTAATAAGTAGTTCTTATTTTAGAATAAATATCGGAATAAATCGCAAAAGGATAACTGCTACCCGAAGTAAATGACAAATCAAATATTAATTACAAGTATGTATGGCTGTGGGTTTTTAAATTTCTTATTTTTTACAATTCTAGGCCATAAGTACGATACGATTTATATTATTATACTTGTTTCTTCTGGTGACGTAGATTTCCCGCGTTTTATTATATTTTTTTATTGTCTTTGGGTGGCAGTATTCTTACCAAGAACAGATTTTTTTCTGTAAAAAATCAAAAGTGGTTATCATTTAAAATTAAATATCTTGCAACCAAAACGAGCTTCACCCGAAAGATGTACTTACAGTTTTCAAAGCAAAACATTTCTGTGATTTAACTGTTGATAAAAATCTAAATTGTTGAAATTATGTAGTTTTAAAAATTCGATGTGATGGATCTTGATTTTCCGTTGCCTGAATATTAATAAGAAATCGGTGCTGTATACGGCTATATGATCAGGATTTTTTTACAGCTAATAAATTGTTATTATATATTAACTGGTTGTCTCATGTTAAAACTGTTCTTTTTTAATCTGTCTATAAAAATGTAATTACTCTGTTATGAATTATAGGCATTTTTTATTATTACTTATTCATACAAAACCATCGCATCGATTACTAAACAACCTCAGCCTGTGATCTTCAAATTAGTGATAATGATTTAAAATCATTTTGTAACAGTTACGAACAAAAAATTTTTTTGGAATATTTTTTAAGGCCAAAAGACCCATACCATAAACATTTAATAGTATTAAATAGTGTTAAAAAAACTAATTTTCAAGACATAAATTTGGTATGTTCAGTTGGAGGGAAGTTATTTGTTCGTAATTGATTACAAGAATTTCTTTACTATTGACTGTTTCTTTTTGGTACAAAATACAGTTTTCGACTGATTAAACGAGTGCATATTTGTATGTGTTATTATTCGTTTATGGGTTTCTTTGATAAACTTATCCAAACCTTTGAAAATCCTACCTAAAGACTGTCCCACGTGATACTTTAAAATTATTGTTTTTTTAAATTATTGTGTAGCTCTTGATCGGGGATTTCCTCAAACCTTAAAACCACATAAAATGCTGTCCACAAAGGGCCAGGTTATACCAAGGCCTCGTAGGATACCCACATGAAGTAAAACCTACTTATATTTGTGCATTTCGTCTAGACACACCGACCTCGTCTCCCTTTAAAAATATGGAAAATGCCAGTGGCTACTCTAGTGTAGCAGATGATTATTTACTGATGTTGGAATGGAATAATTTATCTCTTGGTCGTTTGCTCGAAAAAAGTTTTTATTAATAGAAGCCAAGTCGAGGTAACAGTTTACTTTATGGTAAAGTGATTGCTGACACTTATGATTACATATATGCATACATAAAGGCCTGTTAAAGTCTCCCCTAGTCCTCTCCCATAGGGAAGATTTGCCATGTTCGCCACGCTTGGCAGGCGGATTGGCGATCGCAGTAGCAGGCCACTCGCACCTCAGACGCTGCTGTCCATCTTGGTCTGATATTTTTGGTTGCCATAACATTATTCAAGGCTGTTTCCCTTAGTCGCCTCTTACGACACACACGGGAAGAAATGGAGTGGCAATATACTTACACCGTTACCACTCGGTCGAACTTATGATTAACTGCAAACAACTTCAAATGGGAAAACTCAAGAGTCAATATCCCAATGGTTTAGGCTGCAAACTGCGAAATAATTCGACTATATCGTGAACCACTTGAGACATAAGTGTTGCATCTTAGTTTTTTTTAAATAGAAAAGGGAGGCAAACTCGCAGGTGGCTCACGTGATGGTAAGTGATTGCCGCCGCTCATGAACACCCGCAATACCAGAGGCATAGGAGAGGAGGAGGAGGAGATGCGTTGCCGGCCTTTGAGAAAGGTGTGGGCCTCCGGTTACCTGCACTCACCAGACGAAATTTATTATTAACACCTCGTTTTGAGACCACTCCCCTAGTTGCCTCAGCCAGCATCGGAATCCTTGGCGTCGACATATCGCGCGACGTTCAGTTTCGCGGTCATTTGGAAGGGAAGGCCAAATTGGCCTCTAAAAAGCTTGGCGTGCTCAGTAGAGCGCGACAGTACTTCATGCCGGCCCACCGCTTGCAACTTTATAAGGCGCAGGTTCGGCCGCACATGGAGTACTGTTTTCATCTCTCGGCGGGGGCACCCCAGTGTCAGCTCCGTCCATTTGACCCTATCCAAAGAAGAGCGGCTCGAATTGTCGACGACCATACTCTATCCGATCGGCTAGATCCCCTGGCTTTGCGAAGAGATGTTGCATCTCTTTGCATTTTCTACAAGATGTACTACGGAGAGTGCTCCGAGGAATTGTTCGGATTAATTCCAGCCGCTGAATTTCACCATCGTACCTTACGGCATAATCAAAAATTTCATCAACACCACCTTGATGCTTGGCATTCCACCACAGTGCGTTTTTCGCGGAATTTTCTGTCACGCACTTGCACTTTGTGGAATGAACTGCCGTCAGCGGTTTTTCCGGACCGATACGACTTAGGGACCTTCAAGAAAAGAGCCTATACCTTTCTCAAAGGCCGGCAACGCATCCGCTATTTCTCCGGTATTGCAGATGTTCATGGGCGGCGGTAATCACTTACCATCACGTGTGCCACCTGCTCGTTTGCCTTTCTTTTCTATAAAAAAAAACGCAGAAGTTTGTTAGATTTCTACTTCACGCTGGTATTCTGTGAGGTCGCGGTACTTCCCCAGTCGAGCCGGCCCATTCATGCAACAACAAAAGCTGATGCGTGGCTCTACCACTGTTAAAATTTTTAGTTGATTTTTAGTTTCCCAATGAGGTCTATTAAACAAAACGCTAAATAAATTTCTTCACGTCATTTTCAATATTGGGGTAGATGAAGTCCTTTTGACTAACCTTTCACCGAAAACATTTTTCAGGATAACAGGCTATGAGTCTGTCCAAGCTAAATGTATAAATCGTACATAAGTTTTGATGTGAAACATCTATAGCCGCACGTAAAACCGATTTCTGGCGTGGCGACGCATGCCGTGCACGTACGTAGTAGTGTTTAATTATAAACCTTAATTCTCAGTTAATAGGGTGTAAATTAGTATACCTTTGTATGGACGCTATACAAAGGTATACTAATTTACACCCTATTACCTGAGAATTAAGGTTTATAATTAAACACTGAAATCCCTTTTTTATATTTAAATAATTATATTCAAATTATGCATATTAGTGTCTATGTAAATTATATTAAGATTTCATTTTTACATGAAAGGTCATTTCCTTATAGTCAAAAATGTTCAATAATTTTTAAAACGAATAAACATAAACTACCATTAAAATTAGCTGGAGATTTTAATGTAAATTTGCAAGAGCTGAATCACTGCCATTAATGACATTTCTTCAAAAAGAATTTCAATTGCAAATCAACAACAATCCAAAAGAATCTACTACCAAATATGGAACAACTATAGATGCTGTAATTGTGAGATATCTTGATAATGTTTCATTAAAAACTTTTGTAATGTATTAAATAAATATATAAATATTTTCACGCAATTCCCAATACAGGGGTAGACAGAGGTCAAGTCTAGACAATTAAGTCCCTATGACCCATCTTGCACCGAAGATATTTTCGGGACAACGGGACTTTACTACTACGGGACTTTTATAACGTAGTTTAGTTATCATCGACCAATCGTCACAGTAATACCGGCAGAGGAAACATCGAATATAACTATAACTGAAGTCACAGAGAGAGAGAGAGAGAGCAAATATTTAAATTGTGGCCACTTGATATTAATATCGAATTTTTATATCAAATGTAAATAAATGTTTATTAAATAAAGTTACCATTTTCTGTAAGAAATTCGTAATACTTAATTTTTTCATTAGTATTTTGTTAGTACTTCATTTTTTCATTCCTGTAATAATATTATCTTTTATGCATATTACTTGTACACACACGATGTTTCACATCTGCCAGGCGTCCCATGACGGCTCACATTTTTTTTTTGTGAAAAAACCCACTGGTACGAGCTTACCACCTGGGGGGATCGAACTCGAATTCCGATCATCCTACCACTCGGCTATCGTGACTTTAAAACACCTAGTGAACTGTAAATAAGGTGATGTATTCTCGTTTCCCGGATTACAACTTTATTACAAGAATGAATAAAGCGATTGGATTACTGGCGACGGTGGGTGCACCGTAATATTACCGCGGGAATGCCGCCAGCGCCTCTCCTCTCGCACCTAATTTGGACTCCTGTTGTTAAATGCTTTTTTTGTAGACTCTCACAACATAAAAGTAAACAGTAACCAAAAGAAGTCAAGTTTGAAGCATTGCTTAGATTAATAATTCTGTCTGTTTGGTCAAGTAAATGAAGAAAAATTAATGCGTGGGGTTTTTATTAGTACTAAAGATAAAAATATAGAAGGAAATTTAGATATAAATCAGCGCAATAAGGCCACACCTGATTCTTCTATTACAATCCAATCCATCCAAAGGTTGTCTAGAAGAAATCGCTTTTAGCGATAAGACCACTATTACTCATCTTCTTCTTCTTTACAGCCTATCAAGAGTCCACAGCTGAACGTAGGCCTCCCCTAAAACTTTCCACGGTGAACAGTCCTCAGCTACCTCAGGCCATCGACTTACCGCAACATTTTGCAAGTCGTCACTCCATCTCGTGGGGGGTTGTCCAACACTGCGTTTGCCTGTACGAGGTTGCCACTCGAGAACCTTTCTTCCCCAACGGCTGTCAGTTCTACGAGCTATGTGGCCGGTCCATTCAACCACTTCAACACCATGGCTACTTCAACGTGCTGATCCTTACGGCTATGTCGGTAACCCTGGTTCTGCTGCGGATATCTTCGAAACAGATTTTATCACGTAGAGAAACACCGAGCATAGCCCTTTCCATGGTACACTGAGCAACTTTGAGCTTTCTCATACCGCATATACTATTACTCATAAAATAAAATAAATATATAATATACTATTTCTCATAAAATAAAATAAATATGGAGTAGTTGAGACTATTAATAGAGTCGGCATATTGCTGTGATTCCCCGTGTATAGTGTGCCTGTGTTTGTCTTGTTTATAGTAAATGTGATATCTTTACCATTTCTTTAGTTTCTTTTCATAACCCCAACAACTATTTCTTAATAACATTCTTCGCTTTCCTACACGAGCACAGCTCGATCAATAACATTATGTTTGCTTGAGATCTTAATCTTGCAGAGATGCGAGGTGGTCTCATCTCCTCGTGCGCTCTAATACTTCCCCGGTAATCGTAACGACTTAATTTTTTTAGAGTAGTCGGAGTTAAGTGTGGCGGTAACCAGTGCACGCACAGGCCACATTGCGAAAGAGGCAGCGGATAGGTTATGTTCTGGCGATACATTCACTGATAACCAGGGAGGCCTTGAAAGGGAAAGAACTCGGTGCGGTGAAACCGAAGTTTGGGGGTAAACCTGACTCCTGAAGTTGTAAAAATAAGGAGTCACTTCAGTGGCTCCTTAACGCGGTGTCGGGTTCGGATCTCATTCCTGGCATGGGTGCCAGGAATGAGATCCGAACCCGATGGTGGTGCAGCGACTCTCGGAGCGGACGCGGAGGGTACGCTTTGGTATCCATATACCGGACAAATTCGGGGTCTGGAGAGACCAGCGTGTGTTTAGCCTCTGTGAGATTGCCTACCAGAGACTTCCGTAAATTGATACTGCTTAGTATATAGACATCGAGCAGTACCGGAGGATCAAATCCCGATTCTTATGAAGGATGATGGGGTGCCAGACATATGGAATACACAACCGGGGGTGAAGGGATACCGGGAGTAAGGAGAGCGAGCCAGGACCGTTCTCGTCCGTGGTCGTCATGAGGGGATGCGAGTTGGAACGTAAGCGAAGGAAACTCAGGAACAGAGCTATGAATACATATGCTGACGAACACTGGGACTTCTCAAAAGAACCCAGTGCAAAAAATGCACCACGTTCCGAAGGACTGGTGGGTGAAAAATTCTGCAGTAGCATAGAAACCTGCGAGCGAGCAAACAGGCTAAGGAAGGTCTTAAACCAGCAAGCTATTCCTGGCCCAAGCTCACTTTGTAAATCCTATAATACATACACCTCCACGCTAGTCGGAACCTACCGTGTCCTTATGGAAGAACACTTTCCAGGATGATGTAACCTGGCACGAGGAAGACGTTAAACGTAGTAGTCATGACTGGTTGGTTGCGCAGTTTATGACTGCCAGCAGACTGCAATGGGCTATACGCGGCTTTCAACCGTACAAAGCGGCAGGCCCGGATGGTATCTTCGCTGCTGTTTTGCACAGCACATCATTGTAAAAACTTTAATGGCATTTTTCAAAGGATGACTGGCTCACCAATACCATATAAATGGAGGAAAGCTTACCTTCATTCCAAAACCGAGCAAAAACGAATATACCAAAGCCTGGTCCTTCAGACCCATCAGTCTCATATCCTACATGTTGAAGATGA
Organism: Sericinus montela; assembly: GCA_029286605.1. Lineage (NCBI taxonomy): Eukaryota > Metazoa > Arthropoda > Insecta > Lepidoptera > Papilionidae > Sericinus > Sericinus montela. Next base: position 78,413 of record JAGSMR010000120.1, on the reverse strand, counting down.
CGGAGAGACTGTGCGAAAGAGAACCGAGGGAGACAGCGTTGGTTCTTAAACCATTGCATGCAAAAGGAGTTGCTAGAATTCCTGAAGGAGTTGAGTCGGCTCGAATAAACTTAGACATTTTTGCTCACACGCAAAATACGCGCTCAGTCGTGAAGTTGCGGAAAGCAGCACATCTAATTTCGTCTAGTCCTGCAGCTAAACCCCAAATACATGCAGAATATGTGGCAATCGTTCATGTATTATTAGCGCCTTTAGCGGGCATGGCAGATGTGATGTCTAGATGTTGACAGGCGTGTCGCTGTCGGGAACAAGGTCAACGATGACGTTAGTCCAAAGGCAAGGCGTATTGAAAATGCACGCCTTGCGGTACATAACGCAGTACTGGTACCGACTTTTTTGCTATATGGCAGCGAAACCTAGTTATGCCAGAGGAAACATAAAAGCAAATTGAAGTCAGTTATTCGTATTTTTCGTAAAATGTGCGGCTTTGCCATGGCGGACCGAAAGCGAAACGAAGAGATTCGCAATATGGTAAGTTTGAAAGACGACCTGTCACTAAAATTCAGCGATTGAGCAAAGACCGAATGGTGATGAAAATATATAGCGCGAAAGTTTATATTAAAATTTACGAGGTAGACCGAGACTAACTTACGAAGACCATGTGATCAAATTGCTCGAAGAGGGGAGGGTACAGAGTACTCGGATACCTACTTGGATGCATGAAGAAAATGATGAATCTGAAAGAAGCGAAAAAGGTGTGTAGGGATTGTAACAATTTGCGATCTGAAAGAAGCGAAAGAGGTGTGTAGGGATTGTAACACTTTGCGATCTGTTCTCTCTGGTTACCCCATCAGGGATTGTGCGTGAAAATAAATAATAATCCATGTAATCTATAGCTAAGTTTTAATAGTAATATTCAATGCAAACTGCCTGTCAAGTCATGGCTCTCTAATCATAGAATCATTAACAACAAAAAAAACTTCTTTAATAAAAAACATGTCTAGAACATATAAGCTCTCTAGTTTCCCTAGCTACAATTACAGTAAAAGACAATTCATTACTTGAATGTGATTAGACAAAGGTACATTAAGCAATGTTAATTGTGATTTAGAAAGAAATAAAATAGATTTATTTATTGCCACAAAAGAATACATTTGACATAGAGTTATAGGTATGACTTAAACATAAAAAAAATAATTATTGGATTGCAGCAATGTAACGGCATTCAACTCAGCAATATGGTGTAGCAGTACTGTTGCAGTGCTGTTATTCTGATGGTGCTGTTAAAATAGACTATACATGCACATGTCAAACAACTTATATAAAATAAACACATATACACATGAACTTAGAATTATATACATATATAGATTATATTTTATAATCCTACCCTTGTTATTCTAAAGTAAACAATACTGACTAGCTTACTAAATTATATATTTTTTTTTCTTAAAGGCTACATAAAATAACTGTATATCATCATGAACAATTCCAAAATTAATGTGAAGTTGCTTTTATAACATTTGCTGTCACAAAAACTTTCCCAAGTAAATACCAATCTTGACATGGGCAGAGAATCATTGGTTAAACAAAAGTCGAAAAGTGTGGTACTACGGTCATCATACTGCTTGCAAAATGTGCTGATTACTGGAAATCCTCCTTATGGCAGCGAGCTCCTGAGAGTCCTGTAATGGACTTATATAGGTTCTTTGTTAAATATTTTGAGTATATCTTGAGCTCATGTGGTATGATTATTTAAATTTCTCATTGATTTAAACATTTTTCAGTAATCTTATCAGGTTTGATCAGTGACTTGTTTCTCAGCTATTTCATTCAATATTGTCGAACATGGCCTTTTGAATACCGATTTATGAAGTTCAACAATTCTTTCTAACATTGTGAGATTTGTTGGGAACCCTTGAAGCTTTTGCGTTTGAAGAAAAAGTAATAATAATCGTCCATAATCTTTTTCGTTGGCACATTCTAAAGCATTCTCTGCAAGTTTAGATTGAATGAAAGATTGAATATTTTCTGTCTTTAAACAATCTTTATATACTAAATATAATGTAAACAAATGATGCTTAAATAATTCGGGAGTAAAATTAATATGCATTATAATATACAGAAATTCTTTTTGCAACTCTGTGTTAGAACTCTGCACAAATTCCTGTAGAATTGAATTCGGAATGTTTAAATCATGAATTAATTTGTTCAATACAGATGTGAATCTTTCAGGAAATTTTTTATATGCTTTATGGAGCATATCCAAGGCGATCCAGGACTGATCGCGTTTTAAAAACTCGGGGAGAAAATTATGGCAGAACAAAGAAATGAATTCCTCAGGTACATCACTCCTTGCGAAAATAGCATTACTGATGTTCTCTAAAGAGTTTATTGGTAACTGTACTAGCTTATTAATTGAACTTGGATCCTTGACGCATTCTTCAATAACGTATTCTAAGCGCGAAGTGGATTCCGCTTCAATAATATCGAAGAAGTTATGGTTAGTTTCACAGAGTTGGTCAATTTCTGTTTTGTCAGGATGATCTTCCTTCTCACATATTACAATCTTAGGCGATATGTTCTGATTATATTCGGTTTCTTTATTTTCTTCCTTATTTTGTACATTACTTAATTCTAAATAAGTTTTAGGTAAATGTTTAAATTTTTCGGACCACTTATTATTACTTTCTACTTTTTTTGCAGTTTCAATAAGTTTTTGAATAAGCGGCTCCGAGGACGGCGAAAATTTCCAAATATTTGACATTTTTTTTGGATATGGTTTTAAAAAATGAAGCACACCACAGCAAAATAAATTCCAAGTTTCACAAAGTAAAGTAAATGAATTTTCAAAATATTAGTAAATACCGTTGTCAATATGTCAAAGGCAAAGTTTGTCATAACGTATGTTACGTTTTGACAAAGAGTATGTTATCACTACGCGAACATAGTTTAGTGCCCTATATATTACTTTAGACCTTGTTTTGTAATCTCTGGGGAGAAATTCTTTCGTTTATGAACTGCAGCATCCTAGGGAAAAGCCTACTTATATGATGTAATAAATCATCGCTATTTTTGAACTGTGAGCAGCGTGCACTGGCATTTTCGAGGTAAGGTTATGAACGGTAGGGTAGGTAAGGAGGAAAGTTGAACAATTGTTGACGTTTATGCCGTAAATAAAGGTTCTAGTACCTACCAGAATGATGGTTGTAATAAAAACTACGATACGACGATATCAGTTGTATACGTAGGGAAGTGTACTAAGTTCAAATATATAAAAATTCATGACTAGCGTAGTTAAATACCCATACACAAAAACTTAACTATATACGTAGTCAAATAATTAAGTAAATATAAATTCTTTCTCTATCATTATTAATTATTTTTGGCGCTTTCTTTTATATTCATCTTACCATTTTGCAGAGCCACTCTTGTTAAACGCGTTTAGAACAACACATTCGTACACAGAGACGATTCTTCTTACTTCTGCTGTGCATACAAAAAACGTAAATAATATTATAATGCAGTGCGTTCTCATTTAAACGGGAACCAGTATAGCTATAAAGCCATAACTTCACAGTATACGAAATTGACGTCACATCTCACAGTGCTCGCATTACAAATTGGAACCTATATATTGTTCCGATACCAATGTAATTAACTTACGTACATGTGGTATGGGATCAGAAACAACGAAGGTGCCAATAACACTCGGAATCGAGAAAATGTTGAAAAAGTGTTTTTAAGTTGACCCGACCGGGAATCGAATCTAGGACCTCACATTTGGCAATACCTGAAAACATTCAAAGTCACGATAGCCGAGTGGTTGGGTGGTCGGAATTTCGAGTCAAGAGACCTGAATTCGATCCCCAGGTGGCAGGCTCGTACCTATGGGTTTTTCAAAAACTTATGTACGAATTATATCGTTGGCTTGGACATAAAGATGGCGACGGGCTCACCACCTGTCGCGTTGTCCCGAAAATATCTTCGGTGGAAGGTGGGTCAAAGGGACTTAATTACAAAAGGACTTAATTGTCTAGACTAGACCTCTGTCTACCCTTGTATTGGGAATTGCGTGAAGACATTTATTTATTATTTATTTATCTGAAAACATTCAGGTCGTCGGCCGGATTGTCGGTGAGTGAGTGAAGAAAATGGAATCCATATCTTTATACTCTCCCTTTCCCTGATTTTCTTACCCTTACCCAATTTCTTTATTAAAAGTAAAAAATTCCAATTGTTTAAATGTATATTTTATATTTTCCTTCTTTGGTCTACATAAAATGGTCTTTGGTTAATACAGTACTATAAAATAAAATAAATTTTTACTGTTATAAAAAGATGAAATGATAACTTATATTATCAATAAAATATTTCTTACTCAAAAAAGAGACAATTATTAAATTGTTTGAGTTATTTCATCTGCTGTGTGATATTATGAGCATCATAATTTTGCGAATAGGGTCGTTGTACTACATATTTACTTTGATATCATCGTAGCGGTCGGTCAAAGGTCATCGTAGAGTTAAACATTTTCTCATTCGACTTGTTATTATGGTCTAACAAGTAGTTATTATATACTCTTTGTTAGGCTCAAATTTGAGGCGGATTTATATTTTTCTTTCCGCGATCAAAGATTAGTTACACTGATTCACAGAGTACGTTACAGGATTATTTCTACTGATAGATTAGTATGCAAGGATGCAAGTTACTCTGTGATTAGTTGTTGTTTTGAAATGATTGGAGGTGGACGTTACATTATAAAAATAAAATTATTTATTTCGGTTTAAATCATTGTTTCGAGAAGTAAATTATTGCAGGTCAAGTCGCAGTTGGTAAGCATAAATTTATAATATTTGTTATCACTCACAATAGTTATTTGTGTCCATGTTTTGTCATGAGCTCTATGAACAGGATAATTGCCTTACAAAGTTTATAGTCATCAACTAAGTTCATCTGATTGTTTATTTATAATGCATTATTATTATACTTCTTTCAATTGTAACATAGAAATTTTATTTATATTAACTTTATATTTTTTATTTTAGCCACCTGCTCGTTTGTCTCCCTTTCTATAAAAATAATTATATTTAATTTATAACTTTGTAAAGAGCAAGAGCTTTTAACCGATATAAATTTACACATTGACATTTCTTAAACTACTGTAAAAATTTACCAATATATTATATTAGAGTGTTTTAAGTTCAAAGTTACATTGTTATAATCAATTTATTATTAACTGATTAAATTGTTTGAGTTATTTCATCTGCTGTGTGATATTATGAGCATCATAATTTTGCGAATAGGGTCGTTGTACTAAATATTTACTTTGATATCATCGTAGCGGTCGGTCAAAGGTCATCGTAGAGTTAAACATTTTCTCATTCGACTTGTTATTATGGTCTAACAAGTAGTTATTATATACTCTTTGTTAGGCTCAAATTTGAGGCGGATTCATATTTTTCTTTCCGCGATCAAAGATTAGTTACACTGATTCACAGAGTACGTTACAGGATTATTTCTACTGATAGATTAGTATGCAAGGATGCAAGTTACTCTGTGATTAGTTGTTGTTTTGAAATGATTGGAGGTGGACGTTACATTATAAAAATAAAATTATTTATTTCGGTTTAAATCATTGTTTCGAGAAGTAAATTATTGCAGGTCAAGTCGCAGTTGGTAAGCATAAATTTATAATATTTGTTATCACTCACAATAGTTATTTGTGTCCATATTTTGTCATGAGCTCTATGAACAGGATAATTGCCTTACAAAGTTTATAGTCATCAACTAAGTTCATCTGATTGTTTATTTATAATGCATTATTATTATACTTCTTTCAATTGTAACATAGAAATTTTATTTATATTAACTTTATATTTTTTATTTTAGCCACCTGCTCGTTTGTCTCCCTTTCTATAAAAATAATTATATTTAATTTATAACTTTGTAAAGAGCAAGAGCTTTTAACCGATATAAATTTACACATTGACATTTCTTAAACTACTGTAAAAATTTACCAATATATTATATTAGAGTGTTTTAAGTTCAAAGTTACATTGTTATAATCAATTTATTATTAACTGATTAAATTGTTTGAGTTATTTCATCTGCTGTGTGATATTATGAGCATCATAATTTTGCGAATAGGGTCGTTGTACTAAATATTTACTTTGATATCATCGTAGCGGTCGGTCAAAGGTCATCGTAGAGTTAAACATTTTCTCATTCGACTTGTTATTATGGTCTAACAAGTAGTTATTATATACTCTTTGTTAGGCTCAAATTTGAGGCGGATTCATATTTTTCTTTCCGCGATCAAAGATTAGTTACACTGATTCACAGAGTACGTTACAGGATTATTTCTACTGATAGATTAGTATGCAAGGATGCAAGTTACTCTGTGATTAGTTGTTGTTTTGAAATGATTGGAGGTGGACGTTACATTATAAAAATAAAATTATTTATTTCGGTTTAAATCATTGTTTCGAGAAGTAAATTATTGCAGGTCAAGTCGCAGTTGGTAAGCATAAATTTATAATATTTGTTATCACTCACAATAGTTATTTGTGTCCATATTTTGTCATGAGCTCTATGAACAGGATAATTGCCTTACAAAGTTTATAGTCATCAACTAAGTTCATCTGATTGTTTATTTATAATGCATTATTATTATACTTCTTTCAATTGTAACATAGAAATTTTATTTATATTAACTTTATATTTTTTTATTTTAGCCACCTGCTCGTTTGTCTCCCTTTTCTATAAAAAATAATTATATTTAATTTATAACTTTGTAAAGAGCAAGAGCTTTTAACCGATATAAATTTACACATTGACATTTCTTAAACTACTGTAAAAAATTTACCAATATATTATATTAGAGTGTTTTAAGTTCAAAGTTACATTGTTATAATCAATTTATTATTAACTGATTAAATTGTTTATGTATTGCTACAATCACTGAACTGTGATAACCTGACCACTCCGCCAAGCTGCTATTTAAAAAGCAAGCGCCGGTTCGAATCCCGGGTCACAACCAATGAATTTGTTCATAGCTATTTTATGCGCTGAATTTACCACGAGCTCGTCAAAGAAAACATCGTGTGGAAAATTACTCGTCGGAGAAATAATTATAAAAAATGTTATTTCGAAGACCTATGGAGTCTGCCAACATACGCAGGAGCGACATGGCGGAAGTTCCCCTGTTCTAATCTCCCTTTAATATTTTAGAGAAGGTCTTTGCCCAACATTGGGCATTATCAGGCTACTAGTTTCCTTTTAGTCTTAGTCACTGAATCAGTCAAGATCAAGACATGATAGCCGAGTGGTTGCGTATAGCATCAGCTGTTTCAATTTGTTTTGGGAAATAACCATATAATAAAATTTATCTTTACGTCATTCCGAATACAAGGGTAGACAGAGGTCTAGACAATTAAGCCTCTTCGACCCACCTTCCACCGAAGATATTTTCGGGACAATGTGACAGGTGGTGAGCCCGTCGCTATCTTATGACCAAGCCAACGATATAATCGTACATAAGTTTTTGAAAAAAACCCATTGGTACGAGCCTGCCACCTGGGGATCGAGCTCGGGTCTCTCGACTTGAATTCCGATCACCCAACCACTCGGCTATTGTGGCTATAATAATAATGATGTTTATTTTCTAATGATAATGATTATGACATGGACAGTTATTTGAATGCATGAACGCGATCGGAGCCGCGGTTCAAAGCTAGTATATATGTGTATAAACAAGATAAGCTCGTAACAAAGTTTAATGACGTTGTCCCAAATTAGTTTTGGTGAAAAGTTGGTCGAAAGGCCATCATTGTCTAGATCTCTGCTTATCCCAGTTTGGGAAATATGCGTGAATAATAAAAAAAAATTTGAGAGTCACGATAGCCGAGTGGTTCCAACCAATGGGTTTTTTTCAAAACTTATGTACGATTTATTTCGCTGGCTTGGACATAAAGACGGCGACAAGCAAACCTGTCTCAAACTAAATAAATATAAATAACTTCACGCAATTCCCTATACAGGGGTAGACAGAGGTCTAGTCTAGACAATTAAGTCCCCTCGACTCACCTCCCACCGAAGTTATTTTCGGAACAACGTGACAGGTGGTGAGCCCGTCGCCGTCTATATGTTCAAGGCAACGATTATGTCGTTTCGTACATAAGTTTTTGAAAAACCCATTGGTACAAGCCTATCAACTGGGGATCGAACTCGGGTCTCTTGACTCGAAATTCCGACCACCCTACCACTCGGCTATCGTGACTTGGACAACGTGACAAATCTGTCACGTTGTCCCAAAAATGTCTTTATTGAAAGGTGGGTCGAAAGGGCTAAATTGTCTAGGCCACAGTCTACCCCAGTATTGGGATTGGCGTGAAGACGTATTTTTTTAAAAAGAACTTCAATGTTCTAGAATTCGAAACAATAAAATTTTCAACCTTATTATTTAGCACATTAGCTCTAAAAAAAGGTTGAAAATTTTATCAACAAAATGAATTTCATCATCAATTTCTCCCCTCGATTCCAAGTTCGTAAAATTTTACTCCAAAACCAAAGTGTATATTACATTAGGTGTTAAGAATGTATTATATATTAGAAAAATCATTACTTGTTCAAAAAGCATACAATATTTTAAATTAAAAAAAAATACGCAGTTTAAAAATAAATTAACACTGCCAGAACCAAAACTAGAAATGTACAAAGATTAAATAAAAAAAAAAAATTAACAATAATACAAAATGAAATAGATAAAACAATTCATTAGTTAATTAATACTTTATGGAAATATATGTCAACAAAATCAAAATGCTATATATATAACTCTATCAAGGTGTGTAAATATTTTTAAGGACTTCAAATAGGAACTGTATATTCTTTTCACCAATTTATGTAAATATACAAGCAAAGAAATAAATATTATATATTAAATAAAAAAAATTAACAATAATACAAAATGAAATAGATAAAACAATTCATTAGTTAATTAATACTTTATGGAAATATATGTCAACAAAATCAAAATGCTATATATATAACTCTATCAAGGTGTGTAAATATTTTTAAGGACTTCAAATAGGAACTGTATATTCTTTTCACCAATTTATGTAAATATACAAGCAAAGAAATAAATATTATATATTAGAAAATCATTACTTGTTCAAAAGCATACAATATTTTAAATTAAAAATACGCAGTTTAAAAATAAATAAATAAATAAATAAATAAATAAATAAATAAATAAATAAATAAATAAATAAATAAATAAATAAATAAATAAATAAATAAATAAATAAATAAATAACTAAATATCTTCACGCAATTCCTAATACAGGGGCAGACAGAGGCCTAGTCTAGACAATTAACTCCCTTCGACCCACCTTCCACCGAAGATATTTTCGGGACAATGTGACAGGTGGTGAGCCTGTCGCCGTCTTTATGTCCAACGATATAAGCCAACGGTACTATTCGTACATAAGTTTTTTGGGAAAACCCATTAGTACGAGCCTGCCAACTGGGATCGAACTCGGGTCTCTTGACTCGAAATTCCGACCACCCTACCACTCGGCTATCGTGACTTAAGACCGTGGTGTTAATTCATTTTATAAATAAATGAAATAAATGTCTTCACGCAATTCCCAATACAAGGGTAGACAGAGGTCTAGTCTAGACAATGAAGTCCCTTCGACCCACCTTCCACCGAAGATATTTTCGGGACAATGTGACAGGTGGTGAGCCTGTCGCCATCTTTATGTCCAAGCCAACGTTATAATTCGTGAAGAACCCATTGGTACGAGCCTGCCACCTGGGATCGAACTCGGGTCTCTTGACTCGAAATTCCGACCACCCTACCACTCGGCTATCGTGACTTAAGACCGTGGTGTTAATTCATTTTATAAATAAATGAAATAAATGTCTTCACGCAATTCCCAATACAAGGGTAGACAGAGGTCTAGTCTAGACAATGAAGTCCCTTCGACCCACCTTCCACCGAAGATATTTTCGGGACAACGTGACAAATCTGTCACGTTGTCCCAAAATGTCTTTATTGAAAGGTGGGTCGAAAGGGCTAAATTGTCTAGGCCACAGTCTACCCCAGTATTGGGATTGGCGTGAAGACGTATTTTTAAAAAGAACTTCAATGTTCTAGAATTTGAATAATAAAATTTTCAACCTTATTATTTAGCTCATTAGCTCTAAAAAGGTTGAAAATTTTATCATCAAAATGAATTTCATCATCAATTTCTCCCTCGATTCCAAGTTCGTAAAATTTTACTCCAAAACCATTGACCTATCAAAGTGTATATTACATTAGGTGTTAAGAATGTATTATATATTAGAAAATCATTACTTGTTCAAAAGCATACAATATTTTAAATTAAAAAAATACGCAGTTTAAAAATAAATTAACACTGCCAGAACCAAAACTAGAAATGTACAAAGTTTAAATAAAAAAAATTAACAATAATACAAAATGAAATAGATAAAACAATTCATTAGTTAATTAATACTTTATGGAAATATATGTCAACAAAATCAAAATGCTATATATATAACTCTATCAAGGTGTGTAAATATTTTTAAGGACTTCAAATAGGAACTGTATATTCTTTTCACCAATTTATGTAAATATACAAGCAAAGAAATAAATATTATATATTAAATAAAAAAAAAAAAAAAAAAAATTAACAATAATACAAAATGAAATAGATAAAACAATTCATTAGTTAATTAATACTTTATGGAAATATATGTCAACAAAATCAAAATGCTATATATATAACTCTATCAAGGTGTGTAAATATTTTTAAGGACTTCAAATAGGAACTGTATATTCTTTTCACCAATTTATGTAAATATACAAGCAAAGAAATAAATATTATATATTAAATAAAAAAAATTAACAATAATACAAAATGAAATAGATAAAACAATTCATTAGTTAATTAATACTTTATGGAAATATATGTCAACAAAATCAAAATGCTATATATATAACTCTATCAAGGTGTGTAAATATTTTTAAGGACTTCAAATAGGAACTGTATATTCTTTTCACCAATTTATGTAAATATACAAGCAAAGAAATAAATATTATATATTAAATAAAAAAAAATTAACGAAAGGCGCGTCGCCGCTGTATAATGTCAGCAATCCAACACAGCTCCGGGATACAGTAATATGGAATAGGTTAGCGCGCGGCCAGTCGGGCGCCATGTTTTTTGTTACGTCAGTCCAATTTCACAGACAACATGATACTTTGTAATGAACTAGTTGCCCGTCGCGGCTTCGCTCACTGTTTAAAGCGGATTACTAATTATGTTTCTAAAATAAAAGTAGCTTACTCCTTATAAAAATAAATAAATAAATATAATTAAATGTCTTCACGCAATTCCCAATACAGGGGTAGACGGAGGTCTAGTCTAGACAGTTAAGTCCCTTCGACCCACCTTCCACCGAAGATATTTTCGGGACAACGTGACAAATCTGTCACGTTGTCCCAAAATGTCTTTATTGAAAGGTGGGTCGAAAGGGCTAAATTGTCTAGGCCACAGTCTACCCCAGTATTGGGATTGGCGTGAAGACGTATTTTTTTAAAAAGAACTTCAATGTTCTAGAATTCGAAACAATAAAATTTTCAACCTTATTATTTAGCACATTAGCTCTAAAAAAAGGTTGAAAATTTTATCATCAAAATGAATTTCATCATCAATTTCTCCCCTCGATTCCAAGTTCGTAAAATTTTACTCCAAAACCATTGACCTATCAAAGTGTATATTACATTAGGTGTTAAGAATGTATTATATATTAGAAAAATCATTACTTGTTCAAAAAGCATACAATATTTTAAATTAAAAAAAAATACGCAGTTTAAAAATAAATTAACACTGCCAGAACCAAAACTAGAAATGTACAAAGTTTAAATAAAAAAAAAAAAATTAACAATAATACAAAATGAAATAGATAAAACAATTCATTAGTTAATTAATACTTTATGGAAATATATGTCAACAAAATCAAAATGCTATATATATAACTCTATCAAGGTGTGTAAATATTTTTAAGGACTTCAAATAGGAACTGTATATTCTTTTCACCAATTTATGTAAATATACAAGCAAAGAAATAAATATTATATATTAAATAAAAAAAAATTAACGAAAGGCGCGTCGCCGCTGTATAATGTCAGCAATCCAACACAGCTCCGGGATACAGTAATATGGAATAGGTTAGCGCGCGGCCAGTCGGGCGCCATGTTTTTTGTTACGTCAGTCCAATTTCACAGACAACATGATACTTTGTAATGAACTAGTTGCCCGTCGCGGCTTCGCTCACTGTTTAAAGCGGATTACTAATTATGTTTCTAAAATAAAAGTAGCTTACTCCTTATAAAAATAAATAAATAAATATAATTAAATGTCTTCACGCAATTCCCAATACAGGGGTAGACGGAGGTCTAGTCTAGACAGTTAAGTCCCTTGTGTGTGCCCGACGCCGTCTTTATGTCCAAGCCAACGTTATAATTCGTGAAGAACCCATTGGTACGAGCCTGCCACCTGGGATCGAACTCGGGACTTGACTCGAAATTCCGACCACTCAACCACTCGGCTATCGTGACTTAGATAAGAAAACTATTTATCTAATGCCCTTACCACAAACAATTAACTAATGCCCTTAGTTATAATTATATTTGCATTTGAATAGTTGTTGATTTCACAACGTCCCATCTACCACTCGGCTATGAAGCACATTGCTTCATAGCCGAGTGGTAGATGGGACGGGATTTCGAATCGAGAGACCCGAGTTCGATTCCCAGGTGGCAGGCTCGTACCAATGGGTTTTTCAAAAACATACGTACGATTATATCGTTGGCCTGGACATAAAGACGACGACGGTCTTACCACCTGTCACGTTGTACCGAAAATATCTTCGGTGGGAGGTGGCTCGAAGGGACTTAATTGTCTAGACTAGACCTCTGTCTACCCCTGTATTGGGAATTGCGAGACGATATTTTTAAATATAATTGATGTGAAAGTTTGTATTTATAAATGTTTACTAAAGTGTTAACTGTGCGTTTCAGACTCGTCCACACACTTACCCATGTCTGTCTCTAAGCATCAGTGCAGATACTGTATATCTCCTTCTAGTTATGATGCCCAAGTACTTTAATGTACACTTCGGACATAGACAGGTGTAGACAGACTCTCCTCTGCCTAGGAGTTGTCTGGGTTAGTACCAAACTCTTCGTACCATGTCTGTCACTAAACAGCAGTGCAGTTACTTTATATCTCCTTCTAGTTATGATGCCCTAGTACTTTTGAGACCCGAGACGATGTTGATAAAGTGGTTTCCTACGTAAACCCGTACGGGAATCGAACCCGGGAACCACAGAGATGGAGACATCTTGAAAACTGGAGTGTGCGCCACTCGACCACGTAGGTGCTCAACATTATAATCAATCTTTGCGCCAAATTTCATTCAAATTTCATTAATTACAGTAATTTTGAGTTTAACTAACAAACATCCGCACATGTAAATGTAAACATACGGGAGGAGGTCAAAAAGTTCGCGGAACGAGAGGAAAGGAAGTTGAGATTGAACTCGAAATTGTTTTTTTCTTCTCAATATATTTTCCCTTAAACCTAATTCATTTTATAAATAAATGAAATAAATGTCTTCACGCAATTCCCAATACAAGGGTAGACAGAGGTCTAGTCTAGACAATGAAGTCCCTTCGACCCACCTTCCACCGAAGATATTTTCGGGACAACGTGACAGGTGGTGAGCCTGTCGCCATCTTTATGTCCAAGCCAACGATATAATTCGTACATAAGTTTTTGGAAAACCTATTGGTACGAGCCACCTGGGGATCGAACTCGGGTCTCTTGACTCGAAATTCCGACCACCCAACCACTCGGCTATCGTGACTAGATAAGAAAACTATTTATCTAATGCCCTTACCACAAACAATTAACTAATGCCCTTAGTTATAATTATATTTGCATTTGAATAGTTGTTGATTTCACAACGTCCCATCTACCACTCGGCTATGAAGCACATTGCTTCATAGCCGAGTGGTAGATGGGACGGGATTTCGAATCGAGAGACCCGAGTTCGATTCCCAGGTGGCAGGCTCGTACCAATGGGTTTTTCAAAAACATACGTACGATTATATCGTTGGCCTGGACATAAAGACGACGACGGTCTTACCACCTGTCACGTTGTACCGAAAATATCTTCGGTGGGAGGTGGCTCGAAGGGACTTAATTGTCTAGACTAGACCTCTGTCTACCCCTGTATTGGGAATTGCGAGACGATATTTTTAAATATAATTGATGTGAAAGTTTGTATTTATAAATGTTTACTAAAGTGTTAATTGTGCGTTTCAGACTCGTCCACACACTTACCCATGTCTGTCTCTAAGCATCAGTGCAGATACTGTATATCTCCTTCTAGTTATGATGCCCAAGTACTTTAATGTACACTTCGGACATAGACAGGTGTAGACAGACTCCTCTGCCTAGGAGTTGTCTGGGTTAGTACCAAACTCTTCGTACCATGTCTGTCACTAAACAGCAGTGCAGTTACTTTATATCTCCTTCTAGTTATGATGCCCTAGTACTTTTGAGACCCGAGACGATGTTGATAAAGTGGTTTCCTACGTAAACCCGTACGGGAATCGAACCCGGGAACCACAGAGATGGAGACATCTTGAAAACTGGAGTGTGCGCCACTCGACCACGTAGGTGCTCAACATTATAATCAATCTTTGCGCCAAATTTCATTCAAATTTCATTAATTACAGTAATTTTGAGTTTAACTAACAAACATCCGCACATGTAAATGTAAACATACGGGAGGAGGTCAAAAAGTTCGCGGAACGAGAGGAAAGGAAGTTGAGATTGAACTCGAAATTGTTTTTTTCTTCTCAATATATTTTCCCTTAAACCTAATTCATTTTATAAATAAATGAAATAAATGTCTTCACGCAATTCCCAATACAAGGGTAGACAGAGGTCTAGTCTAGACAATGAAGTCCCTTCGACCCACCTTCCACCGAAGATATTTTCGGGACAACGTGACAGGTGGTGAGCCTGTCGCCATCTTTATGTCCAAGCCAACGATATAATTCGTACATAAGTTTTTGGGAAAACCTATTGGTACGAGCCACCTGGGGATCGAACTCGGGTCTCTTGACTCGAAATTCCGACCACCCAACCACTCGGCTATCGTGACTTAAGACCGTGGTGTTAATTCATTTTATGCATCTAGCAAATAATTTGTTTATACCGTAAAAAAATTATTTGTCTTTGGTGTCAAATTCCCGACTTACCTTTACTTTGTCCCTTGAATGTCGTCAAAATTTTTTCCACGCAGCTCTTTCTTCATTTTTGAAAATAAATAATAGTCACTAGGAGCCAAGTCTGGACTGTAGGGTTGGTGATTCTGTAATTCGAAGCCGCAACGGTGAATGGCAGTTGTCGTAATGTGCCACGTTACGACAACTGCTATTCACCGTTGTACCGTGTGAACTGGTGCGTTGTCGTGCAAAAGAACAGCTTTCTTCTTCTTTTATCCTTGATGGCTTCTTTCAATCTTTCTAGTATAGAAGCGTAGTACTGTCCTGTTATAGTAACACCACGGTCTTTCTAATCGATCAATAAAATTCCGTCTGTATCCCAAAAGATATTTCTGCTTGGATATTTCCGGCTGATTGTGCCACTTTGAACTTCTTTGGTGGAGGTGTGCCTTTTTTATGCCACTGCATCGACTCTTGCTTAGACTCAGGTTCATAGTGGTGAACCCAGGTTTCACCTCCGGTAAGATCCGGTCCATAATTTCTTCCGTTCTCTCTCCAAAGAGCTCCGAAAACTGACGAGAATATTTGACACGGTGTCGTTTTTGAAGTGGCGTGTGCACTTTTGAAACCCATCTTGCAATGATCTTTGTGATCCCAAGATGATGATGTAGGTTATTTAAAATAATTGATTCGGACACTCCAACCATTGCTGCAAGAGTTTCTTCTTAAGATGTGCATCTTCCAGTACAAGTTTTTCTATTTATTCGATGATTTCCGGCGTGGTGGCCTCAATTGGCCGTCCGGAGCGGGGGTCCTTTTCAATGGACTCTCGTCCTTGTTTGAAAAGACCATACCACTTGTAAATCATAGTTTTCCTGAGGGCAAGTCCCCGTAAACCACTAACATACCTTCAAAAACATTCTGAGCCGATTTTTCTTGCTTGGTAAGGAACTTGATAATGGCGCGGTGTTCAATTTTCTCCACAAAGGAGACTCTTCCCGATTCAGATGTTTGCAAGTCGATAACTCAAACTAAAATTTGGTAGTTATACTCTTAATGAGTTGCTTAACCAGTGCCTATCTGGACGTGAAAATTAACCCCCACCAACCTCTTCATTCCGCGAACTTATTGACCGCCCCTCGTACAAACTTACACGTTTATTATACAGGCTTCCTCCCGCGACATTTTTTCCTAAATAAATACATAGATAGAGACAACATACCACACATTGCTCTGATCCTAAAGTAAGCAGCTAAAGCTCAAATTTTATGAAAATGCAAACAACGAAAGCTTCATAAACACCACTCTCGGGTGTGGTGTTTATGATGCGTAAAAAAAAAAAAAATAAAAATCTTCACGCAATTCCCAATGCAGGGGTAGACAGAGGTCTAGTCTAGACAATTAAGCCCCTTTGACCCAACTTCCACCGAAGATGTTATCGGGACATCATGACAGGTGGTGAGCCCGTCGCCGCCTTTATGTCCAAGCCAACGATATAATTTGTAAGTAAGTTTTTGAAAAACCCATTATTACGAGTATTATTAGTACGAGCCTGCCACCTGGGGATCGAACTCGGGTTTTTTGATTCGAAATTCCGACCACCCAATCACTCGGCTATCGTGTCTAAATTTCTCCGTATGTTTGTTTCGTTCCGCGCATGGATCGAACCTGATTCCAGGCTCTCTATGGCCTCAGAGCTAGCGCCACTATTAAACCCGGATTCTTCTCGTCCACATGCTATTAAGAAAGGGTGGTATATTTCACACATAGCAACAAGATCGTACTACAATACATGAAGTTTGTACATCAAGGGCCTCTTATCTAGGTGAGCCCTTGGCCCTTATCTGAAATGGCCCTAAGTAATCATACGTGCGTGCATAACAATTCGTTTATTTGGGCCAAGTGTTTTGTTTATTTTTCAGAGCAAAGCTTGTCTATAAACGTCAACAGAGATTTGTAATATGTAGAGAGTTGTCAACGAGTGACATTCTTGAGATGTTATTGAGTAATTTCATGCAGTATACTGGAGATTATCTCCTACTTGAGTAATTTTTGATAAGCCCTACTAATATACGAGAAATTATACATAAGTGTGTAGCACTCAGTGTGGTTGAGTTCTGTGTGCATTAACTTTAGTCCCAGAGGGTGGTAGCGTCTTTTCTACTTCTTTGGAAGGATACCATAGTCGTTTACCATCAGGTAAGCTATTAGCGTCTTTATATAAAATAAAAAAAATATTCACGCGATTCCCAATACAGGAGTAGAGAGGTCCAGTCTAGACAATTAAGTCCCTTCGACCGACTTTCCACCGAAGTATTTTCGGGACAACGCGACAGGTGGTGATCCGGTCGCCGTCTTTATGTCCAAGCCAACTATATAATTCTTACAAAAGTTTTGAAAAACCCATTGGTACAAGCCTGCCACCTGGGGATCGAACTCGAAATTCCGACCACCCGACCAATCGACTATCGTGACTCTTATATGTAAATTAAAATTCACTTATACTTATTCCAATATTTAATAAATCACGAAAAGTCATGTCAGCCGAGTAGGGTGGTCGAAATTTCGTGTCGAGAGACCTGAATTCAGTCCCCAGGTGGCAGGCTCGTACCAATGGGTTTTTTCAAAAACTTATGTACGAAATATCTACGAAGGAATAGTGTCACGCATATTTCTTACACTGACTGGCTTGGACATTGTGACGGCGACGAGCTCACCACCTGTCACGTTGTCCCAAATATATCTTCGTTGGTAGGTGGGTCGAAACGACTTAATTGTTCAGACCTCTGTCTACCCTTGTATTGGGAATGGCATGAAGATATTTATTTTATTTATTTTTACTATTTAATAAATATTGAAATGGTGGATTGGAATAAGTAGTGGAATAAGTAAAAGGGAATTTTATTTCCTTTTAAAATGAACTTCCACCAAGTAAGTATTTAATATATTAGCTTTTGTTTTCAATCTCCTTAAAAAAAATCGAATACCGATTTCTTATTTACGTGAACACTGCACACTTAAAATAAAACGATTTTCGGATTTTATTCCTTTTTATTTAGTTTCTTTTAACTGTGTTAACATCCCGACGTTTTGAGTGCTTTACAGCATTCGTGGTCGATGGGACAGGTCTTTAACAACGCGCTGTCATTGTTACCTTCGGCCACCGTCGGCTATCATTTTTATTTTTTTAAAGAGTACTAGCAAAATCAAATAACATCACTAGTATTCGTGTTAACCACTCCAACTAAGCTGGCAATGCTCGTGTCTGGAGTGGTTTACGACATAATAGAATGACGGGACCGCACCTGAGACATTATGTTTCGCAGTCCGCACCCTAAACCATTAGGCTATTGACGATATGTATTTATTATTTATAAATATCATTATGTTTATGAATTTTGTTTAAACTTTTTTAACGTGAGTGTAGTTATTTCACCCAATATCCCATACTGGGGTAAGCAGACGTCTAGGCAATGATGTCTATTTCGATCCACTTTTCACCGAAACCTATTTATAACCTCGTGACAAGTGACAAGTGGTGGACTATCGCCGTCTTAGTGTCCAAGCTACTACTACAAATGCATATATTTACATGGATTAATATTCACATGTAGGACTGTGGTACAAACGTTCCGCAGACAAATGTTTGTCTCTCGAACCAGTCTTACCTTCGAAAACAGGATAACTAACAACTCGGCTATCGAGTCTTTAATTTTAAATCTTCACGTCATTCTAAATACTAGGGTAGACAGTAGACAGTTTATACAGTAGACCAGAGTTCCCCAAACTTTTTTGTGTCGTAGACCCCTTGCCATGTTTTTCCGTGTTGGGTAGACCCCCTACTTACCTGATATTGATTTCCTGTAAATTTCCAACTACCTCTAAAAAGCTTGGCGTGCTCAGTAGAGCACGACAGTACTTCATGCCGGCCCACCGCTTGCAACTTTATAAGGCGCAGGTTCGGCCGCACTTGGAGTACTGTTCTCATGTCTGGGCGGGGGCACCCCAGTGTCAGCTCCTTCCATTTGACCGTATCCAACGAAGAGCGGCACGAATCGTCGACGACCATACTCTATCTAGAGAAGTCACGATAGCCGAGTTGTTGGGTGGTCGGAATTTCGAGTCGAGAGACCCGACTTCGATCCCAAAGTGGCAGTAACAATGAGTTTTTCAAAAACTTATGTACGAATTTCATCGTTGGATTGGACATAAAGACGGCGACGGGCTCACCACCTGTCACGTTGTCCCGAAAATAACTTCGGTGGAAGGTGGGTCAAAGGGACTTAATTGTATAGACTTGACCTCTGTCTACCCCTGTATTGGGAATTGCGTGAAGATATTTATTTATTTATTTATATTTTATTTACCATACTCTATCCGATCGGCTAGATTCCCTGGCTTTGCGAAGAGATGTTGCATCTCTGCATTTTCTACAATATCTGCTACGGGGAATGCTCCGAGGAATTGTTCTTAGAGATTAATCCCAGCCGCTGAATTTCACCATCGGCATAATCAAAAATTTCATCAACACCACCTTGATGCTTGGCATTCCACCACAGTGCGTTTTTCGCGGAATTTTCTGCCACGCACTTGCACTTTATGGAGTGTGCTGCCGTCGCGGTTTTTCCGGACCGATACAACTTAGGGACTACTATAATACTTCAGTAAAAGAGCCTATACCTTTCTCAAAGGCCGGCAACACATCTGCTATTCCTCCGGTATTGCAGATGTTCATGGGCGGCGGTAATCACTAACCATCACGTGTGCCACCTGCTCGTTTGCCTCCCTTTTCTATATATAAAAAAAACTATTTGTATGAGCCTACGACCTGCGGATCGAACTCGGGTCTCATGACTCGAATTCCGATAGCCCAACCACTCGGCTATCGTGACTACTATAATTTTATTTTATATAACAAGGAAATCCCGCTCATGCTTCTTTCTTTACAGGCGACATGTTGACATTTCTGGTGCTCTTGTGCGTCAGCATCATCCAATCGGTGCCTTTGCATGATGAGACTTCACCGAGGAAGGGAGAGACCTGTGGATATGAGGTTAGAAACTTCAAGCCACTTCACCTGTAGACAGTTTTTTAATTACATACTTAGGGACAAAATATACATTGGTCTGATCTCCAAGTAAGTAGCTAAAGATCTCAAATAAAACGATTTTATTGCGTTTTTAATTAGTTTTTAATAAACTATTTTTACTTCCCGACGTTTCGGATGCTTTACAGCATCCATGGTCACGGGGGGACTGAGGTCTTGAACGTCCCGCTGTCGTTTCTACCTTCGGCTACCGTCAACTTTATTTATTAATTTTGGACCCGATTTACACAGAACGTGCTCACTGTATCTAGAGGTCTTGCAGTGGTCAAGATACAGTGAGCACGTTCCGCGTGAATCGGACCACGGATGCTGTAAAGCATCAGAAACGTCGGGAAGTAAAAATAGAATGTTAAAAATTTTTTTTTTTTCATAAATATTTATTTACAGGAAAAATTATGTTAATATTTACAATACTTATTAACTAAAAACTATTATAATCGTAGAGCCCTACTCCTCGTGGCATGGTACCAAGAACGCTGGCTGCATTTCCACGTTGAATGGCTAGACTTAACCGTTGAGCGAGAAAAGAACTAGCCCTCTTGTCACCAGCGGCAACGATAAGTCGCGGATACAATTCCTTTAGAAACTGCATCGCGCGGGGACCCCACGGACCGATTGTTTCTACGGCAAATGGAACAAATATATAGTCTCCTTTCAACGACTCATATTTACGCCATTTACCCGATTCAGCTGCCTCTGATGCCGCCCCGGCCCTTATCGAAGTACCCTTGATATGAGAGGCCGCTAATGTATCGACGCAAGTTGCGTCCCACACAAGAGCTTTGCCTCTCTCCCAAGGGACTAAAGTCAAGCCGTCGGGTCTCTTACCATCCTCCCTAAATATTCCACAAGGCTCTAAAACCGATGGAATATTTATGGAAACAAGAGCCCTTCGGATGACCTCATTCAAGGAACCGTGACGAGACAGTCTGCCGGCACTTTTTTGGCATGAAAGTCCGTGGAGGCCTAACTCGTCGACGTCGCTGCCACAAGGACATGTGGTTGACAAATCGATGCTCCCAATCGTATTCCTACAGCTATACGTAAACTTTCGTTATCTAGTAATGTACCAAGGTTACTTGATGGTAAAGCATGTAGCCAGTAACTGGATTCCTTTGTCGAAACACCTAGAAAGCGGGCGCGGTCTCTGTCACAGTGAAAATTGTTCAGTAAGCATTTCTGCACATTCTGAACCAACGGGATATCCCACCGTTTTTGTGAGTTAGGTTCCAGTGGAATATCCTCACCGGGACAGAGACGTAAAAAATTAATGTTAAAAATTAATTAATAACGCGATAAAATCCGAAAATCGTTTTATTTAGAATATGTAGCATTCGCGTAAATACAAGAAATCATTAAGTAGCTAAAATAAAAATAAAATAAAATATCTTCACGCAATTCCCAATACATGGGTAGACAGAGGGCTAGTCTAGACAATTAAGTCCCCTCGACCCACCTTCCACCGAAGACATTTTCGGGACAACGTGACAAGTGGTGAGCTCGTCGCCGTCATAATGTCCATATCAACAATGTTATTAATAATGTTATTAATAAAAATAAGTAGCTAAAGCACTTATTACGGAGTCAGAAGACCTGTGAGGAAGCTACTTCATCTAGAGACCGATTTTTTATTTGTACGTAATATACATAAGGACAACATCACATACATTGCTCCGATCTCAACGTAAGTAGCCGAAGCACGGGTGTTATAGAATCAGAAACAACGAGGGTACAGTGGTAGAGCCACGCATCAGCTTTTCTTGTTGCATGAATGGGCCGGCTCGAACGGGGAAGTACCACGAATACCGGCGTGAAGTAGAAGTCTAACAAACTTCTGCGTTTCGTCTGGTGAGTGCAGGTAACCGGAGGCTCACACCCCCCTCCCCCAATTCTGGGGGGGGGGCACTCTAAGGGAGGCAACGCATCTGCTATGCCTCTGGTATTGCGGGTGTTCATGGGCGGCGGTAATCACTTACCATCACGTGAGCCACCTGCTCGTTTGCCTCCCCTTTCTATAAAAAAAAACCACAAACACCCGCACCTGAGACAATGCAGAACTAGTGGCTTTCGGCTTCTAAGGTGCGAAGAGTCTAGTATTGCGGTCGATGATCCGCCTCTCAACCTTGGCTTATAGCAAATAATTCTCATAGGACAGATCTATGACCTATAGTGCAATTTTATAGGTCGTTATGTTTGCGTCGATCATGTATACCGTATAGATACAGTATACAAGATATCTCCTACTATACATACGAATATAGTATTCAAGATACTGTATCTATACAGTATACAAGATCGACATTCGATTATAAACATTATTTTTTAAAAAAATTAATCGCCTTCAAACACAAAGCAAAGCAACACAAAAAAGTTAAAAACACCTTCCTGAGCTAAACTTGTTAATTATTAATTTAAATGAAAAATTCTATTATTTACCGATGTGGTTGAAGGCGGTACCTAAATAACGGTCTATCTTAACTGAATATAATAATAATATAATTTTACCATGAAGTAACCTTGGTACATTACTGGATAGCGAAAGTTTACGAATAGCTGTAGGAATACGATTGGGAGCATCGATTTGTCAACCACATCGATGTCCTTCTGGCAGCGTCGTCGACAAGTTAGGCCTTACGGACTTTCATGCCAAAAAAGTGCCGGCAGACTATCTCGTCACGGTTCCTTGAATGAAATCATCCGAAGGGCTCTTGTTTCCATAAATATTCCCTCGGTTTTAGAGCCTTGTGGAATATTTAGGGAGGAGGGTAAGAGACCCGTCGGTTTGACATTAGTCCCTTGGGAGAGAGGCAAAGCTCTTGTGTGGGGCGCTTCTTGCGTCGATACATTAGCGGCCTCTCATATCAAGGGTACTTCGATAAGGGCTGGGGCGGCATCGGAGGCAGCTGAGTTGGGTAAGTGGCGTAAATATGAGTCTTTGAAAGGAGACTATATATTTGTTCCATTTGCCGTAAAGACGATCGGTCCGTAGAGTCCCCGCGCGATGCAGTTTCTAAAGGAATTGTATCCGCGACTGGTCGATGCTGCTGGTGAAAAGAGGGTATGGTGTCATGCCACGAGGAGTAGGGCACTACGATTATAATAGTTTTAGGTTAATAAGTATTGTTAATATTAACAGAATTTTGTTTCTGTAAATAAAGTATTTGAAAAAAATATATAACCAAAAATAAACTGACACCGATGTGATTCCAATCCGCGACCTCTCCCATACCGTGGCAACGCTCTTACTTCCGAGCCACCGTGTCGCATCCGCATCAGTTGAAATTTGAAATTTCTCTTTAGATTTACGCCTTTTAGGGTACATGTCGAAATTTGACACAAGTCATTCTAACTTCATGTACATAACTTTACAGCTATGAAACGATAACGCCATCAACTTTTATGAAGCAATTTTATTCATTTTTAAAGCATGTAAGCCATGTAGAACCTTTTAATATTAAATTAAACGAAATTTACAAAATCAACTAACACGAGCGGCATTCGAACCCCCACCGCCGTAACGTGGCAATTCTCTAATTCCGCTCGTGTCAGTCGATTTTTTTACATTTTTTTAATTTTTTTTTATGTACACAATGTAATCAAAGAATAATTAAAGCAAAACATTTCTATAAGGGCACTACTTACTCCTATAATTAAATATCTTCCTACTGGAAGATATTTAATTAAGTAGAAGTAATGCAATGAAAGAACTAGTGCTCTTATAGATATAGGAATACAGAGGAGAGATGTGGTTCGAGAATCGGTCATAACATATTCATAATGTAGTAAATATCGCACACAGAACAGGTTACTGTATCTCCAACGTAACGGACAGATCAAATGTCAGCATTGATACGTGCTTCTGTATATTTTAAACTAGCTTAGGCCCCCGCGGCTTTGCCCGCAGTTTAACACTTAACGCGGAAGCCTAATTATGTTTCTAAAATAAAAGTAGCCTATGTTACTCCTTCTAACATTAGCTATCTGTATTACTGCATTAGCTGTAGGTGAAAGTCCTGTTAAAATCGGCCAAGCCGTTTCAGAGATCAGCGGGAACAAACAGACAGATAGACAGACTAAAAGTGAAAAATAATTTTATTTTGGTGTATATACTGTATATATATATATATACATATATATATATATATATATATATATATATATATATATATATATATATATATATATATATATATATATATATATATATATATATATATATATATATCCGTGGTGGAAGGCTCGTGCCAATGTTTTTTTTTTCAAACTTATGTACGATTTATATTGTTGCCTTGGACATTAAGACGGCGACAGGCTCAACACCGGTCACGTTGTTCCAAAAAGTTGATAGTTGGGTCGAAAGGTTTTAATTGTCTAGACCTCAGTCTACCTCAGTGTTTGGAATGGCGTGAAAGTATTTTTTTTTCAATGAAATGAGTAATTTAAATGAAAAAAATCTAAACTGTCATAATAAGTAAATCTAAATCAGGAATGTCTAGAACAGGTGAATGAAATTGTATACTTGGGGAGTGCGTTTAGTCGGGATGGAAGATGTGATTTAGATGTGGACAGGCGTGTCGCTGCCGGGAACAAAGTCAATGGTGCCCTGACTGCGTTAATCAAAAGGCAAGGCGTTGTGAAAAGTGCACGCCTTGCAATACATAACGCAGTGTTGGTACCGACTTTGTTATATGGCAGCGAAACCTATGCCAGAAGAAAATGCATAAAACAGGTTGAATGCAGTGGAGATGCAATCTCTTCGTAGAATGTGCGGCTTTACCATGGCCGACCGAAAGCGAAACGATGAGATTCGAAAGGCAGGTTTGAAAGGTGACCTTTGTCTCAAAAATGGATAAGGGCGTGCTTCGATGGTTTGGGCACGTTGAGCGAATGAGTGAAGACCGAATGGTGAAGAAAATATATAGCGCGAAAGTTAATATTAAAAGGTGTCGAGGTAGACCGAGACTAACTTTCGCAGACCATGTGAGCAAATTGCTCGAAGAGGGGAGGGTCAAGAGTACTCGGATACCTAGACGTGCATGTATGAAGAAGATGATGAATCTGAAAGAAGCGAAAGAAGTATGTAGGGATCGTGACACTTGGCGATCTGATAAAAAAAGATAAATAAAAATAAAATAAATAAATAAATAATAATAAGTAAATGTCTGTATAAGATATAAATTATACTTTGCCAACACTTGGCACCGATTTTAAGTACATCGGCTAGTAGAGTTTGTAAGAATATTTAATTTAAATTAATAAGTTATCAATTTTAGCTAAGAAAGTTTAAATAACTTTGCTTTTTTATGTTCTTTTTAAAGGCCGGAACATTTTTAAGTTAAGCCAACGCTATAATTCGTACATAAGTTTTTGAAAAACCCATAGGTACGAGCCAAGAGAGCTGGTGATGAGAGCCGGCTTCCAATACAGGAGTAGACAGAGGTCTAGTCTATTACAATTAAGTCCATTCGAGCCACCTTCCACCGAAGATACATAATAAACATTATTATAAATTTCTTATTAAATTAATTTATTCAGAACAAAAGCAAACATGTGGTAAATATGAACACAGGGTACTGTATCTCTAATGCAACAGACAGATCAAATGTCAGCATTGATACGTGCATCTGTACATCTATACATATAAATAAAATTGGATTGTCTGTTTGTAATATTGAAATAACCGTTTTTTATGCATGTAGCATATAATTATTATACGGTACATATACCAAAATATTTTTTTTTAAATTTTTGTCTGTCTGTTTGTTCCGGCTAATCTCTGAAACGGCTTGATCGATTTTAACAGGACTTTCACTGACAGATAGCTAATGTTATAAGGAGTAACATAGGGTACTTTTATTTTAGAAACATAATTAGGGTTCCGCGTTAAGTGTTAAACTGGGGACAGCTGTTTTGTAAGGATTTTCCGAAATAAATTTCTTTTTTTTTTATCTTCTCAGAGTTGCACCCAAGCGGAAACTGGTCTGCTGAATGTCCACATAGTTCCTCACACCCATGACGATGTTGGTTGGCTGAAGACTGTCGACCAATACTACTATGGCAGTAAGTATAAAAATATTCTTCGTTATCATAAGAAGGCTGAACGGCTATGCCTCGCGGGATAGGCGCGTTTATACTAATATTATAGAAAGAAACTCTTTGTTTCTTTCAGTGAGAATTTATGACAAAGAAACATAGGTTATGTTACATCACTGTGACTAATAGGGTAGGCTGAATATTGAAAAAGGTTTCGACAAACGGGTGCAAAGTTCCTTCTGAAAAAACACGACCTCATTGGTAGAGTGGCGTATACACCGGTTTTCATGTCGCCAGCTCTGAAGTTGAAGTACCGGGTTCGATTCTCTGACGGGGTCAATGTAGAAAAACACTTGTTCTATGTTGTCTCGAATCCGAGTTTTTATGGTTTCTTAGTTGCTTCTGATTCCATAACAGAAGCGCTTTAGGTGTTTACTTTGGGATCAGAGCAATGTATGTGATGTTGTCCCTATCTATCTATGTAAATTTTTATAATGTGTTGTATATATATAAGTTTATAGTATATAGAACCGATATTGACGCGGCGATAGGCTCACCGCCTGTCACGTCGTCCCTAATAAGGTTAGCTGAAAAGAACTTTATATTCTAGACTCCTTCCTACTCCAGTATAGGGAGATTGAGTGATGATATAAAAATAAAATTTACATTCATGCTATGCGGGAATGCACTTTAAATCCAAACGAGTCGGTGTTATATACATTAGTTATACGTATATTGGTTAATTCGTGAAGGAACAATAAATTTTTAATTGTTCCATCTGCAATTATTCCATAATCACTCAGTTTCTTATCTCAACATTATTGTATTGTTTGGTGTACAAATAGCATTATATTCTTAGTATTAACAGTTAGTTATAATTACTGCATTAAGAACATTATAATCAATATTATATCTTCATGCGTAGTCCCTGACGGGGTGGCCAGAGAGGTACCACGTCTAGGTATCGGTTACTCTTGACCTTTCTCTCTTCGAGCAATCTGCTCACATGGTCTTAAAGTTAGTTAGTCCCGAACTTCCTCTACCTCCATTAGTCTCCAATTCTTGGAAGAGGTGTAAGAAGAGGAAGTGGGTCTATCCGAAATGAACATTAGCAATATGGCAATGTATTTTGGTACTGACCCAGACGACTCCTCGCCAGAGAACCAGTGTCTGTCTGAAGTATTCATTAAAGTACTAGGGTATCATAACTAGCAGGCGATATATCGCCACCCGTTGAATCGGCTAATTTTATAAATAAATATTTTTCTAATATTAGTACAGAGCTTGCTTTTAACATTCAGTCAACTATAACAGACAGCGAAATAAATAATTACATTAAAAATTTACCTTCATTACCCCAATCATTTGTTTCATTGGAAACCGACCACGACGAAGTGGGCAATATTGTAATGAGTTTAAAATCTGACAGTGCTCCAGGATGGGATAACATTTCAACAAGATACCTAAAATATGTAAAAGAGGAAGTTGTACCGTTCATAACGCACGTAGCTAATCTTAGCTTTAAAACAGGAACTTTTCCAACACAGCTTAAAAAGTCTATTATTACTCCGATATATAAAGGTGGGGATCGAAGTGATATCAGTAATTATAGGCCAATTTCCATTTTACCAGTCATCTCAAAGGTTTTAGAAAAGTTATTAAATACTAGGTTACTTAGTTATCTTACTAAATTTAAAATTTTTTCACCATCTCAATTTGGCTTTAGACAGGGATTATCTACAGAGGATGGAGTAACATCTTTGACTGCCCATGTAACAGACATGTCTTGATAGTGGGAAAAAATGTCTAGGTGTCTTTATCGATATTAAAAAAGCCTTTGACACCGTTTCCCACCCCATTCTTGAACAAAAATTGGAAAAAATGGGAATCAGAGGACAGGAACTTTCTTTGTTTAAAGATTATCTTAAAAATAGAAAACAGAAAGTAAAATTAGATCAATTCATCAGCGAAGATATAGGTGCATCGTCGTGTCCTAGGGCCTACTTTATTTTTAATCTATATTAACGACCTCTGCAACATGAGTATAGAAAATACAAACATCTTTTTATACGCCGATGATACAGCTATATTATTTACTGGATCAAATTGGGAGGACGTTTATTTAAAAGCTAAACAAACTATGGCCCACGTCGCTAAATGGCTAAATATAATTTACTCATCTTAAACACCGAAAAAACAACCTACATCTGCTTTAGTATATATAATAACTCACAATCTAGTTCTAATTTTAATATTAAAATCCAAACCTGTAATGGCTTAAATAATAATTATTGTAACTGTTCAAATATAAATAAGGTAAATTATACAAAATATTTAGGTGTCCTAATTGACCAGAAGCTATCATGGTTTCCCCAAATCGAGCAGATTACTGCAAGAATTCGAAAATTTATTTGGTTATTTAAAACTTTAAGACATATTATCCCTAATAATTATAATCCAAACTTGAATGGCTCTTCAAGTAATACCTTAAATAAAGTTTATGTCGCTTTGGTGCAGTCCATAATAATATACTGTTTACCGATCTGGGGTGGTGCCGCTAAAACACATTTCATTGAAGTGGAACGAGCACAACGGGCGTTACTATAAACAATGTACTTCAAAAAAATTTCGCATCGTACTTATAGCTTATACGAAAAAAGTGAATTATTATCAGTTCGGAAGTTGTATGTATTACACACTGCACTAAAAACACATAAAACTGTATCACGTGACGTAAATATAAAATCTAAACGAAGGAAATATAATGTGACATTTGCTTCCCCAGTAAAAACCGTATTTGCAAGCATGCAGTATAAGAATCGTTCAAGGTATTTATATAATAAAATCAACAAAGAAATTGATATACATTCCAAATCCCATCGTGACTGCAAAATTGTATTAACACAATGGCTAAAATCATTAACGTATGATGAGA
Source organism: Sericinus montela (assembly GCA_029286605.1). Taxonomy (NCBI): domain Eukaryota; kingdom Metazoa; phylum Arthropoda; class Insecta; order Lepidoptera; family Papilionidae; genus Sericinus; species Sericinus montela. Next base: position 49,022 of record JAGSMR010000120.1, on the reverse strand, counting down.
CGGAACAATTTTTGGAGTATGTGAAGTAATTCTTAATATATACACTCACTCACTCTCTCTCTCTCTCACACACACACACACACACACACAAACTCTGCACGCATTTTATTACATTTTTTTTCTTTGTTTAGATAGTATACTTCATTATGATAAGGAAGAGCGATGTGTCCTGGCACAGGCATTATTTTTGCTTAAAAGGAGACACCAGATCATTGTAACCATATGTATTCTCTGTGTTTACGTAAATAAAAATATTTTTATTTTATTTTTTTATTTATATATAGTATATGCAATACTGGTGATAGACATGGGCAAGAGTGAGATGACCTGACTCAGACGAGTCTACTAGAGGCGTTTACTAATTAAACTATTATTTGTGTATTATTAAAAAAAGTAAAAAAAGTCGATAGCCGAGAGGTTGGTGGTCGGAATTTCGAGTCAAGAGACCCGAGTTCAATCCCCAGGTGGCAGGCAGGCTCGTATCTCAAGGTAGGGTTTTTCAAAAACTTATGTTCGAATTATATCGTTGGCTTGGACATAAAGACGGCGACAGGCTCACCACCGATATATGTGTCCCGCTTCGGTGGAGCTTCGGTGGAAGGAGGGTCAAAGGGACTTAATTGTGTAGACTAGTCTTCTGTCTACCCCTGTATTGGGAATTGTGTGAAGATATTTAGTATTTTATTTATTTAATTGTATATTAAAATTAGTTTCTCCTGATTTCAGGCCGTAACAATATACAAAAAGCGGGAGTCCAGTACATCCTGGACTCGGTTATTAAGGAGCTATGGGAGGATCCGAAACGAAGGTAAGAATGGATCCGTATCATACTTTCTTGTCTTAACTAGGATAATACTGGAATGGTATGGACGTGTTTATATATAACTTGACGACGACGAAGAGTGACGACTTGCAAAATGCTGCGGCGAGCCGACGGATATAGGTGACTGAGGACCGTACTTTGCGGCAAGATTTGAGCGAGGACAATATTTGTCTGTGAACTCTGGCTGGAAAGAAGAAGAAGGTATATAATTGTAAATGAGTAGCTTCTGTTTACATTCTATTTTATTGCACTAACTACCGAAATAAAAGTATTCTACCTAGATCTATGAAATCATTTAATAATTATTTTCAAAACAATGACAATAAAGATCTATTTTGTTGAATTACTACCAGTTTTAAATGTATTCTCACTAAAGATTTTCTTAATAATGTTTGTGTGTGAGTCTAATCTTATTTGGAATATTTTCAGTGTATATGTGGAAGCTTGTAAATATTGTAAACATAGCTGTAAGCTCACCAAATAAAATAAAATAAATAAGTTACTAATGTTTCGAAAACCTCTGTCGTAGGGAATATCTATTGAGGGGCAGGGTCTAAAACGTCCCTTTCTTTTAAATTCTTCCTGTGTTTTTCATTATCCAACTAGGACAACATAATGGGTCTGGCATAAGGGAGGGTTTGCAATAATCACACTCTTGTCAAGCGGATTGGCGATCGAAGAACCGGACACATTGCAACTTAGACGCCCGTCGATGTCTTGCCCGTCAATATATATTATATATATTTCAAGTTGCTTATCACGCCACCAATCGGTAGACAATTTTATTTTCAAGGCTTGTCCCTCAGTCGCCTCTTACTAAAAGGAAAGACCAAGATCTTACGACATAACCCCGTGCCAACGCTGCCCCTCGAATGTATTTTCCATTAATAAACTTAATATCGTCCTTTAATGCTTAAGTTTTGGATTTGTCACGTCACGTAACTCTTGAATGTCAAACAATGTCACATCACATTTGATTTCACCTCTCCACAAAACTTGTGACGTGAATATTAGCCCTTAACACCGGCTAACCTAAAAACCGATCTTCTAGATTCATCTATGTGGAGACCGCTTTCTTCTGGAAGTGGTGGACTCTTCAATCGGGGGTCGTGCGCGACAAGGTGCGCGCGCTGGTGCGACAGGGACGGCTGCAGATGGTGGGGGGCGCGTGGAGCATGAACGACGAGGCGGCGTCCCACTACCACAGCACCATTGACCAATTCACCTGGGGGCTCAGGTTGGTTGCACCGCACACGTTATTTCTTGCTTAGTACCATCACTGCAAACATATAACAGATTTATAAAAAATACATTGATAGATATGGACCACATTACATATTGCTCTGATCCCAAATTATGTAGTTTAGCACTCACAGACCCCATAGAAGATGCAACACCTTAATTAATTTATCAACGTCAATAATAAACTACTTGGAGAGTGGAGATAAATGTCTTGGGGTTCTTAGATCTGTCGAAAGCATTTGATACTGTTCCCATTCTTTTCATGCAAACGGAAAATGCAAGAATTCGAGGTATTCCTGTCTAGTGGTTTCAGGTTATCTGAGGAATAGAAAGCAATTTGTACGTTACAGTGGGATAATGAGTATCGATGCAAGTTGCAAATACGGTGTCCTCCAAGGAAGTATCTTAGGTCCAACTTTATTTTTACTATACGTTAACGACTTTTGTAACAAGGAAAGGATCTGCGATACTAATCTTTATAGATTACACTATTTTATTATTTCTACGTAAGACCTGGTGTGAATAGCACATATTAGAAGACTAGACTTTCTAAAATTGTCACTAAATGGTTTGAGACGAACTTACTTTAACTAAACATTAATAGGACAAAATGTCTTTAAGTAAAAATTGCAGTCAAGATTGCCAATGTTTTATTAAGCGGAATTCGAGTCGAGAGACCCGGAGTTCGATTCCTAGGTATCAGGCTCGTACCTTTGATTGTTATTTAAAACTAATGTACGGTTTCATATCTTCATTCAAGCGTAAGCTATAATATTGCTGACTAACGTCTGGTTGGTGCCACCAAGCTAACACTTCAATACACTTACCTAGATAAATATACATATAAACTTCTGTGACTGGTGCACAAACATGTACATCGCACAGATGTTTGCACCTAGCGGGGCTTGAACCCGCAACCCTTAGCTTCGAAGCGATGTCATCGAATCGGACTGAAAAAAAGGAGAGGAAATTGTCATTTAATAACGTTCATATTTATTTATTTGTTTTGTTTCCGTATTTTGTAGTCACGATAGCCGAGTGGTTGGGTGGTCGGAATTTCAAGTCAATAGGATCCAAGTTCGATCCCCAGTTGACAGGCTCGTACCAATAGGTTTTTTCAAAAACTTATGTACGAATTATAACCTGTCACGTTGTCCCGAAAATATCTTCGGTGGAAGGGTGGGTCGAAGGACTTAATTGTCTGGACTAGACCTCTGTGAAGCTATTTATTATTTATTCAGTAAATTGAACGAGACGTTCGGCGATTGCGGCCGCCCACGCGTGGGCTGGCAGATCGATCCGTTCGGCCACTCGCGCGAGTTCGCGTCGCTGCTGGCAGCCATGGGCTACGACGGGCTGTTCCTCGGCAGGATCGACTACCAGGACAAGCGGGCCCGGCTGGGGGGCAGGAACATGGAGATGGTGTGGAGGGGAGACGACCACTTGGGTAAAATAAATAAATATCTTCTCGCAGTTCCCAATACTGGGGTAGACGGAGATGTAGTCTAGACAATTAAGTCCCTTCGACCCACCTTCCACTGAAGATTATTTCGGAGAACGTGACAGGTGGTGAGCCAGTCGCGGTTTTTATGTCCAAGCCAACGATATAATCGTACATAAGTTTTTGAAAAAATCTATAGGTACGAGCCGGCCACCTGGGGATCGAACTCGGGTCGCATGACTCGAAATTCCTACCACCCAACCACTCGGCTATCGTGACGACTTGGGTGAGTGGAGAGAACTTGCCGTCTGAAGTATATCACGATAGACGTGTGTATGGGTGACCAGGAGATCATGACTTCGAGAAACCCATGAGGTAGGCTCGTACCAAGGAGTTGTTTTGGTACTTATTATTAGTACGATGCGATTTATATCGCTGGCTTGGACAATGAGTTGGCGACAGGATTAACACTTGTCATGATGTTCCATGTAAGCTCCAATAAATTTCGATCGAAAACTATATATTTTCTAGACTTTGGACGACTAATATGATATAAGGAATAAAAACAGAAATTTATAATATAATTTCGAAGTTTCCTAAGTAAATAGCTAAAAATTATGTCATATTATCTGAAACAACGTAGTTATCTAACACTACAGATATGTGTACCGATCACCTGTGTCTGTCCGGAGTGATCATGAAAGTACTAGGGCACCATAACTAGAAGGAGATATAAAGTGTCTGCAATGCTGTTTAGTGACAGTCATGGGTAAAGAGTATGGTACTGACACAGGTGATTCCTAAGCAGAGCAGTCTACACCTGTGTCTGTCCAAAGTGAACATGAAAGTACCAGGGCACCATAACTAGAAGGAGATATAAAGTGTCTGCAATGCTGTTTAGTGACAGTCATGGGTAAAGAGTATGGTACTGACACAGGTGACTCTAAGCAGAGCAGTCTACACCTGTGTCTGTCAAAGTGAACATGAAAGTACTAGGGCACCATAACTTGAAGGAGATATAAAGTGTCTGTAATGCTGTTTAGTGACAGTCATGTGTAAAGAGTATGGTACTGACACAGGTGACTCTAAGCAGAGCAGTCTACACCTGTGTTCGTCCGAAGTGAACATGAAAGTACTAGGCACCATAACTTGAAGGAGATATAAAGTGTCTGCAATGCTGTTTAGTGACAGTCATGGGTAAAGAGTATAGTACTGACACAGGTGACTCCTAAGCAGAGCAGTTCACACCTGTGTCTGTCCAAAGTGAACATGAAAGTACCAGGGCACCATAACTAGAAGGAGATATAAAGTGTCTGCAATGCTGTTTTGTGACAGTCATGTGTAAAGAGTATGGTACTGACACAGGTGACTCCTAAGCAGAGCAGTCTACACCTGTGTCTGTCCAAAGTGAACATGAAAGTACCAGGGCACCATAACTAGAAGGAGATATAAAGTGTCTGCAATGCTGTTTAGTGACAGTCATGGGTAAAGAGTATGGTACTGACACAGGTGACTCTAAGCAGAGCAGTCTACCTGTGTCTGTCAAAGTGAACATGAAAGTACCAGGGCACCATAACTAGAAGGAGATATAAAGTGTCCGCAATGCTGTTTAGTGACAGTCAAGGGTAAAGAGTATGGTACTGACACAGGTGACTCCTAAGCAGAGCAGTCTACACCTGTGTCTGTCCGAAGTGAACATGAAAGTACCAGGGCACCATAACTAGAAGGAGATATAAAGTGTCTGCAATGCTGTTTAGTGACAGTCATGGGTAAAGAGTATAGTACTGACACAGGTGATTCCTAAGCAGAGCAGTCTACACCTGTGTCTGTCCAAAGTGAACATGAAAGTACCAGGCACCATAACTTGAAGGAGATATAAAGTGTCTGCAATGCTGTTTAGTGACAGTCATGTGTAAAGAGTATGGTACTGACACAGGTGACTCCTAAGCAGAGCAGTCTACACCTGTGTCTGTCCAAAGTGAACATGAAAGTACTAGGGCACCATAACTTGAAGGAGATATAAAGTGTCTGCAATGCTGTTTAGTGACAGTCATGGGTAAAGAGTATATGGTACTGACACAGGTGACTCCTAAGCAGAGCAGTCTACACCTGTGTCTGTCCAAAGTGAACATGAAAGTACCAGGGCACCATAACTAGAAGGAGATATAAAGTGTCTGCAATGCTGTTTAGTGACAGTCATGGGTAAAGAGTATGGTACTGACACAGGTGATTCCTAAGCAGAGCAGTCTACACCTGTGTCTGTCCAAAGTGAACATGAAAGTACCAGGGCACCATAACTAGAAGGAGATATAAAGTGTCTGCAATGCTGTTTAGTGACAGTCATGGGTAAAGAGTATGGTACTGACACAGGTGACTCCTAAGCAGAGCAGTCTACACCTGTGTCTGTCCGAAGTGAACATGAAAGTACTAGGGCACCATAAGTTGAAGGAGATATAAAATATATGGACTGCTGTTTAGTGAGTGTTGAGATAGGATAAACCTAACCAGCTCATAGCCATTTCATATTCTAACAGGAAAGCCATCAGACATATTCACCGGAGTACTGTACAACACATACTCACCGCCTCCCGGGTTTTGCTTCGACGTTCTGTGCGACGATGAGCCCATTATAGACGATCCAGACTCCCCTATGTTCAACGTCGACGAGAGGGTAAGTGTTCATAGACTAAGCAAATTCATGTTGTCATGATGTCTTCCCGCCTATTTCGAATACACTGATATATTTTTGGATTTGGAGTGGAAAAAAAAGAACATGGAATCAATTTGTTAACATTCTCCTTTTTTTTAAATCGGTTAATAAGCTAACATTACACTTTGTTCTAAGTGAATACTGCAAACAATTTCTAACAAATGTCATTAAAAGGGTCAATTCCCAAAAGAGAGGCCATAAATCTAATAAAATACAAGAAGATAACAAATTCATTGTAAACCCCGAAGACTCATATGGAATGCCGCGTAACCTGTAATTTCCAGCCCTCTATAATTTAAAGATAACTTTATAGCGTCATGAGCCTAAAGGTTTAAGGTGCGGACTGTGAAACATGACGCAGTAGGTTCGGGCCCGGCATTCGACTATTATCGTGGGTATGGAGCATACACAAGTGTTGCAGCTTAGTTAGAGCAGTAAACAGGAGTACTAGTATTGTTATTTGATATTGCTAGAATTCTTTTTTTAAAAACAACCACTGCTGCTGCACGACTGCTATTCAGCGTCAGAAATGGGTGAGAGCGTGATACTAAATGATACCAAATATCTCTTGATAAACTTTCTCTCAGTCACTTGACAATCCTACCTTCTAAATATATATGAGGTCCTATTAGACACCCTTGTGGAAATTGAACTGATTACAGATTAAAGTTGGTTTTATTGTATACACCGTTAGATTTAAGTACATTGGGTTCGAATTTCGGTTGAGATTTATTTGTACATCGTTATCTGACCTGCATCAGTTTCATTTTTAACTTTTTTAATTATTGAAAAATAAAACTTTTCTTAGTACGTGTTCTGATTGTTCTGAGACAGTATACTTTATTTCGTAGAATGTTTTTGAAGTAAATATTTTTCATGCACGTTACACTTGGGGAGTAAGCTGATGATTGCGTGGCAAGAGCGTTACGAAAAGTGTGATCGATTGAAGCGAGCGGAAATTGAGGCGTTATTTAAGTTAGTGAAGTTAGAAAGAGAAGTACGTTTCGTATATTACTGTAGGGGCAAAAAAGATAGGGGATGCCAGTTCCGTATCCGATAATAGAAAAAATTAAGAAATAAAATAATTTATCAATGAAAACCCACAATATATTTTAATATTTGTAAACAATTAATAGATGTATATGTGTATACATGTATATTATTATTATAGTACATATATATAAATACATACACACTACATATACTGTTTCTTCACTTAGCTGAAAGACATCTTTGTAATTTATTTCATTGTGACACACAGGCTCACTGACTTTTTTATTACTTTACTACTTTTTTATTATTTAATATCTTCATGCTTTTCCCAATACCGGACTTCACAGAGGTCCAGATATTTATGTCCCACCTTTCACCGAAGAAGGCAGTAAATATTGCAGTTTCTGCGCAGTTAATTTTGTATTCAGTTGTTGTCGTGATCAATAGGTGAACAAATTCCTCGAGATATGCGAGGAGATGTCTAAAGGCTATAGAACGAAGAATATTCTGGTGACGATGGGTGAGGACTTTCAGTACCAGGACGCGGCGATGTGGTTCATAAACTTGGATAAATTGATACAGTGAGTCAGGTTATGGTCTAAGGATGGCTTTGCATGGTGAAACTTGACCGCATGGCGTGGCAGCATGGCTTGAATGTCGTGTGCATATTTATTTATTAGAAAAAAAAAAAGTTTGAAACATAATTTTTAACAATGTTTCTGGCGCCATAAATGTTATATAAACGAAACAAATTTAACAATTGTGTCTGAACTACGCTCGGAAATAAACCTGTGACTTTTTCTTGTTTTTTAGTTTTACCAGACTAAAACAGAAATCAAGATGCGGTGGACATTCCCAATACTGTCTAGACAATTAAGTCCTTTAGACCTTCCACTGAAGACATTTTTTGGTACAACGTGACAGGTGGTGAGCCCGTCGCCGTCTCTATGTTTAAGTCAACGATATAAATCCTAAATAAATTTTTGAATAAACCCATTGATACGAGCCTGCCACTTGGGGATCGAACTCGGGTCACTTGACTCGAATTTCCGGACACCCAACCAATCGACTATCCTGACTTATTAATGAAGATATAATTAAAAAATTAAATATCTTCACGCAATTCCTAATACAGGGGTAGACAGAGGTCTAGTCTAGACAATTAAGTCCCTTTGACCCACCTAACACCGAAGTCATTTATTGGGACAAAGTGACAGTTAGTGAGCCCGTCGCCGTCTCTAAGTTCAAGTTAACGATATAAATCCTACATAAATTTTGAATAAACCCATTGGTACGAGCCTGCCACTTGGGGATCGAACTCGGATCACTTGAATCGAATTTCCGACCACCCAACCAATCGGCTATCGTGACTTATTAATGAAGATATAATTATAAAATAAATGCAAAGAAGACATCCGCAGCAGAACCTAAGGTAACTGACATAGCCATAGGATCAGCGCGTTGAAGTAACAATGGTCGAAGAATTGTCAACCATTGGGGAAGAAAAGTTCTTGTGTGGTAACCTCGTACAGGCAAACACAGTGTAGGACAACCCCCTACGAGATGGAGTGACGACTTGCAGTTTGCGGGGAGACGATGGATGGTTGTGGATGTATGTGGCTAGGGACTTTGTTCAGCAGTAGACACAAGATGTAAAGAAGAAGAACTGGTATAATAGAATATGTTGAAATGATTTGAATGACGCGTACTGATTTTTAGCGAGCTCGTTGAACTCTCTGTCCGTGTTCGAATTTAATATTTTTTTAACAACAGGCTACGTTGGTTTAGTTTTACAAAATAAATTAATGAGACTATATTTATGTCGTATCCTGGTCATGAGTACGGTTTCTTTACGTGTCATGAGTCCGTACTAATGACTCATATGAAATTCCCCCGGAAAGTAAGCGCCACCCTTGTAGAGATGAGACGTACTAGGTAAAATACGTACTGAGTCTTGCAAGTACGAGTACACTGAAATACTTATTCCACAAACCTGTTCCACGAATATTTTGAAGTATGCATTTTTACGAACTGGTTAACAACACAGTAACTACCTTTTCGATTACGTCGGTACTGATTTGTAAAGCAAGCAACAAAGCAAAAACTTCTAGACGGCATCATACGCTTGCCTTACTCATAATCCATGTTAAAAGCGGCTTTAAAACATTGCAATAAGGTGTATCATGAATGCATTATATATAAACTCACACATAGATCGAGCTCTTTTTGATAAAGCGTCTTTGACGATACCATTCGCTTCCCTTATTCGTAGTGCATACAATAAGCGGTTTTAAACCATTGCAATAAGGTCGATTGTGATTGCATAGGAATAAACTCACACATAGATCCAGCGAGTCTTGAAAACGTGTCTTTCACGACATTTGATTCCCTTACTTTTTGTCCATGCAATAAGCGGTTTTAAACCACTGCAATAAGGTCGATTGTGATTGCATAGGAATAAACTCACACATAGATCGAGCTCTTTTTGATAAAGCGTCTTTGACGATACCATTCGCTTCCCTTATTCGTAGTGCATGCAATAAGCGGTTTTAAACCACTGCAATAAGGTCGATTGTGATTGCATAGGAATAAACTCACACATAGATCGAGCGAGTCTTGAAAATGCGTCTTTTACAACATTCGATTCCCTTACTCGTTGTGCATGCAATAAGCGGTTTTAAACCACTGCAATAAGGTCGATTGTGATTGCATAGGAATAAACTCACACATAGATCGAGCGAGTCTTGAAAACGCGTCTTGACATCATTCGGTTCTTCCTTACTCGTAGCGTATATAATAATATATGAATATATAATATATATAATAAACCCACACATGGATCGAACGCGTCTCGAGTTTCGCTCCGCATCTTCGTCTTAGAGTTTCAGTGGATTATTAAGTGCGGGACGTTGATACTTACATAAAAAAATATCTTCACGCAATTCCCAATACAGGGGTAGACAGAGGTCTACTCTAGACAGTTAAGTTCCTCTGACCCACCTTCCACCGAAGATATTTCGGGACAATGTGACAGATGGTGAGCCCGTCGTCGTCTTTATGTCCAATCCAACGATATAATTAGCACATAAGTTTTTTGAAAAACCCATTGGTACTAGCCGACTGGGGATCGAACTCGGGTCTCTTGACTCGAAATTCCGACCACCCAACCACTCGGCTATCGTGACTATTAACTTACATACTTCAAAATAAGTATTTAATGGAACAGATTTTTGAAAAAGTTTTTGGTTGGACGTTACCATACTCAGTACATGACTATAGCGTTCAATGCGTTTCAAGTATTTAGAAATATAATCATCGGGCACTTGATTTATATATGTGTATATATATACTCGCTGACCCCACAAACTTTGTTTTGCCATATAAAAAATAGGCGTTGATCGTAAAGGGATAAAATTTAGAGTTGTATGTATTTATTAATGCCACATTATAGAAAAGTAACAACAAAAAATTTTGTCCAAAATTTTAAAAAAATGTTATGGGTGAACAACCCTTATCACTTAGGGGTTTAAAAATAGATAGTAGCCAATCTCAGCCCTACTGAATATGCACATAAAATTTGGTAAAAATCAGTAAAGCGTCTCTATGGCAAATGGAACAAATTTGTTCATTTCCAATCATTATATTGCAGTATGTCATGGCCTCATCTCTTTCAAACACCATTATTTTCGTCTTCTTCACATTCATCTTTATCCCCTTTCTAACAAAAGCTCCACTCATAGCAGTTACCATCTCCTGCAACTCCTCGGCTGAAGACGCAAGTAATACTTGATCATCAGCATAGAGAAAACATTTGACGAATAACTCATTCATTCTCAACCCACTTTCATTCTCTTTTAAATCTGTCAAGCAATTGTCCAGGAACAGATTAAACAGCCACGGTGAAGCTACACGTCCTTGTCTAACACCTTTTTCGATATTAAAACATTCAGTGTATACCCTGTTTATCCTTACACAAGCACAGGAATCCCTATAAAGAGATTACAATGCTCGTATGAGGATACTGCTGACACCTTTCTCGGACAATGCTGACCACAATTCATTCCTCACCACTCTATCATAGGCCTTTTCTAGATCCTCGAACGTGCAATAGATCTTCTGGTTTTTAGCCAGACACTTTTCGGCTATGCACCGCAAGGAAAATACCCGATCCGTACACCCCATTCCCTTTCTAAATCCCGCTTGTGCATCCCATAGTAATACTAAGTACGGGACAACCCTTTCAATCAACACTTCCGCATACAATTTGCCGACGACGCTGAGAAGGCTTATACCGCGGTAATTTACGCAGTACTTGAAATCGATGGAAGTGATTTATGATGAAGTTCATTTGGGGCTAAAGTGCTTATTAAAATGGATAAAAATTTTATTGCTTCGACTTCTATAATATTGTATCTTCGTAGTAGTGATTGAAACAGGTATATATACATACATATTGGCCTGTTAAAGTCCACTGCGGGACAGGCCTCTCCCATAGGAAGGATTTGCCATAATCGCCACGCGTGGCAAGTGGATTGGCGATCGCAGTAACAGAACACTCGCACCTCAGACGCTGCTACCCATCTTCGGTCCAATTATTTAGGTCTAATATTTTTAGAGCCATGTTTCGGTTGCCATAACATTATTCAAGGCTGTTTCCCTTAGTCGCCTCTTACGACATCCAACGGAAGATAGGGAGTGGTAATATTTTTACGCCGTTATCATACGGAAACAGATATATAACACAGTAAATTAGCCTTAATAAAGAGAGTTAATGGGAAACTTGTGACCCTTTAGCGAACGTCTCGGCCCACTTGGCAAAGCTTTTTTTATGGTTACCCCGTTAGCCTGACAGATCGCCAAGTAACGATCCTTATATATAAATACCTCTTTCGCTTCTTTCAAACTTGTCACTTTCTTCATACACGCATGTCTTAGTATCCGTGTAATTTTGACCCTCCCCTGTTCGAGCAATTTGCTCATGTGGTCTTCGAGAATTAGTTCGTTGTCGGGCTCACCAACTTAATTGTCCAGACCTCTGTCGACCCCTGTATTGGGAATGGCGTGAAGAAATTTTTATAACTTAGTTCATGTGAACGTAATATAACATAGATATACCAGATCCACTCAGGTGCAGTAGAATTGGGCGTGGAAGACATCATAATTTACCTTTCATCTTCTCCAAACAATTCTTCGCCTTTTGTATAATTTACATTAGATCTTCTTTCCTGTTCAAATTCAATATCTCTTAGTATTAGGCAACATTCGTGGTCCCTTGGCTTGGAGGCCTTTCATGTCTAAATTGAGTGAGACAACGTGACAGATGGCGCGCCCAGCGTCCAAGCCAACGATATAAATCATACAGTTACATATAAGTTTTTAAAAAGCTCATTGGTACGAGCCTTGGGGATCGAACTCGGGTCTCTTGACTCGAATTCCGGTGACCCAACCACTCGATTATCGTGATTAATGAGGCCTTTGATGTCTAAATCCCAAGTTTGATAATTAATTTTTTATGCCGTATTATACCACCCACCCTATCTTACGACCATGTGGGTCAGTAGCGTCCACGGTTTTCATGGTATCGACACTTCCGCGTCTTCGACTCCCGGACGTGTATTAGAAAAACTCCTCTTCCACATTGTATTGGGTCTGGTTGTTTTTGGTGTCGTTGTTACCGATGCCATAACACGCGTTAAATAAATAAATAAATATCTTCACGCAATTTCAAATACAGGGGTAGACAGAGGTCTAGTCTAGACAATTAAGTCTCTTTGACCCACATTCCACCGAAGATATTTCCGGGACAACGTGACAGATGAGCCCGTTGCCGTCTTTATGTCCAAGCCAACGATATAATTCGTAAATAAATTTTTATTTTTTTTTTTGAAAAACCCATTGGTACGGAGCCTGTCACCTGGGGATCGTACTCGGGTCTCTCGACACGAAATTCAGACCGCCCAATCACTCGGCTATCGTGGCTATAACACGCGTGCTTTAGTTAAATTGGTATCGGAGCAATGTGTGTGATGTTGTCCCTGTCTGCCTAGGTATTTATTTATCTATTTATTCGGCTAGATCGGCGGATTCCTGGACAGAGTCCAGCTGATGGCCCAAGCATATCTCACCAATAATGTACTGGTGACGATGGGCGATGACTTTCAATACCAGGACGCTCGTATGTGGTTCCTCAACTTGGATAAGTTGATAAAGTAAGTCAGTTGATAGCTTCGTATGTTTATGATAATAATATCATCACGCCTTTCCTAATACCGGAGGTAGAGAAAGAGAGACAACTAAGTCCTTTCGATCCACCTTCCGCTGAAGACATTTTTTGAAACAACGTAATACGTTCTGAGCCTGTCGCCGTCTTTACGTTCAAGCCAACGATATAAATCGTACATTAATTTTCGAAAAAAACCTTTGGTACGATCCTTCAGCCTGGGAATCGAACTCGGCTATCGTGACTGATTAGTCTTGGCACCGGATTAATTGAAATATAATGATTACTTGAAATGTATACAGCACACACGAATTAATACCAAGGTAACCATTTAACAGCGAGAGAGAGAGAGAGAGATAGAGAAAGCACGAGAGAGAAAGAGATAGTGAGAGAGTTAGATACTCAATAATTTATTGCGTTCCCATGTGTGTACAGAAGTTCTTAAAATAACATGTTAATATCAACATGAACCCGGATAGGGCACAGCAATTTCTTATACAATTTTTAGATCTTAAAACTAAATTTATGTTATCAGTAAATATTAGTATATAATTTAAACAAAAAAAGCTATACCTATATCTCATTATCGACTTAATTAATTACTACCTTATTATTATTAATTTTGTAATAAAACTATGTTTCATTATTATTAAAACCAACACAATAAAAATCTAATTCACACCTCATGTAACATATTAAAGGGACGTAATTAACAAGTAGTCTCATTACAGTTCAAAATTGTTCTTCAAGGAATTCAGATAATGAGTAATAACATTTTTTAATTAAATAACTTTTTAATAATGATTTAAACTTTTGGTGATCATTTTCGTTTTGTATAAATTGTGGTAACTTGTGGTAAATTTTAATTGACATTGCATAAGGACCTGAATGAATAATATCAGTGACGTGCATTTGTCATAGACATATTGACGATAACCATAGAAATATTGCGTTTATATATCAAAACACATATCCTTTATTTTGGGCTTCAAATTCTGATATTCTATGGTTGTGTTATTTATCTTCCTCTATGGTTGTCATATATCTATGGTTGGGTTATTTATTATTATCGCTAATTTAATGTTGGATGTTCAAGGTTTAAGTATCAAGGGCCCGTCACTGAGATGCTAATCTATAAATATAATTCATGTTGCATCCTTTGATTGCAATAAACATTTTTATAACTTACATAATGTATTAAGAGCAAAAGAAAATAAAATAAAATTTAAGTAATATAAAAATATGATACCACCATTACATCTGTTACGCGCTCATTTCAAATAAATTTTTATTTATATTCAATTTCTTTTTTTTTTTCAATTTCATTGAAATTTAAAATTATTTCACTTGTATTTTGCTGTGCCCAAATGGGTATCATGATGTACTGAATTGCACAAACTGTTATAATGCCTATTACGCACTATAAAACTTTGTCGCAACTTTGTAGTAGGGTCATTATTATTTTGTTAGAACTATACGCTTCTCAAATATGAACTATCACTTTATTTTTAACAAAGGTCACGATAGCCGAGTGGTTGGGTGGTCGGAATTTCGAGTCAAGACTCAACTCGGGTCGACTTCGATACCCAGGTGGCAGGCTCGTAACAATGGGTTTCTCAAAAACTTATGTACGAATTATATCGTTGGCTTGGTCATCGTGCTCACCACCTGTCACGTTGTCACGAAAATATCTTCGTGGAAGATGGGTCGAAAAGACTTTATTGTCTAGACTAGACCTCTGTCTACCACTGTCTACCTCTGTAATGCGTGAAAAACTACTAATAATACTAACTACAAACGGAATACTAAACACGTCTTCAATAAAAATCCTATGCAATCCTCTAATTTCTACCATCAATCTTTCTATGCTGTTGCTGTTAAGCTGTGGAATTCTTTGTCTTTATCTAACAAACAAACAAAACATAGATTATTTTAGAAAACAACTCAGAAAATATTACCTTTCTCTCTAGCTCCTCTATGACTATCTTTTCTCGCTCATATTTTCTTTCATCCCAATGATTATATACAGAACGTATTTTATACTATTGCTTTGTATTTATCATTTTCTTGTTTTCATGTACATCCAAAAATAAATAAGTGAATATCTTCACGCCAATTAAGTCGTTTCGACCCATATTTTCGGGACATCATGACAGGGAGTGAGCCCGTCGCCATCTCAATGTTCAAGCCGATTCGATATATCAATCAATCATTTATTTGCTAGAATGTATGTAACATTAGATCTTAAAGTTTTATAAGCCTTATACATTCTGCCTTATTGAGGCATGCAAAAGTTTAGTTAAAATAAAAAAAATATAATAAATTTTAACAGTTTTACAATATAATATTTAGTTGAACATGTATAATTATAATAATTGTCAATAATAGGAATAATTATATAACAAATGTCAAGAAATATCGATAACAATTTATACATGTATATTACAAAGGTATATTACCTGTAAGAAAATCGTCAATTGAATAATAACATTTCTCAGTTACGTTTTTTTCCCAATTGTAATACGTACATAAGTTTTTGAAAAAACCTATTCGGGAGCCTGCCACCTGGGGATTGAACTCGGGGTCTCTCGACTCGAAATTCGGACCACCGAACCACTCGGCTATCGTGACTTTTTTGTATATCCTACCCGTAATTTTTTTCTTTTTGGTAAATAAGTCTTTTAGTCGTTGCTAAATAAATATTTTTGGTAAGTAATAAAGTCGCCTTTGGTTATTAAATTATTGACACTTCTATTTCCTTATTTAATGTAAACTAATTAAAAAATTAAACACACATATATATATATATATATATATATATATATATATATATATATATATATATATATATATATATATATATATATATATATATATATATATATATATATATATATATATATATATATATATATATATATATATATATATATATATATATATATATATATATATATATATATATATATATATATATATATATATATATATATATATATATATATATATACATGTTCATAAGTATTCTTGTATTTATGTATACATATATTTAATTTACTTACATGACTTAATAAAAGATACATACATACATACATATCTTCACGCACAATCCCTGACGGGGTAGCCAGAGAGAACAGATCGCCAAGTGTCACGATCCCTACATACTTCTTTTGCTTCTTTCAGATTCATCATCTTCTTCATACATGCACGTCTAGGTATCCGAGTACTCTTGACCCTCCCCTCTTCGAGCAATTTGCTCACATGGTCTTCGAAAGTTAGTCTCGGTCTACCTCGACACCTTTTAATATTAACTTTCGCGCTATATATTTTCTTCACCATTCGGTCTTCACTCATTCGCTCAACGTGCCCAAACCATCGTAGCACGCCCTTATCCATTTTTGAGACAAGGTCATCTTTCAAACCTGCCATATTGCGAATCTCTTCGTTTCGCTTTCGGTCGGCCATGGTAAGGCCGCACATTTTACGAAGAGATCGCATCTCCACTGCATTCAACCTGCTTTTATGCTTCTTCTGGCATACCCAGGTTTCGCTGCCATATAACAAAGTCGGTACCAACACTGCGTTATGTATTGCAAGGCGTGCACTTTTCACAACGCCTTGCCTTTTGATTAACGCAGTCAGGGCACCATTGACTTTGTTCCCGGCAGCGACACGCCTGTCCACATCTAAATCACATCTTCCATCCCGACTAAACGCACTCCCCAAGTATACAATTTCATTCACCTGTTCTAGACATTCCTGATTTACCCAAATTTCGCACTTCGTTCTTTCTTCGTCCCTTTCAAATACCAGAACCTTAGTTTTATTAGCATTCAAACGGAGACCATTATTTCACATTCTTCTTTCATACACGTGACTAATGCCTGCAGTTCTGCCTCTGATGGTGCTATAAGCACTGCATCATCAGCATAAAGCAGACAATTTACTTTTATGTCACCCATTTTCACACCCAAACAGCTATCTTTCAGCTTTTGTAAACAGCTGTCGAGATACAGTATGAATAGCCAGGAAGACAAGACACAACCCTGTTTTACGCCCGTTTGGACGCTAAACATGGGTGACAGGTCATGCCCTACCCGCACACAGGCTTTACAGTCACAGTAAAGTGACTGCACAGCCCAGCCAGGCCAGCAATCGACCATCCACACCATACCCCGGCAACAGTTCCCACATTTTCTTCCTTACAACCTTATCAAATGCTTTCTCAAGATCCACAAAAGCACAGAAAATCCTCTGGTTAGCAGCCAGAAGTTTCTCCGTGATCATGCGGAGAGAAAACATTTGATCCGTGCATCCTCTTCCAGGTCTAAATCCGCATTGGGCGGCACCCATAGAAATCTTTCCGATTTATCTTGCATCCTACGTGTCAAAACCTTCGAGTAAACTTTACTTGCTAAACTGGTCAAGCTGATCGCCCGATAGCACCCGCAGTCGTAATGTGAACCTTTACCTTTATATAAAGGCACAATGACCGCGGATCGCCAATCATCCGGAACAGCCCCCGTTCGCCAGCACAAATTGCACAGCAGATGAAAGCTGTCCCAGACGCGTGGCCCACCATACTTGACCATTTCAGCAGTAACTCTGTCTAGTCCCGCAGCCTTACCACATTTCAAACTTCTAATCGCACATTCAATCTCTTTCATACTGATGACCTCAGTGTCATCGAGGTCCGAGTCTGGCGTACCAGTCACGGCGTCACCCCCGGATTCCTCACTAAGATCATCACACGCATACATATCTCTATAAAATTCGCTCCATCGCTGCATGACGTCCGATTTTTCTGAGAGGACGTCATTGGTTCCCGAAAGCACTTTATTCATTCTTAAGGCTGTCACACCACTCCGGGTCCTTCCAACCTCTTTCCAGAAGAGTTTGGAGTTCTCCTTGAAGTTGTGCGACAACCTTCGTCCGCTTCCATTCTACTCCTTTCAAGCACTTCCTCAATCAATGCTTTCGTGTGAACTTTCTGGAGCTTATATCTTTCTTTCCTCTTCTCTCTCATATCTTTATCATTATTAGAGGCCAAGTAGTCTAACCATGCTTTCTTCTTCTTATTTACAGCTTCTTTCACTTCGTCATTCCACCATGCATCACCCTTTTACTACTACCTCTTTTCACAGTTCCACACACGTCTTCCGCTGCACTAACCATTCCATCTCTAAGGCTCTGCCATATTTCTTCCACACATTATTTCCTGACATCAATGCTGTTCAACTTTTCGGATACCCTTGCTTGATATTTATCCCTAGTGTCCGCTTCCTGAAGCTTCCAGCTTCGGATGCTACCGACCGACTGTGGTTCTGGTATCGCCATCCGGTGGCGCCAACCCGCGAAAAGAGCCCTAAATCTAGTAATCACTAGATAGTGATCCATTCCCAGGTCAGCACCTCGGAACACTCGCGTATCCATCACCTGTTTTCGCAGTCGGTCATCCACCAGGAATAAATCGATCATACTTCTCTCATTCTCTTTTGTTCTAGTATACATATGGATTTTCTTGTGACTAAACATAGTGTTTGTCACAAGAAGACCCTTTTCCTTGCATACAGCCAGTATAAGCTTGCCAGCATCGTTAACCCTTTTATCACCAAACATTCCAAGCACCGAATCGTACCCTGGCCGAGCGGTACCAACCCATCCATTCAAATCACCACATACAACAATTCGTTCGTTTCCTCTAACCAAGTCTTACATTCTCCCAAAACTCCTCCAGCTCAGCTCTGGACGACGAAGCTACCGGCGCATATACAGACAAAAGGAATAACTTCGTCAGTCCCAATTTAAAGCGACCCCAGAGAAGTCTCGAGTTCACAACCTTATATTCAGTCATAACATCGACCAACCGAGACGACAGCAGCACCCCCACTCCCTGGCAGGCGCTCTTGCTCTCCGGGACTCCGGACCAAAGAGCTAACGCCCCGCCAGGAAGCTCTTCAGTACCGCTGCCCTACCGCTTGGTCTCCGACAAACACACGACATCTAATTCTCTTTCTTTCATTATTTCAATCAACTCATTCGTCTTATCTCTCATGTCTCCTCTAACATTCCACGTGCCAACTCTGCACTCCGTCCTCCACCTTCCGCCGTGTCGGGCTGTGCGGTCCCCATCGCCGCGTTGCTCGCTGTATTTCACACCAACGGGGACGAACTGGTGTGCGTCGCCTTGGGGGGACGCCCTAACCCTCGTTGGCATGGGTGCGCAGATGTGTAGAATTGCAGCCCTGAAAAGGGCTGGCAGGGGTCGCGACTAGCACGCTTCTACAATGACCCCCAAATAATAAAAGATAATTTATTTATTTAAGAAATTTTATGTTTGTCACGATAGCCGAGTGGTTGGGTGAATCGAGAGACCCGAGTTCGATCCCCAGGTGGCAGTACCAATGAGTTTTTCAAAAACTTATGTACGAATTTCATCGTTGGCTTGGACATAAAGGCGGCGACGGGCTCACCCCCTGTCACGTTGTCCCGAAAATATCTTCGGTGGAAAGTAGGTCGAAGGGACTTAATTGTCTAGACTTGACCTCAGTCTACCCCTGTATTGGAAATTGCGTTTTTTTTAATGTTTTACGAGCATAATTTTTCTACATACGGGATTCCAATTTTGACTTATTACCTGTATGCAAGTGTTAAAGAAAATAAATATTATAATCATTATTTCCACGTTGAACGGCTAGACTTGACCGTTGAGCGAGGAAAGAACCAGCTTGCCAGCATCGTTAACCCTTTTATCACCAAATATTCCAAGCACCGAATCGTACCCTGGCCGAGCGGTACCAACCCATCCATTCAAATCACCACATACAACAATTCTTTCGTTTCCTCTAACCAAGTCTTACATTCTCCCAAAACTCCTCCAGCTCAGCTCTGGACGACGAAGCTACCGGCGCATATACAGACAAAAGGAATAACTCTGTCAGTCACCTTACCATTCAAGTATCGCACATTCAATCTTTCATACTGATGACCTCAGTGTCATCGAGGTCCGAGTCTGGCGTACCAGTCACGGCGTCACCCCAGTTCCTCACTAAGATCATCACACGCATACATATCTCTATAAAATTCAACTCCATCGCTGCATGACGTCCGATTTTTCTGAGAGGACGTCATTGGTTCCCGAGCACTTTTATTCATTCTTAAGGCTGTCACACCGCCGGGTCCTTCCAACCTCTTTCCAGAAGAGTTTGAGTTCTCCTTAGTTGTGCGACAACCTTTCGTCCGTTTTCCATTCTACTCCTTTCAAGCACTTCCTCAATCAATGCTTTCGTGTGAACTTTCTGGAGCTTATATCTTTCTTTCCTCTTCTCTCTCATATCTTTATCATTATTAGAGGCCAAGTAGTCTAACCATGCTTTCTTCTTCTTATTTACAGCTTCTTTCACTTCGTCATTCCACCATGCATCACCCTTTTACTACTACCTCTTTTCACAGTTCCACACACGTCTTCCGCTGCACTAACCATTCCATCTCTAAGGCTCTGCCATATTTCTTCCACACATTATTTCCTGACATCAATGCTGTTCAACTTTTCGGATACCCTTGCTTGATATTTATTCCTAGTGTCTGCTTCCTGAAGCTTCCAGCTTCGGATGCTACCGACCGACTGTGGTTCTGGTATCGCCGTCCGGTGGCGCCAACCCGCGAACAGACCCTTAAATCTAGTAATCACTAGATAGTGATCCATTCCCAGGTCAGCACCCCTGAACACTCGCGTATCCATCACCTGTTTTCGCAGTCGGTCATCTACCAGGAATAAATCGATCATACTTCTCTCATTCTCTTTGTTCTAGTATACATATGGAGTTTCTTGTGACTAAACATAGTGTTTGTCACAAGAAGACCCTTTTCCTTGCATACAGCCAGTATGAGCTTGCCAGCATCGTTAACCCTTTTATCACCAAATATTCCAAGCACCGATTCGTACCCTGGTCGAGCGGTACCAACCCATCCATTCAAATCACCACATACAACAATTCTTTCGTTTCCTCTAACCAAGTCTTACATTCTCCCAAAACTCCTCCAGCTCAGCTCTGGACGACGAAGCTACCGGCGCATATACAGACAAAAGGAATAACTTCGTCAGTCCCAATTTAAAGCGAACCCAGAGAAGTCTCGAGTTCACAACCTTATATTCAGTCATAACATCGACCAACCGAGACGACAGCAGCACCCCACTCCCTGGCAGGCGCTCTCGCTCTCCGGGACTCCGGACCAAAGAGCTAACGCCCCGCCAGGAAGCTCTTCAGTACCGCTGCCCTACCGCTTGGTCTCCGACAAACACACGACATCTAATTCTCTTTCTTTCATTATTTCAATCAACTCATTCGTCTTATCTCTCATGCCTCCTCTAACATTCCACGTGCCAACTCTGCACTCCGTCCTCCACCTTCCGCCGTGTCGGGCTGTGCGGTCCCCATCACCGCGTTGCTCGCTGTATTTCACACCAACGGGGACGAACTGGTGTGCGTCGCCTTGGGGGGACGCCCTAACCCTCGTTGGCATGGGTGCGCAGATGTGTAGAATTGCAGCCCTGAAAAGGGCTGGCAGGGGTCGCGACTAGCACGCTTCTACAATGACCCCAAATAATAAAAGATAATTTATTTATTTATTTATTTATTTATTTATTTATTTATTTATTTATTTATTTATTTATTTATTTATTTATTTATTTATTTATTTATTTATTTATTTATTTATTTATTTATTTATTTATTTATTTATTTATTTAAGAAATTTTATGTTTGTCACGATAGCCGAGTGGTTGGGTGAATCGAGAGACCCGAGTTCGATCCCCAGGTGGCAGTACCAATGAGTTTTTCAAAACTTATGTACGAATTTCATCGTTGGCTTGGACATAAAGGCGGCGACGGGCTCACCACCTGTCACGTTGTCCCGAAAATATCTTCGGTGGAAGGTGGGTCGATGGGACTTAATTGTCTACACTAGACCTCTGTCTACCCCTGTATTGGGAATTGCGTGAAAATATTTATTTATTTATTTCATCATTTATAAAAATATCTAGCTTCATTGGGTTACTCACGACACCCACGGGAAGAAAGGGAGTGGTATATTCTTACGCCGTCACATTTGTTCTTACATTATGTTTATTATGTTTGCATGGGTAGTTAGTGCATGTATGGTGTGGTTTTCTTATACGATACTGTGTCATCGGAATTCGACTCATAGATCCGGGTTCGATACCCTGGAGGAAGGCTTGTCCAACAGGTTATTTTCAATAACTTACGTACTGTTTATTTGGTAATTTGTGAGGATAAAGCAGGCATGCTTGTGAGCTGTTTGTAACTTTAATTGTGCTTTGTAAATAATCACGATAGCCGAGTGGTTGGGTGGTCGGAATTTACCGGTTCAATCCCCACGTGGCAGGCTCGTACCAATTGATTTTTCAAAAATTATGTACGAATTATGTCGTTGGCATGGATATAAAGACGGCGACGGGCTCACCACCTGTTACGTTATCCCGAAAATATCTTCGGTGGAAAGTAGGTCGAAGGGACTTAATTGTCTAGACTAGACCTCTTCTTCCCCTGTATTGGGAATTGCGTGAAGATATTTATTTATTTATTTCATCATTTATAAAATATCTAGCTTCATTGGGTTACTCACGACACCCACGGGAAGAAAGGGAGTGGTATATTCTTACGCCGTCACATTTGTTCTTACATTATGTTTATTATGTTTGCATGGGTAGTTAGTGCATGTATGGTGTGGTTTTCTTATACGATACTGTGTCATCGGAATTCGACTCATAGATCCGGCTTCGATTCCCTGGAGGAAGGCTTGTCCAACAGATTATTTTCAATAACTTACGTACTGTTTATTTGGTAATTTGTGAGGATAAAGCAGGCATGCTTGTGAGCTGTTTGTAACTTTAATTGTGCTTTGTAAATAGTCACGACAGCCGAGTGGTTGGGTGGTCGGAATTTACCGGTTCAATCCCCACGTGGCAGGCTCGTACCAATTGATTTTTCAAAAATTATGTACGAATTATGTCGTTGGCATGGATATAAAGACGGCGACGGGCTCACCACCTGTTACGTTATCCCGAAAATATCTTCGGTGGAAGGTGGGTCGTAGGGACTTAATTGTCTAGACTAGACCTCTTCTTCCCCTGTATTGGGAATTGCGTGAAGGTATTTAAACACTGTATTGCACGTGATATGTACACATTATTGATATGTCTGTGTGTTTTGTCTTCTCTCAGATATGCGAACTTGAAGGCAGCGAAAGAGGGACTCGGAGTTAAACTCTTCTATTCCACTCCCGACTGCTATTTAAAAGCGGTAAAGGACGCCTAGTGAGTATTATATTTATTTAAACTTATCTTTATCTATGCATATAAATAAAATTGTAATTGTGTCTGTTTTTAATATTGAAATAACCGTTTTTTACATATACATGTATATGGATCTATACGGTACATACACCAAAATAACACTTTTTGTTCCAATTTTTGTCTGTCTGTTTGTTCCGGCTAATCTCTGAAACGGCTGGAGGGATTTTAAAGGAGCTTTCTTTGGCAGATAGCTGATGTTATATTTAGTAATTTAGGCTACTGCCATTTTAGAAAAAGGATTAATAATAATAATAAATTTTAATTACATCTATAGATAGGGAAAACATTACATACATTGCTCCGATTTAAATGTAAGAAGCTAAAGCACTTGTGGCATTGGAATCGGAAATTGGAACCCGAGAAAATGTAGAAAAAGTTGGTTTTCTACATTTACCCGTCCGGGAATCGAACCCGGTACTTCGTGATGGCGACACCATGAAAACCGGTGTTTTGTAAACTGGGTTTGGAGCCAATGTATGTGATGTTGTCCCTATCTATACATTTGTTTATTTTTATTTTTTTTAATTTTTCATCTCGTTTTACAACCCCAGTCCCACACTGCCTACCAAGCAGGACGATTTCTTCCCGTACGCGAGCGATCCCACCGCGTACTGGAGCGGTTACTTCACGTCGCGCCCCACCACCAAGTACTTCGAGAGGGAGGGCAACGACCACTTGCAGGTGATCTTCCACTGCTTCGTATGGTGGTGACTTCGTTGGCACCGATTCCCATACCACAAGTGCTTTAACATCTTACATTGGGATCGGAGCAATGTATATGTTGTCCCTATCTATAAGTAGAGTTTACGAATATGCGTGTGTTGAATCGAATTAAAGATATAATTTTGGTGTAAATTTCAATTGACACGTTTGTCGTACCGTTGCAACGCTAAGCTAAGAGCGTTGCCACGGTACGGCAAAAGGTCGCGGGTTCGAATCTCGCCCGTGCTAGTTGAAATTTAAATTTTTTTCCCTCTTTATTATTAAAAAGTTTAGTTCAACTTATATGCTTTAAAATGAATAAAAATTGTTTAATGTTTATATTGAAATTGAAATGAGTGTATGGTACGTACACTACACTGGTAGGCAGAGTTCTAGACGATTAAGTTCGAAAGGTAAGACACGCTTTTCTCCGGAGCTTATTTCAGGACAACATGCCTATCACCTATTTGGTGGTTTTACATTTAAGTCCATTCGACTCGGTTTCATGAATAGAGTACAAATATAAAGTCAAATATATAGCCGAGTGGTTGGGTGCTCGGAATTCGAGTCTAGAGACTCGAGTTTGATCCCCAGATGGCAGGCTCGCACCAATGGGTTTTTCGAAAACTTATGTACGATTTATATCGTACATACGTATTTATATCGTATGGCCGCCCGCCATGGCTCACCGCCTGTCACGTTATCCCAAAAGTATCTTCGGTGGAAGGCGGGTCGAAAGTGCTTAATTGTCTAGACCTCTGTCTGCCCCTGTATTGGAAATGGAATGAAGATATTTGTTTATTATTATTTATGAGTACAAATATCCGTCAAATAGATGTTGCCCTCAGCGAATTCGAATCCGCAACCCTTAACTTCGAAGGCTGGGTCACTACCAGCTAAGTTATCAGGTCCTCATGACATAATGAAAATTAAAAAAAAATGTCTTCTCGCCTTTTCCAATACAGGGGTAGACAGAGGTCTAGACAATTAAGTCGTTTCGATACACCTTCCACCGAAGGCATGTTTGGGATGACGTGGTAGGTGGTGAACCCGCCGCCGTCTATATTTCAAGCCGACGATATAAATCGTACATAAGTTTTGCGAAAAAACCCATTGGTACGAGCCATGAAGATCGGACCCGGGTCTCTTGACTCGAATTCCGATCACCCAACCACTCGGCTATCGTGAGAGTAAAAATGTTTATAATCTATACATATAAATAAAATTGAGTTTCTGTTTGTAATATTGAAATAACCGTTTTTTATTACATGTATATATACGGTACATACACCAAAATAACAGTTTTTACAATTCTTGTCTTTCTGTCTGTCTGTTTGTTCCGCATAATCTCTGAAACGATTTTAACAAGACTTTCACCTACACATAGCTAATGTTATAAGGAGTAACCTAGGCTACTTTTATTTTAGAAACCTAACAAGGTGTTAGGTTCAAGGGTTCCGCGTTGAATTTTAAACCGCGCGCAAAGTCGCGGTGCGCAGCTAGTCAGTAATAAAAGCAGTAATTGTTTTCAGATGGTGAAACAACTCCAAGTGCTGACCAACTTACCGGAGCACAATATGTTCGTCGTGAACGAGCTCAAGAGCGCAATGGGTGAGTGGGACCGTGAGTGTGTGTGAGTGGGTGGGACAGTGAGTGTGTGTGAGTGGGTGGGTTGAGAGACTCGAGCTATAATTTGTTCGCTTTAAATCTTTAACTTAAACCGTGTGGTAACAGCGTAAGAATGTTGCCACTACCTTCCTTCCCGTGGGTGTCGTAAGAGGCGACTAAGGGAAACAGCCTTGAATAATGTTATGGCAACCGATAGATGGCGGGATAACCATCTGTAAAAATGTGAGAACAAAATAATCAGACCGAAGATGGGCTGCAGCGTCTGAGGTGCAGTGTTCAGGTACTGCTATCGCCAATCCGCCTGTCAAGTGTGGCGATTATGCTGAAATGCTCTCCATGGGAGAGGCCTATGTCCTGCAGTAGACTTAAACCGGCCATTATGTATGTACGTATGTGTATAAATCTTTACCTCGCGTAAAAATTTCAATCTCTTGATAAAATTCTCTCAGATAAATTTAAAGACTGAGGCCCTGTCACGATAGCCGAGTGTGTTGTGTGGTCGCAATTTCGAGTCGAGAGACCGGAGTTCGACCCCCAGGTGGCAGGCTCGTGCCATTGGGTTTTTTTTAAACTGATGTACGAATTATATCGTTGGCTTGGTCATAAAGACGGCGACGGGCTCACCATTACGTGGTCACGTTGTTCAGAAAATATTTTCGGTGCAAGGTGTATCGAGAGGACTTAATTGTCTTGACTAGACCTGTCTACCCCTGTATTGGGAATTGCGTGATGGTATTTATATATTTTGAGCTCAAGATCTAGTTGTAGGCTAAATGTTATTATGTCATATAAAGAAGTGAATTTTTAAATGAAAGATAAAAATTATTTTTGCTATAATTTGAGATGTTTATATCTTTCTTAAGAGTACGTTTACTACTGTGATTGTCAATTATATATAAAAAATAATATCTTCACGCCATTCCCAACACCGGGGTAGACGGAGTTCTAGACAATTAAGTCGTATCGACCCACCTTCCACCGAAGATATTTTTGGGGCAACGTGACAGGTCGCCGATTGACAATTATTATATCTTAATTTAGTCGGATTTTGACAGAGTATTAATTTAGCTACAGCGCAATTTATATCGATTCACAATAAAATAGAAAATATAGAGATTTAAAAAGCCGGTCGAACATTTACAATCGAGTTGCGATCAAAAAAATGTACGAAGAATCGAAGCACCGTAGTGGTGTTTCCGGTGACCGATTGCTTTCCGGTCTGCAGGTGTGATGCAGCATCACGATGCCATCACTGGCACGGAGAAGGCTCACGTGGCCCACGACTACGAGCGTCTGCTGGACGCAGCCATCGAGGACGCCAGTATTGTTGCCAAGCAGGCCTTCAAGTAAGTTCAGTGGTAGTCGTTTAACAGTTTCTTTATCCAGTCGTTTATCAGTCGCGTCATCCAGCCTTAAAGTAAATACTGTAATAGTCATTTGTCAGTCGCGTTTACCAGCCTTGTAATAGTCATTTGTCAGTCGCATCATCCAGCATTAAAGTAAATCGAGTAATAGTCATTTATCAGTCGCATCATCCAGTCCTAAAGTAAATCTGGTAATAGTCATTTATCAGTCGCATCATCCAGTCCTAAAGTAAATCTGGTAATAGTCATTTATCAGTCGCATCATCCAGTCCTAAAGTAAATCTGGTAATAGTCATTTATCAGTCGCATCATCCAGTCCTAAAGTAAATCTGGTAATAGTTATTTATCAGTCGCTTCATCCAGCCATAGTAAATCCCACTTTTCTTGCATGTGTTTTTTAGTATTTATAGTAACTAACTAGAATACAGCAGACCGGCGACGGGCAGATGTGTCTAAGGTTCAAATTATCTGGTAATGCGATCGCCAAACTGCTTGCCGGGCGTGGCGATTATGGCAAAACCTGCCGTACAGGTGAGGTCTATCTCCTGCAATGGACTTACAGGTCGTTTTAATTAAGATCATTACACCATCTGTCGGTCGTTCTTGCTTTGTAAATTGCTAAATGAAAAGATATGTCTGAGCGTTTGTCGATTTCCAGTAAAGTGTTC
This sequence comes from Sericinus montela, assembly GCA_029286605.1. Taxonomy (NCBI): domain Eukaryota; kingdom Metazoa; phylum Arthropoda; class Insecta; order Lepidoptera; family Papilionidae; genus Sericinus; species Sericinus montela. The sequence goes on along the minus strand of JAGSMR010000120.1, from coordinate 20,855 downwards.
CAAGGGGACGCGCTGAAGCCCCCCCTGCTGAAGTACGAGAGATGTCGCTTCAACGAGTCCAGCTGTCCCGTGACGGAGACAAGCAGGAGCTTCGTGGTGAGTATACCGCGGTAGCTTCGCCGCTGTGTCGAGTTTAGATACTTAATAGTTTTTTTTTTAAAGAAAAACAGATTTATTAGTACAAAACTACACAGGAATTGATAATAATCTTGTGTGCAAGTAATTTTAAAAAATTTGTTATAAGAAAATACTGATATGAGCGTGATTCGACCCTACCCCTATGACCCACCGTGTCATATATGTATCAGTTGAAGTTCGACAGTTTGATGTTTAAAAATTATTGAAAGTCACGAAAATATCTTCGGTGGAAAGTGGGTCGAAACGACGGAATTGTCTGGACTTCTGTCTATCCCCGTATTGGGAATGGGGTGAAGAAAAATATTATATAAAAATTATTGAATGTACATCGCGGTGGATGCGGTTTCGAATCCCGCCCATTTCAGTGATAGTAGATAGGCGACGGGCTCACCACCTGTCACGTTGTCCCGAAAATATCTTCGGTGGGAGGTGGGTCGAAGGGACTTAAATGTCTAGACTTGACCTCTGTCTACCCCTGTATTGGGAATTGCGTGAAGATATTTATTATTTATTTATTTTACATGATAGCTATATACTATGGAATATTAATAAAAAGATTTGTGCTGGAATTTGGAACATCATCCGGTAGATGTCGCTAATGTCAAAACAGGCGTGAACAGAGAGATTAAAAATTTCAGCTGATGCGTGTGGGACGCGGTGGCTCGGAGGTAAGACTGTTGCCACGGTATGGCAGAGGTCGCCGCTACGAAAGCCCCCCGTGTCAGCTGAATTCTTAAATTTCTCCTTAGTTATAATTATAGTAAAATTATTAATTGAAAAAAATCGACAATAAGAAAAGGACAGTGGTCCTTATTACAATTTCACCTGGTAATCTCTCCCCCACTAGACAACATTTGTATGAATCGCCACGCACGAAAGGCGATATCACCGTCGGACATCTAACACTATTGTACTCGAGTACTTACTGCTTAAGCACTTCCACACTTGACAACGTTTGCAGCAATCTCCACATACCACTGGCGATTGGCGATAGCACCGTCGGACATCTAGCACTACACTACCGTACTCGAATACCTACTAACCAGTAGCTTAACCAAGCACCTCTTCACGGGACAACGTTTGATGCGATCGCCATACCCCACTGGCGATTGGCGATAGCACCTACGGAATCTAGCGCTACACTACTCGAATACCTCCTGGTTATGCAGTTCCTCACTTGACAACGTTTGCAGCAATCGCCACACACCACTGGGTATAGGCGATAGCACCTTTGGACATTTCTTTTCTTTCTTTCAATCCATTACTTGTCAACGTTTGCAGCAATCGCCACGCACGACTGGCGATTGGCGATATCATTGTCGGACACTCCACACAACACCGCTATAGCCGTTATATCTGTTTGTACTAACAGGTGACCGTCTACAATCCCGTAGCTTGGAAGGTGACAGAACCCATCCGAGTTCCCGTTATGGGAGGGGCCTACGCAGTTTACGCTGCAAATGGTGAGTACAACTGTGGACAAGTGGTGGTTTTTACGGTCTACGTCAGCGCCGAGGTGCCGGGTTCGATTTCCGGACGGGTCAAAAAGAAAACACCACATGTACATTGTCTCTGGTCTGAGTGTTTTTGGTGACTTCGTTGTTTCCTATTCCATAATACGCGTGCTTTAGCTACATCGGGGATCTGAGCTATGTGTGTGATGCTGTCTCTTCAGTGCATCTACAAAGCATTTACAGCTAGGAAATGTTTGCCATGATGCCCTAAGTTGACGGACGGACAGAGAGACAGATAGATAGACAGACAGACAAGCCTCTTTTTATTTTTACCACAACACTATTTTTTTTTTTACGAAATCTACAGGAAGCAGATAGTTGGTAGTTTGTTATGCTGATATTTTTATCTATGGAATGTCTTCAAAAAATAAGTGTGTATCTACCCAATAATGGGGTAGACAGAGGTCTAGACAATTAAGTTCTATCGACCCAACCTACACCGAAGACATTTTTGTGACAACGTGACAGATGGTGAGCCCGTCGCCGTCTTTATGTCCATGCCAACGATATAATTCGTACATACGTTTTGAAAAACTCTTTGGTACGAGCCTGCCATCTGGAGATCGAACTCGGGTCTCTTGACTCGAAATTCCAAATACCGGCTACAGTCGGCTATCGTGACTTATAAATATTCCATATACATGTATATAATATAAGTATTGTATGTATATTTATGTACATAATGTATCGTACGTATGTTTATGTAAAAATTTTTGTATTTGTCACATTATTTTAGATCTCTCTCTTTATTTTACGGCACTGCTTATTATACATTTTATTTCTATTTACCCTGATAGTTGACTACTAGAGAATGCCCTGTCTCATTAAGTCCGCCATATGTACTTCTTTGTGCATAAAAGCTTGAATATATAAATAAATAAATTGACTTGGACAAAAAAAACGGCTACAGTGGTGAGCCTGTAGCAGTTTGTTTTCGTTGGCTTAGACATAAAGACGGCGACGGGCTCACCACCTGTCACGTTGTCCCAAAATATCTTTGGTGGGAGGTGGGTCGAAACGACTTAATCGTCTAGACCTCCATCCACCCCTACATTGGGAATGGCGTGAAGATACTTTATGATCCATTAAAATTCTTATTTCAGGCGAGGAGATAACCTCCCAAATAATCGACATACCGGAACCAATCCGTAACATACCCACCAGACAATCTAAAGCCACGCACGAAATAGTATTCCTGGCATATCTCCTACCCCTGGGTTTCAAATCTTACTACATAAAGAACAAAGACGCGAAAGTGAAGCGCAATGTGGAACTTCACGAATTAAAATCGGAAAGGGATACAGATTACTATACAAATGTAAATGAATACTGGAAAAACATAAAAGCCAAACCGTATATAGATATAAAGAAGCTAGAAGATGGTGATGTGAAATATTTAGAGGGATCAGTTAATAGAAAACAGAGGATACCAGATTTGGTGGATTACAAAAAGAACAGAGATCTTGATATAAAAACTACTAAAGATTTAGATTTGGAAGTGTTGAAAGACCGAGATGACGTGGTCAGTGATGATATACTGCAGTTACAGAAGATAATAAGAGAGGCCAAGAGGAGTATGGAGAAAGTGGGAAGGGCAAATGATAGAGACGATATGGCGAAGAAACTCAACTATCCGAGTTTGAATGATGAAGAAATGAGGATGCTGTCGGACGAGCCGATGGTGGTGAAGGCGTTTGATGATGCGTTCATAGAAAACGAGGTAAGCGTAAACTTATGTCTTCACGCGCAATCCCTAACGGGGTAGCCAGATAGAATATATCGCCAAATGTCACGATCCTTACATACCTTCTTTCAGCATAGCTTCTTTCAGATTCATCATTTTCTTATACCGCACGCCTAGGTATCCGAGTACTCTTGACCCTCCCCTTTTTGAGTAATTTACTCACATGGTCTTCGAAAGTTAGTCTCTGCCTACCTTGACACTTTTTAAACTATTTCTAGTAATATTATAAATGTATTTTAGTTTGTCTTTCCGACATACTTATTTAATACGACATCCTCCGTGGATGAGTGGCGTATACACCGGTTTTTATGGTGAGCTTTGAGTTTGAATTTATGGTCTTGTATATTTCGAGATGGTAATCCCGCCATCTATCGATAGCTGATCATCAAGGCATTGACCTTAGTCGCCTCTTACAACACCCGCGGGAAGAAAGGCAGGGGTTGGGGTATAATTTTACGCCATAACCAACGTCCTTAACCTTAAACAGACACCAATATTCCAGCAGACCAGTGACGAGCAGCAGCGTCTAAGGTGCTGCGATCGCCAATCCGCTTGCCGAGCGTGGCGATTACATGAAACCCTCTCTTACGGGAGAGGCGTATTCCCTGTTGTGGACTTTAAGACATCGTTATGATGATGAACCAACGGTCCTTAGTGTATATGAATAAACGATTATATTGAAATAAGTATTTAAGGATTTAGCGATCTGTTTCCTGTGACCGCCCCGTCAGGGACTATGCGTGAAGATATTCTATTAAAATAAGGATCGGGACACTTGGCAATCTCTTCTCTCTGACTATTTATATGTTTTAGAGATATTTAATAATTTTAATAATTTTATAACACCACTACAGCACATGAAGCTGCGCATAGATCAAACAACAGGCACCGTAAACCGTCTGATACAGCAGAATTCCAGCTTAAACGTCTCCATCAAAATGTATTACTGGACGGGCTGCACGGGAGATAACTCCAATACCACTCAGCGCTCGTCCGGTGCTTACATCTTCCGACCCAGAGAGACCGCACCCCACGAACTGTCACCACTGCACGCCGAAACGAAAAAAGGCCCCATTGTATCGGAGATCAGGGTCCGTTACGCGGGAAACGCGTCCAGCGTGATACGTCTGTACAGCGGTCTGGACTTCATAGAGCACGACTTCCTAGTCGGGCCCATACCGGTAGACGATGAAATCGGCAAAGAGTACGTGGTGAGATACGAGACTGACGTAACGAACAACGGGATATTTTACACGGATTCGAACGGCAGACAGATGCTGAAGAGGAAGCTGAATGAGCGGCCCCAGTGGAATCTGACGCTGGAGGAACCGACCGCCGGGAACTACTATCCGGTTACAAACAAGATATTTATAGAAGATGGCGATAACAGGTTTTCTGTTTTGACTGACAGAGCTCAAGGTGGCACGTCACTAGTTGAGGGGAATGTTGAACTGATGCTGCACAGGAGGCTTCTCCACGACGACGCGTTCGGCGTTGGTGAAGCTTTGAACGAAGAGGCGAAAGGCTTGGGTCTGGTAGTGAGGGGACGGCATAGAATCCTCAATAGGAATCCATCAAATGACGACGTATTGATCGCCGACAGAAAACGAGTCCTAGAATTCCATTACCAACCGTTAGTTTACGTTTCCGATGCGGAAAATATCGATTACAAGGATTGGTTGGCGCTTACCAATATGTATAGTGCCGTGCGGACATCCATGCCGACCGGTCTTCATCTGTTAACCCTGGAACCTTGGTCCGGATCGAAATTGCTACTGAGATTGGAGAACTATCTCGACAAAACGTCAAACTCCACTATAGAAATTGATTTAGGGACGATGTTTAAGCATTTAAAAGTTAAATCGTTTAGAGAGACGACATTAGCGGCTAATCAATTTGTAGACGATCATGAAAAATGGAGTTGGAAGACGGACAATGAGTTTAGCGAAAGCTTTAACAAGGGTTACGGTTTCTTCGATGACGTGGCCAAAGCTAAAGTTAAAGTAGATGTTGTTAAAGACGACGGACTCAAAGTTAAAGTTAAAGCGAAACAAATTCGCACGTTCATAGTGGATTATGAATACTTAGAAAATATTTCCGAAGGTGTACGTAAAGATGTGTAATTAAATTGATTGTTGTTAAAATGTATAATGTAAATTAAATAAATAACAAAAAATATTTGACTTTTTTTATTTACGATTGCCGAGTGGTTGTGTAAACTGAATTGAGAGTCCCGAGTTCGATGCGCTGGTGGTAGGCTTGTACCTATGTTTCTTCAAAAACCTATGAACTATTTATGTCGTTGGCTTGGACATGAAGACAGCAAGAGATTTATACCACTTGTTACATTGTCCCATATAGTCATCGTGAAAGGTGGTTCAAAGGACATAATTGTATTGGGAATGGTGTAAAGACACATACACACATTTTTATTGCAGACATTCTTAAACTATCTGTTTCTTGTAGACATCGTAAAAGATGACTAAAGAGATTAATTAAAAATTTAAAATCGATGGCACAACTAGATGACATTATCGAAGAGAAAATACACACCACACACCCAATAACTTACTTTCCAACAGTGGAAAGTAAGTTTATACACCCAATAACTCACTTTCCAACAGTGGAAAGTAAGTTTATACACCCAATAACTCACTTTCCAACAGTGGTGATTATATACAAATAAAAAAAAACACAGAGATCCTAGCACAGGTTTTTTTAAATTAATATTTTAACGCTTCTCAGTTTCAAAGATGATTATCATTAAAACTTGGCACGTTGAGCGAATGGAAAAATTAAATAGAGCGAATGTAAATATTAAAGGGTGTCCGAGTACTCTTGACCCTGTCTTCTTTGAGAAATTTATACACATGCTCGTAAGTTAGTAATCATTATAAATTTCTCGAAGACGGCAGGGTCAAGAGTACTCGGATACCTGCACGTGCGTGTATGAAGAAAGTGATGAATTTATAAGATGCGGAAGAGGTATGCAAGGATCGTGACACTAGGCGATCTGTTGCTACTGGGGCTACCCACAGTATTGAGAAGTACTCATCTTCACGCAGAGCTCCTGACTGGGTAGCCAGAGACAACCGTTAGTGATTACCGGCCACCGGTTACCTGCACTCACCAGACGAAACGCAGAAGTTTGTTAGACTACTACTTTACGCCGGTATTCTGTGAGGTCGTGGTACTTCCCCGGTCGAGCCGGCCCATTCATGCAACAACAAAAGTTGATGCGTGGCTCTACCACTCTAAAATTGTGGTTGTATTAATTGTCAACGCCTATGTCCATCCCAGTTCCAATTAAAAGGCATGCCATACAATGCCGTAGTCACGATAGCCGAGTGGTTGTTTTGATCGGAATTGAAGAGACTCGAGCTTGATACCCAGGTTCTAGGCTCGTACCAATAAGTTTTTCAAAACTTATGTACTATTTACATAGTTGGCATAAAGTCGGCGACAGGTTCACCACCTAACACGGTATCCCAAAACATGTCTTCGGGTCGAAAGCACTTAATTGTCTATACCTCTGCTTACCTAAGATACACAAAAAAAAAGATACACAATGTAAGGGACATTTTTTGAAATAAAACCAAAATTACAAGTTTATAATAATATTATCCACCGTGTAAAGTCGATATAAACATTATCGCGTCATTATTTTGCAGTTCATAATCTAACTCCCCGGACAACTCCCAATCTGCATCATTTATCAGCACCAAAATACCCGGTCTCACCGAGTCACCCTGGAATAAATCCAGCACAGATTTTAGACCTTACCATTGCCACTGAGTTCCTAAATGTGTATAATAAAAAAATAAATAAATATCTTCACGCAATCCCCAATACAGGGGTAGACAGTAGACCTTTGTCTGCAGAGGTCTAGTCTAGACCATTAACTTTGACCCACCTTCCACCGAAGGTATTTTCGGGACAACGTGACCGGTGTTGAGCCCGTCGCCGTCTTTATGTCTAAGCCAACGATATAATTTGTACATAAGTTTTTGAAAAACCCATTGGTATGAACCTTGAGATCGAACTCGGGTCTCTTGACTAGAATTCCGATCACCTAGCCACTCTACTGTTGTGGTTTAAATAAATTGGCTTGGAGATAAAGTTGGCGACAGGCTCACCACCTGTCACATTGTCCCAAGAAATGTCTTCAGTGAAATGTGGGTTGAAACAGCTTAGTTGTCTAGACCTCTGTCTCTACTAGGGAGTATTGGAAATGTCGTGAAGATAGCTCTATCTAATTCTAATAACTTTAGTCGCTTTCTTTTAAATCTATCCTACACTATTGCAGCTCCATATGCATACTCAGAGACCTTTTTTCTTTACTGCCATCCCCCATAAAAATTAGTAATTGTAATAGAAATATTTTTTTAAGAAGTCACAATAGCCGAGTGGTTGGGTTATCAGAATTCAAACCTAGAGACCCGAGGTTGATCCCAAGGTGGTATGGTCATGCCTATAAGTTTTTTCAAAAACTGATATATAGTTGGCTTGGACATAAAGGGAGCGATAAGCTCATCACTTGCCTCGTAAATGTGTCTGGTTATAGATTCAAAACACTTAATTGTCTTGACCTCTGTATGTTTTTTTTTGTAATATTCAAGAAATAGTCCATGGGCAGGCTGCAAAAGAGTAACATTTTCTCATTGGGCAGGCCTATATCCTGCAGCTATAAAATATGTAAAGGCCAGTTCAAGAGTACCTAAAACTAAAGAGCATGTATGAAGGAAATAATGAAAGTGGACAAAGCAGAACAAGTGTGTATGGATTGTAGCAAGTGGAAAGAAGTGGTCTCTGCCTACCCCTACGGGAATGAGGCGTGATTGTATGTATGTATGTATACAATATGTATAGTACCTGTAAAATAGATAGAAAAGTCATGATATTCGAGTGGTTGGGTGGTCGGAATTTCGTGTCAAGAGACCCGAGTTTGATCCCCAGGTGGCAGGCTTGTACCAAAGGGTTTTTCAAAAACTTATATACGAATTATACTGTTGGCTTGGATAAAAAGACAGCGACGGGCTCACTACCAGTCACATTGTCCCGAAAATATCTTCGGTGGAAAATGGGATTGGGAATTGAGTGTAGATATTTATTTATTTTTACCTGTAAAAATAACTCTGGCCTCTCCCTCAAAAGATTGTCTTTTATCCAAACTAACAAATCCCTTATGTTCCATTTATGGTGTTGGCAATCCGGAAAATACTTTTTCAATGCCGGCAATTCAACATCACGCTTTTTGATTTTGTCAAATAGCAATTCGGCTCCGCCGCTGAATTCTAGCTTCAGTTTGAGGGTTTCCGCCATTTTACTGAAAGTTAAATAATGAATTCGTAAAACTGTAGGCTGATTTTGAATAGGTATGGCAATAGAGAAATTATAGTAAGGTATAATACACATCTATGACATGCTCAACGTAAGAGAAGCTGTAGATGTCAGTACTATTGTGGATCTTTAAGAATTTAGTGGGGTTTATTTCATTTACAATAGAAAACACAGAAGCACAAGATACCTAATCTGTGTGTTTTCTATCCCACAAGGTTGTGGTACAGCCTTGCTTTCATCTTGTTGAGTATCATTATTCATGGTACTACTTCTACTGCAAACAGTTTTCTCAATTTTATAATGATTTTCTGTGTAACAACCCTGCAAGTCTTAACATAACTGCAGAATATATACTTCCCTTATAAGAATATGTTGCTGTAATTGTTGGCATGTGCAAGTGTCTTGGAGATTACAGTACCAAACACTTAGGCACCCTAAACACTGCAGCTCATTATTAGTTTGCTTAATTTTAAATATAAAAAAAATATCTCCACAGCAATTCCAATACTGGGGTAGAGGTCTCGATTAAATTGTTTCAACTCACCTTCCACCGAAGTTATAAGTATAAAATTTTATGATTTAAGTACACACTAGTTATTGTATTAATTATGAATTTTATTAAAAAATCAAATCCTTCTTCTAATTTCTGTATTTATAACGCTTTGTGTAGGTGAACCACAGGCTATTTGCTATGCTTTTATGTCACAAACTAATAATGGTGATTTGTGAATAATTGAAATTTAAGAATTTTTTTTTAGAATCTAATAATATAGTCACGATAGCTGAGTGGTTGGGTGGTCAGAATTTTGAGTCAAGAGACCAGAGTTCAATCCCCAGGTGGCAGGCTTGTACCAATAGGTTTTTCAAAAACTTATGTAAGAATTATATTGTTGGCTTGGGCATAAAGATGGCGACGGGCTCACCACCTGTCACGTTGTCCCGAAAATATCTTTGGTGGAAGGTGGGTCGAAGGGACTTATATGTCTAGACTAGACCTCTGTCTACCCCTGTATTGGGAATTGCGTGAAGATATTTATTTATTTTTTTAGAATCGAATTGTTGTGACATCTGTGGTTAATGTCAATTGAAGAAAGTAAAAAAATGAATTGTCATCCCCAAGGACTAAGAAGGAATGACTCTCAAGTCTTTATGTCTTTATAACAGAATACACTTGTATTTGGCAAGCAGAGATAGGTATGATTTTGATTAATAAAAGTATGATTTTGATCCAGACAACTTCTAGGCAGGGCAGGGATATATCATTTGAACACACCTACTTTGATTTCTACATTTGATCTGAAGATTTTTAATAAATTCTTAAACTATAAACTATGTTTTTTTCTAAAGGTAAGAGGTGGAAAGCTTTATTATAACTTTAATTTACCCGTTACCTGCAATCAAATTCCAAACAAAAAGAAGAAGGAATTTTCACTTATATTCTTAGACCAAAATGTATTTGATAAGGACTACTTTTGTCATCATGTTTCTAATCTTCTGTATTTATTTCCTCTCTATTTTGCAAACTTCCATTAACAGAATTCTGCCAATTGTTTTGTTTGTGTATGGTAGGTTATATTAATATGTCAAATGTCAATACCAAGTCGTCAAGTGCAAATGCACAATAGGCATGCACGATATATCTTTATATCGATACACAATCGATAATGATGTTTTCATTACTAGATGGCGCGTTGTGTAATTAACATCCTGCATATTAATTAAAAAATATCAAAACGGTATTGTATAATATTCCCTTAATATTATTATTATTTATTTATTTATCTTCACGCACAATCCCTGACGGGGTAGCCAGAGAGAACAGATAGCCAAGTGTCACGATCCCTACATACTTCTTTCGCTTCTTGCAGATTCATCATCTTCTTCATACATGCACGTCTAGGTATCCGAGTACTCTTGACCCTCCCCTCTTCGAGCAATTTGCTCACATGGTCTTCGAAAGTTAGTCTCGGTCTACCTCGACACCTTTTAATATTAACTTTCGCGCTATATATTTTCTTCACCATTCGGTCTTCACTCATTCGCTCAACGTGCCCAAACCATCGAAGCACGCCCTTATCCATTTTTGAGACAAAGGTCACCTTTCAAACCTGCCTTTCGAATCTCATCGTTTCGCTTTCGGTCGGCCATGGTAAGGCCGCACATTTTACGAAGAGATCGCATCTCCACTGCATTCAACCTGCTTTTATGCTTCTTCTGGCATACCCAGGTTTCGCTGCCATATAACAAAGTCGGTACCAACACTGCGTTATGTATTGCAAGGCGTGCACTTTTCACAACGCCTTGCCTTTTGATTAACGCAGTCAGGGCACCATTGACTTTGTTCCCGGCAGCGACACGCCTGTCCACATCTAAATCACATCTTCCATCCCGACTAAACGCACTCCCCAAGTATACAATTTCATTCACCTGTTCTAGACATTCCTGATTTACCCAAATTTCGCACTTCGTTCTTTCTTCGTCCCTTTCAAATACCAGAACCTTAGTTTTATTAGTATTCAAACGGAGACCATTAATTTCACATTCTTCTTTCATACACGTGACTAATGCCTGCAGTTCTGCCTCTGATGGTGCTATAAGCACTGCGTCATCAGCATAAAGCAGACAATTTACTTTTATGTCACCCAATTTCGCACCCAAACAGCTATCTTTCAGCTTCTGTAAACATCTGTCGAGATACAGTATGAACAGCCAGGAAGACATGACACAACCCTGTTTTACGCCCGTTTAGACCCGCACACAGGCTTTACAGTCACAGTAAAGTGACTGCACAGCCCTTAGCAATCGACCATCCACACCATACCCCGGCAACAGTTCCCACATTTTCTTCCTTACAACCTTATCAAATGCTTTCTCAAGATCCACAAAAGCACAGAAAATCTTTTGGTTAGCAGCCAGAAGCTTCTCCGTGATCATGCGGAGAGAAAACATTTGATCCGTGCATCCTCTTCCAGGTCTAAATCCGCATTGTGCCTCCCATAGAAATCTTTCCGATTTATCTTTCATCCTACGTGTCAAAACATTCGAGTAAACTTTACTTGCTTAACTGGTCAAGCTGATCGCCCGATAGCACCCGCAGTCATAATGTGCACCTTTACCTTTATATAAAGGCACAATGACCGCGGATCGCCAATCATCCGGAACAGCCCCCGTTCGCCAGCACAAATTGCACAGCAGATGAAAGCTGTCCCAGACGCGTGGCCCACCATACTTGACCATTTCAGCACTGACGAGACACCAACCGAGACGACAGCAGCATCCCCACTCCCTGGCAGGCGCTCTTGCTCTCCGGGACTCCGGACCAAAGAGCTAACGCCCCGCCAGGGAGCTCTTCAGTACCGCTGCCCTTCCGCTTGGTCTCCGACAAACACACGACATCTAATTCTCTTTCTTTCATTATTTCAATCAACTCATTCGTCTTATCTCTCATGCCTCCTGAATGTTAGATTCCACGTGCCAACTCTGCACTCCGTCCTCCACCTTCCGCCGTGTCGGGCTGTGCGTGACAGGTGGCGGTCCCCATCGCCGCTTTGCTCGCTGCATTCCACACCAACGGGGACGAACTGGTGTGCGTCGCCTTGGGAGGACGCCCTAACCCTTGTTGGCATGGGTGCGCAGCTGTGTAGAATTGCAGCCCTGAAAAGGGCTGGCAGGGCTCGCGACGAGCACGCTTCTACAATGACCCCTATTATTATATTCCCTTAATATTAATCTGTAATGCGTAAAAAGGAATTAGGCAGGGTATTGTAAATTAAGTCCCTGTAATAAGATTTCTTTTATAATAATAGTATCTTAACATTGGTTTTAAAGGGGACGTTGTTTTGATAAATGTTCAGTGTTCAGTTAACCGATTACGGTTAATTAAAGTTAAAGTTATAACGTGACAATTATATAAATCAATAGTTAAACATTTAATTTAAATTAATATTCGGGCTATTTATAATAACAGTGTTTGTAATAAGATTTCTTTTATAATAATAGTATCTTAACATTGGTTTTAAAAACTTATGAACGAATCTATTGTTGGCTTGGACATAGACACGGCGACGGGCTCACCACCTGTCACGTTGTCCCGATAATATCTTCGGTGGAAGGTGGGTCGAAGGGACTTAACTGTCTAGACTAGACCTCTGTATACCCCTGTATTGGGAATTGCGTGAAGATATTTATTTATTTATTATGTCCATGAATTATCTTTCAGTATACATACATACTTAAGTAAAAGTCTACTGCATGATATAGGAGGCTACCATACAGAGGATTAACTCTAATCGCCACGCTAGGCAAACGGATTGGCGATCGCAGTGCCCGTGGTGGTGCTATATTCTTACGCTACTACTTCACGGTTTTTTTACACAAGTTCAGGCAAAGAGGAGAATATATCAATGTACATCTAATGGAAGAGTTAACAGTTAGCTCGCCCTGTCTTCGGTGACCTCAAAGAATATGTTGGCATAGATATTCCTGATGTTATTATGATTTTAAACATATCAGCCATAGTGAATACTGGCGTATTAACAATGTACTCTGTGTAACGATGGAGCGTTCTTCCTGAACGCTCGCAAAACAAAAAAGAAAACTGCAGAGCTTCGGAGCTTCACGTGCATATCATTGACTCTATGGTATAGTGATCACTTTTTAATCTTTTTGTGAGGAAATCCATGGGCGAGTGGCGGAGACACCGGTTTTCATGGTGTCACCAGCTGTGAGGACAACTGCACGGAAAATCACTTTTTATACATTTTCTCGGTGACTTTGGTCTCATGTAACTTTGGTGTGTTTCTAATTTATTGAAACACACCTGTACTATACTCCACCAGGGTATCAGGATACTTCGACAGAGTGCTGCCCAGTCGAAGTGCCCTGCCTGGAGCAATAACCTGGCTCTGGTCACTGCAACGGTGTTTATTATGAGTTGGGTTAGATAGGTGTCTCAAAAAAGGTTAATAAATAAAACGCACAGTCCTATTTTTTTGTAATTTAAGTCAAAAGATTCAATTTACAATAGTTCACTCATACACACGCACTGTACAAACTTTGACGAAATAGCACTTAAATGTAACAAACAAAAAACACGTTGTAGTGTAGACGTGAAGTGGCCGCGACGGCCCCGTGTACTGCGAAACTGTTCAGTATATCACATTTTTATTACACATTACTGGAAAAATTTACAAGTAAACGTGAATGAAAGTGAGAAAGGAAGAAGATAATTCTTCATTTTCTTCCATAGGTTTATTCTGCGAATGTCAAGTGAATATTTACTGTAGATATACTTTATGCAGCAGACTTCACACTCTACAACGAAAGATTTCACCAAATTAATGATCTTTTAGCTTTGTACTATTAGTTTTCATCTCTCTCCCTCTCGTTTAGCCCCTTTGAAAAAGAATATTTTGTGTGACTTCATTCGAAGTAATAATATAAAGCTGAAAGATTACAAAAAGATAGTAATGTGTAAAAGTATTTAAAATTGATTCATAGAGTTTCGTGAATTCATATTAAATGAACGTAGCAATTTGTCACACTACACATACGGTGTACGAGTTGAAAGTTGACAATGCACGGGCGCCTCGCGAGCGCAGGGGGCTACGTGCAGTACAGCTCGGGGTGCTGCTCGACGAGCTGCCGGTCGGCGAGGCCGGGCAGGCGGCTCGCGATGAAGAAGCGCAGCGTGTCGCGCAGCGGCGCGGGGAACTGCGGCCGGCGCAGCGCCCGCGCCAGCGCCCGGTAGCAGCCGGAGCTGCTCCAGCGGGGGCGGTACTGCTTGTTCTCGGACTGCAACGCGTTTGTGCTTCGTCTCTGGCCGTTCCCGGTACAATGCAATGTAGTGAGCCTGTCGCCGTCTTCACGTCCGAGCCGGCATCGACAATATATCGTACATAAGTTTTAGAAGAAACTCATTGGTGCAAGCCTACCTCTTGGGGATACTTACTCGAATACCGATCACCCAACCACTAACTAGGCTTTGGTGTAAACATTTTGAGTAATAATAAATATACACATACATAGCATAGAGACAACATCACATACGTCCCTTCGACCCCCATGTGGATTAATTAATATTTACAAAGCCTTAAGACTTAAGATATAATTACAAATTCATAGTTTATTATTTAGTAATGCGTCCAATGGTAAAAGCGTCTTTTAATATGAGCTTAAAAAGAGATACAGTTTTGACTAATATTTCAGTCACCATAACTATTGCGTTTATTAATGTTTACAAAGTTTTTAAGGGATAAGTATAAATCCATTGTTTTGAACATTGAATTTAAATATACTGAGGCTATTTATAATAACAGTGTTTGTAATAAGATTTCTTTTATAATAATAGTATCTTAACATTGGTTTTAAAGGGGACGTTGTTTTGATAAATGTTCAGTGTTCAGTTAACCGATTACGGTTAATTAAAGTTAAAGTTATAACGTGACAATTATATAAATCAATAGTTAAACATTTAATTTAAATTAATATTCGGGCTATTTATAACAAAGGTACTTTTAATAATATTTCCCATACAATAATAGTATTTTAACATTGGCTTAAAGGGATGTTGTATTGACCAACTAGCCGGGGGGCATTCGATGCGGCAGCCATTATTGGTGTTAGACGCAACGTACAATTAAAAAACTACATTTGTTTTAATTAATATTGTTGGTGTGGAACAATAAACATTTAATTTAAATTAATATTCGGGCTATTTATAATAACAGTGTTTGTAATAAGATTTCTTTTATAATAATAGTATCTTAACATTGGTTTTAAAGGGGACGTTGTTTTGATAAATGTTCAGTGTTCAGTTAACCGATTACAGTTAATTAAAGTTAAAGTTATAACGTGACAATTATATAAATCAATAGTTAAACATTTAATTTAAATTAATATTCGGGCTATTTATAATAACAGTGTTTGTAATAAGATTTCTTTTATAATAATAGTATCTTAACATTGGTTTTAAAGGGGACGTTGTTTTGATAAATGTTCAGTGTTCAGTTAACCGATTACAGTTAATTAAAGTTAAAGTTATAACGTGACAATTATATAAATCAATAGTTAAACATTTAATTTAAATTAATATTCGGGCTATTTATAATAACAGTGTTTGTAATAAGATTTCTTTTATAATAATAGTATCTTAACATTGGTTTTAAAGGGGACGTTGTTTTGATAAATGTTCAGTGTTCAGTTAACCGATTACAGTTAATTAAAGTTAAAGTTATAACGTGACAATTATATAAATCAATAGTTAAACATTTAATTTAAATTAATATTCGGGCTATTTATAATAACAGTGTTTGTAATAAGATTTCTTTTATAATAATAGTATCTTAACATTGGTTTTAAAGGGGACGTTGTTTTGATAAATGTTCAGTGTTCAGTTAACCGATTACAGTTAATTAAAGTTAAAGTTATAACGTGACAATTATATAAATCAATAGTTAAACATTTAATTTAAATTAATATTCGGGCTATTTATAATAACAGTGTTTGTAATAAGATTTCTTTTATAATAATAGTATCTTAACATTGGTTTTAAAGGGGACGTTGTTTTGATAAATGTTCAGTGTTCAGTTAACCGATTACAGTTAATTAAAGTTAAAGTTATAACGTGACAATTATATAAATCAATAGTTAAACATTTAATTTAAATTAATATTCGGGCTATTTATAATAACAGTGTTTGTAATAAGATTTCTTTTATAATAATAGTATCTTAACATTGGTTTTAAAGGGGACGTTGTTTTGATAAATGTTCAGTGTTCAGTTAACCGATTACGGTTAATTAAAGTTAAAGTTATAACGTGACAATTATATAAATCAATAGTTAAACATTTAATTTAAATTAATATTCGGGCTATTTATAATAACAGTGTTTGTAATAAGATTTCTTTTATAATAATAGTATCTTAACATTGGTTTTAAAGGGGACGTTGTTTTGATAAATGTTCAGTGTTCAGTTAACCGATTATAGTTAATTAAAGTTAAAGTTATAACGTGACAATTATATAAATCAATAGTTAAACATTTAATTTAAATTAATATTCGGGCTATTTATAATAACAGTGTTTGTAATAAGATTTCTTTTATAATAATAGTATCTTAACATTGGTTTTAAAGGGGACGTTGTTTTGATAAATGTTCAGTGTTCAGTTAACCGATTATAGTTAATTAAAGTTAAAGTTATAACGTGACAATTATATAAATCAATAGTTAAACATTTAATTTAAATTAATATTCGGGCTATTTATAATAACAGTGTTTGTAATAAGATTTCTTTTATAATAATAGTATTTTAACATGAGCTTAAAAAGAGATACAGTTTTGACTAATATTTCAGTCTCCATAACTATTGCGTTAATTAATGTTTACAAAGTTTTTAAGGGATAAGTATAAATCCATTGTTTTGAACATTAAATTAATATATACTGAGGCTATTTATAATAACAGTGTTTGTAATAAGATTTCTTTTATAATAATAGTATCTTAACATTGGTTTTAAAGGGGACGTTGTTTTGATAAATGTTCAGTTAACCGATTATAGTTAATTAAAGTTAAAGTTATAACGTGACAATTATATAAATCAATAGTTAAACATTTAATTTAAATTAATATTCGGGCTATTTATAATAACTGTATTTGTTATAAGATTTCTTATATATATAATAGTATGTTAACATTGGTTTTAAAGGGGACGTTGTTTTGATAAATCCTCAGTGTTCAGTTAACCGATTATAGTTAATTAAAGTTAAAGTTATAACGTGACAATTATATAAATCAATAGTTAAACATTTAATTTAAATTAATATTCGGGCTATTTATAATAACAGTGTTTGTAATAAGATTTCTTTTATAATAATAGTATCTTAACATTGGTTTTAAAGGGGACGTTGTTTTGATAAATGTTCAGTGTTCAGTTAACCGATTATAGTTAATTAAAGTTAAAGTTATAACGTGACAATTATATAAATCAATAGTTAAACATTTAATTTAAATTAATATTCGGGCTATTTATAATAACAGTGTTTGTAATAAGATTTCTTTTATAATAATAGTATCTTAACATTGGTTTTAAAGGGGACGTTGTTTTGATAAATGTTCAGTGTTCAGTTAACCGATTATAGTTAATTAAAGTTAAAGTTATAACGTGACAATTATATAAATCAATAGTTAAACATTTAATTTAAATTAATATTCGGGCTATTTATAATAACAGTGTTTGTAATAAGATTTCTTTTATAATAATAGTATCTTAACATTGGTTTTAAAGGGGACGTTGTTTTGATAAATGTTCAGTGTTCAGTTAACCGATTACGGTTAATTAAAGTTAAAGTTATAACGTGACAATTATATAAATCAATAGCTCAACATTTAATTTAAATTAATATTCGGGCTATTTATAATAACAGTGTTTGTAATAAGATTTCTTTTATAATAATAGTATCTTAACATTGGTTTTAAAGGGGACGTTGTTTTGATAAATGTTCAGTGTTCAGTTAACCGATTACGGTTAATTAAAGTTAAAGTTATAACGTGACAATTATATAAATCAATAGTTAAACATTTAATTTAAATTAATATTCGGGCTATTTATAATAACAGTGTTTGTAATAAGATTTCTTTTATAATAATAGTATCTTAACATTGGTTTTAAAGGGGACGTTGTTTTGATAAATGTTCAGTGTTCAGTTAACCGATTACGGTTAATTAAAGTTAAAGTTATAACGTGACAATTATATAAATCAATAGCTCAACATTTAATTTAAATTAATATTCGGGCTATTTATAATAACAGTGTTTGTAATAAGATTTCTTTTATAATAATAGTATCTTAACATTGGTTTTAAAGGGGACGTTGTTTTGATAAATGTTCAGTGTTCAGTTAACCGATTACGGTTAATTAAAGTTAAAGTTATAACGTGACAATTATATAAATCAATAGCTCAACATTTAATTTAAATTAATATTCGGGCTATTTATAATAACAGTGTTTGTAATAAGATTTCTTTTATAATAATAGTATCTTAACATTGGTTTTAAAGGGGACGTTGTTTTGATAAATGTTCAGTGTTCAGTTAACCGATTACGGTTAATTAAAGTTAAAGTTATAACGTGACAATTATATAAATCAATAGTTAAACATTTAATTTAAATTAATATTCGGGCTATTTATAATAACAGTGTTTGTAATAAGATTTCTTTTATAATAATAGTATCTTAACATTGGTTTTAAAGGGGACGTTGTTTTGATAAATGTTCAGTGTTCAGTTAACCGATTACGGTTAATTAAAGTTAAAGTTATAACGTGACAATTATATAAATCAATAGCTCAACATTTAATTTAAATTAATATTCGGGCTATTTATAATAACAGTGTTTGTAATAAGATTTCTTTTATAATAATAGTATCTTAACATTGGTTTTAAAGGGGACGTTGTTTTGATAAATGTTCAGTGTTCAGTTAACCGATTACGGTTAATTAAAGTTAAAGTTATAACGTGACAATTATATAAATCAATAGTTAAACATTTAATTTAAATTAATATTCGGGCTATTTATAATAACAGTGTTTGTAATAAGATTTCTTTTATAATAATAGTATCTTAACATTGGTTTTAAAGGGGACGTTGTTTTGATAAATGTTCAGTGTTCAGTTAACCGATTACGGTTAATTAAAGTTAAAGTTATAACGTGACAATTATATAAATCAATAGCTCAACATTTAATTTAAATTAATATTCGGGCTATTTATAATAACAGTGTTTGTAATAAGATTTCTTTTATAATAATAGTATCTTAACATTGGTTTTAAAGGGGACGTTGTTTTGATAAATGTTCAGTGTTCAGTTAACCGATTACGGTTAATTAAAGTTAAAGTTATAACGTGACAATTATATAAATCAATAGTTAAACATTTAATTTAAATTAATATTCGGGCTATTTATAACAAAGGTACTTTTAATAATATTTCCCATACAATAATAGTATTTTAACATTGGCTTAAAGGGATGTTGTATTGACCAACTAGCCGGGGGGCATTCGATGCGGCAGCCATTATTGGTGTTAGACGCAACGTACAATTAAAAAACTACATTTGTTTTAATTAATATTGTTGGTGTGGAACAATAAACATTTATTGAAGTCTACATTTGATGTTCATTTGTGCGTCCCTTGACAACACTACACAAATCGAACATATATTTTCAAGAAAACTCATTGGTACGAGTCTGACACCTGGAGATAGAACTCTAGTCCTTCACTTGAATTCAGATCACTCAACCGTTCGGATACCGTGACTTTTAAGTCTCCAAGGGGCGTAAGTAAAAAAAGAGATTACGACTGAGGTCGGTACGTACGGTCGCGGGTGTCAGACCATTCGAATTAAATTGAATATACAGCTTAGATAACTAGGTTCGTCCATGGATTAGCCTAGAGTCACGATAGCCAAGTGGTTTGGTGGTCGGAATTTTGAGTTTGGTCCCGAGATGGTAGGCTCGTACCAATGGGGTTTTTAAAAACTTATGAACGAATCTATTGTTGGCTTGGACATAGACACGGCGACGGGCTCACCACCTGTCACGTTGTCCCGATAATATCTTCGGTGGAAGGTGGGTCGAAGGGACTTAACTGTCTAGACTAGACCTCTGTATACCCCTGTATTGGGAATTGCGTGAAGATATTTATTTATTTATTATGTCCATGAATTATCTTTCAGTATACATACATACTTAAGTAAAAGTCTACTGCATGATATAGGAGGCTACCATACAGAGGATTAACTCTAATCGCCACGCTAGGCAAACGGATTGGCGATCGCAGTGCCCGTGGTGGTGCTATATTCTTACGCTACTACTTCACGGTTTTTTTACACAAGTTCAGGCAAAGAGGAGAATATATCAATGTACATCTAATGGAAGAGTTAACAGTTAGCTCGCCCTGTCTTCGGTGACCTCAAAGAATATGTTGGCATAGATATTCCTGATGTTATTATGATTTTAAACATATCAGCCATAGTGAATACTGGCGTATTAACAATGTACTCTGTGTAACGATGGAGCGTTCTTCCTGAACGCTCGCAAAACAAAAAAGAAAACTGCAGAGCTTCG